>JAVXUP010001584.1:60000-214222 GCA_033070095.1 Escallonia herrerae
AATAATCGAAAGTTAGGAGTAACGTAAGTGAGTTCATTTTTTGATATTTTACTTAAGTTAAACGTGATTAATTTTGGTACAAATGTTATTCTTTATAACTAAATAAAATATTTTTGTAGTGTTAAAGTCTTTTTATCTCATGATAGGTGGCACACATTAATACATTTTTTAAAACTTTATGATATACTGTATTATTATAAACCGACCGAGCTTGACTCGGTTTACTAAGCTAGTATATATAAACATACATATATATAGTTACTTAAAAGCGTGACAAAAAGGGTAGTTACATCAGGTATCCTAGATTTACCCACAGTAGCGCGTGCCACCATAAACTTTAGTTTAGCTAATTTTGCACCATTATTATTTTTTTAGTGTGACACTTAGCACCAACTACCATAATCCTGATTCAAAAACGTCATTGCAGCGGTGACATGGCATATGATTTTTGGGTTATTTTTGACAGATTAGTTTAATTAAAAGCTTTACCAAGTTAACTCGTTTTCATCCACCTTCTTCAACACCACCTCTTACCTCATTCACCATTAGAGACACCAAACACCAAACCGCTACTGCCTCCATCACCATTCCACTTCCTCCACTTGCTTTCCAACCGTCTGCTGTAGGGCGTGCCACCAAAACGTTTATTTTAGGAGTTTTTTTGGTAGATTAGATTAATTAAAAGTTTTACTGAGTTAACTCGTTTTCTTCCACCTTCGTCAACGCCACCTCCCACCACCATCACCATTTGAGACGCCAAATACCATGCCGCTAAAGCCCCCATCACTACTCCCCTTCCTCTACCAGTTGCGCGTGCCACAAAATAAAGTATATTTTAGCTAACGTGCACCACTATGTTTTATTAGTTTGATATATGATATATACACTATGAATAATTAACAATGTATTTGTTAGTTATAAATATTGTGAATCTATTGATATTTGTTTGTTATTATAGCGTCTATTTATAACTTCATGCAGGCCGAGTACAAGAGAAGGTCAAACAAAAGAAACTAAAATCCCAAGCCCATTTTGGTATTCTAGTCCGGGCGTTGGACCTTGGTAGCAATAAATAGTTTAGCCAGCCGTTAAGTATCCAAGTCCAAGCAGCCTAACACCTTGTTTGGTTTAATGGAGTCTAAGCCCATAGTGCACTGTCACACTAATCGTTAAAAAAAAAAAAAAATTTGGAATCTTGACGTTGGACATCAAGTGCTTGTTGACACCTCACTTATGGTTTATCTGAACCAATAAATATATATCTTTTATCAAAAAATGAGTAGTGTACAAGCATCAAACAGGTTCTGAATTGACTATCTCATCAAAAAAATCATGGTAAGCTATACTGAGGTTCCTATGTTAGTGTGAAATCACACGTTTATTCATTAATTTGGACAAATAACAATAATGTATGTTTATCAGACAGAATCATGGAATACATAATTTTTTAAGCAAAATGATTATATTGCTCATAACTTGGAACGTAAATTCTTGAAATGCTATTCCTTCATTTATCGCCTTTCTTTTCGAGAACCACTACCGCAGCAGTGCCACAACTGCATCCGGCGTTGCAATCATCAACTCAACCACCCACCTGCAGCACCACCCTACACGCTGCCTAGTTTTGGTCCCACCTTCGCCTTTGCCGAAACCCATCTAAAAAATCTGAACTTGAGAAATGGAACCACGACTAATGCACACGTACAGTTCTTCACCATACTCCTTCTGTGCTTCTTTCAGCAACTGCGTGAAAAGTGGGTGGTTAATGGGCCCTTAAGAGGAAGGAGAGAGTTCGATCAATATGAAGGGGGAGGTGAATGGGGATGAGGAATCTGTGGGAAGCGGGGGTGGGAGAGGGAGGGTGATTGACAAGAAGGGGGAGGGCGAGAGGGATGGAGAGGTGATGTGGTTGGTAAAGAGAAAGGGAGGTAACAACAGCGGGGTCGAGGGAGGGTGATTGACAAGAAGGGGGAGGGCGAGAGGGATGGAGAGGTGATGTGGTTGGTAAAGAGAAAGGGAGGTAACAACAGCGGGGTCGAGGGAGGGGCGAAGGCAAACAATAATTGTTTTTGCTATACTTGTTAGTAGAGGCACCGGGGTTGCACTAGCAACAATGAAATTTGGAGAGATAAAGACCCTATTTCAAAATTTCATAGATTAGATACATGTATATACTGTATTCAAGTTGTATTGATATTTTAAAAATAGTTATTCATGAGATCAGCAAACAACTACACTTTTTTAATGTATCAATGACATGTGGATGCGGTACAAATTACATAACTTTGATGGGCATGTTCTGTTACCTTTTAAAACTTTATATTTTTTTTTTCATAATTTTTTCTTAACCTCAGGGATCTAGGTGTAGTTAACCCAACAATCTTTGGTAAATCATTACCTGAGCTTGTAACCAAGTAGCGCAAGATACGTGGTTTAAGATTTTCATTGAATCTTGAATGCCAAGCTACATTGTTAATAATTTATTATTTCATGATTTTGGTACCATTTTCTTTTCTTCTCTAAGGAAGTCATAGTTTTCGTGTCATTTCTAATGTTAGACTACATAATGGTAAGAGTCCAAGGCTTCACTTTAGTCGTACTTTATGTTGCAATGGCGTGTTTGACTTTGAAACTCACTCCAAAATTGTGAGGATGGAAAAAGTCATCAATGTAATTGTGAATCAACATGACATGGTTCAACGGATGGGTGAGATTAAATGATGTGATGTGGAGGGATTTGCAGACAATATAGGGAGTCAATACACTATTATCCTTTTATCTCATCCATCAGTTACACACAATGTCATCTCTATAATCGTTACATTGAAAAGAAATTTTGTGAGTGTCGATTCAGAGAATGAATTATGAAATTTAAAGCTGACCACAAGTCTCAAAGGTCAAAATACACTCATTTCAAAGGCATCAAAAACTAAAAAACAAATTAGATACCATAGACTATCTTCATATTGGTTTGCATTCTCTTTTACTAAAGACGTGCCTTTTTATTGCTAGCCAATAGCTTTCCTGACACGTAAATAAATCTTCAATGGTCAAAATTCAACACAGTCAATCTGGTCAACTTGAGTTGTACATTCGAAGTCAGGTGCCATGACTTCTATCACCAAAATTGTTGAAATGTTGATATCGGAAGGCCGCTTAGATCTGGGTCCAAATAGAAATCCTTCCCTATGGAGGGGGGGGGGGTCCAATCTGAGCCGCATCCTTAAAGGAGAATATCGATCAATTCTCGTTCTTTAAAGAGAGTAAGCACGAAGCCCCTCCTTGGCTTTTTGGTCTTTCCTCTCCTTAGGGGCTCTTTGCTCCATGGCATCTATCGCCGTGCCTGAGCACCATGTCTGCATATTGCGTAACCCTAGCATAACGCTGACTGCCGTGCCATGACGCTTGACTATCCCAAGCATAGTCTTTATGTTATGTACATTTATAATTGTGCCCAAGCACAGTGACACTCGAGCGGCCTCCTATTATACATGCCGCAAGAACTACTTCCTTCAGCCATACCAATGCCTTGTTGCTTTGTCACGCGTCCCTGAATAAGACTTAATGACCGTGCCCCTGCCCCTTGACATTAAGCACGCTCTCAGCACCACACAATCTCAGTCGCGCCCATGCTCATGCCACTTACACATTATGTAGTTACACCCCTAGAATTGATCCATCTATTTACCTTAAAATCTGCACCTCGCCATGGCAATGGAACGTGCTTTCACCCGCTCTATGGAGTGTGCATCATCCTTTAGGGTAAGTGACTCCCAAGGATATACGACTACTCTGATACATTATCTTCTTCAGGGTTTTTACATGACCAGTTTACGTCCTCTGGCATAAGGGACTCTTTATTAGCACCTCTTGGGATCATGACCTACTGGGTTACTCTAAGATATGAGCATGTCTCGGAAAGGCATCGCGCCTAGTATGCCTGATAGTTGGGTGTCGAGCCTTCCCCACCACTGTCTAGATACACAGTGTTGTGTGAGCCAGTTTTTTTGGCAGATAGAACAAGGCTGTGCAGGACAACATGAATGAATATGCCATTTGATAGCCAGCATTTATGTCTTCTTGACGAGATGCCACTCTCAGGAAGGGCCGCCACATGTCCCTTGATGACATGGCTTATCCAACTCTTATAATTAGTGGGCTTAGGAATTCACTTTTAGAGGATCATAACCCATTTGGTCATTTTTACTTAGAGCTTCAGAGCTTAAAAAATTCTAGAGAGAAAGACCTAAACTTTAGACCCTGACTTAGACCTAAGCATTGGAATATTGATTATCAGTCGGTACTCGCATCGCGCCCTCCCCTTGTAGCGTTGCCACTCTTAAGGCTCTGTCTGGGAAGCCTCAGTCTTTACCTTTGGCCTGTCCCACACTAGCATACTTGGCTTCTAGCTTAGACTGAATTCCTTGTGGCACCCACATGTATACTTCGAACGCACTTCCTTGGAATTATTTGGTGACTCCGCAAGGGAGGTGAGCATCATAGTAAAGTTCATCGCTTATGTGACAACATAGTCCATCATGCCTCAGTAACGCAGTACCCCTAGGACTACCAGCCAAAGCCTTAACCAACCTTATAAGTAGAACATCATCTGGATGACCAAGAGAACACCACTATCCTTCGGCTCCAAGCACCACTCGAGATGGACGCACACAAAATTCTCACCTTTATCGATGCTATAGTCCAGTGCCTCGCTTCAGCCATCAGCGACTTTCATGACTCCTAATCATCACTCCCAGCCACAATCCTAGAGATGCAAAAATTAATCAAATTCATAACTTAAGAGTTGCCCATGTCCTAAGGCCTCAGAGCTCCTCACCCTGTGTCCACTTAAGTTATGGGTTAGACACTACCTAGCATGTAATCTTGTGGTAACTACCAAATTGGTCCTCCGGGCCCTTGAGAGTAGTCAGGGCATCCTTGTCAGATGCACTGGCATGCTGGTCCCAACCGCCACCACTCACACGCCTCAAGTCAAACTTAGCCAGGTGTTGTAACAACTCTCTCTTAGCACTATCAGGCCCTACCTACCCTTGAATAGAGTACCTTGAAAATGCTCAAATCTATTAAGATAGAACCCAACCCTAAAATGGTTGACCAGTTCTAAAACACCGACCATGCCTCTAGATTGCTTCATTTAACCCTTCCTGACTATTGACCTGCTATTGTTACTGCCCCTCTTACTCTAACCACATCCGAGGAGCTGCCATCCATTATTTTCCCCTCCCTACCATTATCATGCTCACAATGCCTTATGTCGCTCTGTTTAAGGGCTCAAGTACGAAGATCATTCTAGTGGAGAAAATTCACACCCTTGTCTACTTTGTATGACAACAAGGGTAATCCACATAGCATCCTCCACCGTCTCACAGGACAATTTTTACATCTTTCCTCCTATAGACTGGTTGGTAATACTTCCTACTCCGGTAACCTTACAACCGCGTGTTACCCTGTAAGTTACAAGCAGCCAGCCTTTACCTAATTTGATGGCAAAAAAGGCAATGCCTGCGAGTGCCTTACCCATGTTGTTGGCTCCTTAAAGCACTAACGAGAGGATCACACTCTGAAACTTTATACACTTCATACATTATAGAATAGGGTGGTAGTAGCTTACTGCTATGTAGCCTTGGTATTCTTCAAACCGAAAGGCATCACGGTGTAATAAAAGGTAGCCTAAGGTGTTGTGAAGGCTGTCTTCTCCTGATCCATGAGAGTCTTCTTTATTTGGCTATACCCCACAAAGCAATCCACAAAAGACACCAACATATGCTCTTCAGTATTGTCTATGATCAGGTGTATAATATGCAGAGGGAACATCCTCTTCAGGAGAGACTCGATTTAAGTACACACACATCTTGACTTGACCAGAAGGTTTCGAAACGGGTATGATGTTAGCTAGCCAGATAGGGTACTCAATAACTCGAATAAATCCAATATGGAGTAATTTCATCATATCTCCTTAACCCTAAGGATCACTTAGGCCTTAACTTACAGAGTTTCTATTTGATATGCTTACTTGGGGCAGGGCAAGTAGGTGATGTTCCACAACTGATGGGTCTATACCGGGCATGTTATTATATGACCAAGCAAATATATTGATAAATTCCTTAGTTTAGTGATTTCTTCTCTTTCTTATCTAGTTTGGCTCCTATTTTGATGTCTTTTACATTTTTTAGAGTGCTTATGTTGACTTTGTTGTTTCCTCGGCCACTGGCTTGATACTACTAAATTCATAATTTTTCATTCTGAGTCCACTAGTTTTGACTCATTATTAACGGTGTTGATTAATTCATCACATCCTGTATCAACAAAAGGATAATCGAAATCAGTTGTCATATTATCTATCAAGTTGTCTAGAAAAATATTGTAGGTAAGCAAGTTTAAATTGGCCAAGGTGACATAAGCATCCAACTCTTCCAATTTCAAAGCATTTTTGGCAGCAAGACTCCCGTATGTAATCTTTCCCACAGTCAGCCATCCATACTCAGTCATCCAATTTTGTGCAACGCCCTGTGCTGGAGTGGTTAGGCTTGTCATGTTGATGAATTGGTCGTCAACTTCAGAGATAATCATATTAGTAAAGCATGCTACCATCACTTTTGATTCCATCAAATTCTTCCAATCTAAAATTTCTTTGGTACTCGGCTCGGACTGTTTTGGCAATTCCTCATCTTCAATCCACTCACAGTCATAGAATGTTTCCCAACCTTAATCTGCTTCCCGATCTCAGCATTGTAAACAGGCTCTGAAAATCCATAGAAAGTCCCACTCTCTCCTTTTTTTGACAAAGTATTGTTCATGGTAGGGGCCTTGGTTATGTTCATGCATTTCTTGCTTTCTTATCCTTTTTGGCCTGGGAAAGTTTTCGAATGCCTTCCTTTTTCTCCTTTTTGGTCGGCTTGTATCGTAAGGAGAACTGGTCTTTTTTGTTCCAATATCTAAAAAGCTGGAAATTCCATGACAATTCCGGCCTAAGCCTTTTTTGAAAAAGTAGTAAAACTTCCTTAACATAGGGAGTATGATCGTACTGCTATAAGTGGCAAACACGAGGAAATTTTCACCGTGAAAAACTTTTTCGTACTCAAGACACTAAACCGGGTAATCCATTCTGAATTCACTTAGCAGAACATCCAACGAATCGTGCGGCACCTAAATATTGTTCTTCTTTACCTGTCCAATCTGAGGTAACTATGAATTTTCCATTATAGTAAAGACGACATTATCCAACACAAACTTAACCTTCAGGTGCAATGGACAGGGGATTGCACCCACATAATGTATCCCAGGTCATTCTAATAAGAGGTTAAAAGTGGTAGGTATATCCAAGACTTGAAAGTCAACATCAAAACTAGCAGTACCCACAGTCATCGAGAGCTTAATTGTGCCAATCACTTCTTTAGGTATTTTCATAGGCTTGAACAGCTTGATTAGAAAGGGTGAACTCTGAGAGGGCAATGCCAAGGGTTTGAGTAGGGAACAATGATTTAGAGCAGAACTATTGTCTACGAGGATTAAGTGAACCCTCTTATAAAGCGCTCACATGATGATATGGAGCGGTCATTATTGTTTGGTCATAGTGTATAGCCCCTAATACTTGGGACAAGTCTTCAGGCTGAGTTTGGATTAGAATTTGGGCCTTGCTCAGTAGTTTGATGAGGACTTGATGGTGGGAGTAAGAGGTAGATAGTAATCACTATAAGGAAATGTTGGCTTTGGGTATCTTCAACTATTTACAGACTTTATCATCTGGAGGGTCTTGAAAAAACAACGGGTCAAATATAGTTGGCTAGGGTATGGCAGTGGTCCACTCGACCTGATTATGTTAGGTAGGATACCTCAACACTGGATCGGAACATAAAATTGATTTCTTCATCATAGTCTTCCTCAACAGTGAATGCCTTGCCTTTCATTAACTCTTCCCATGTAATCACATCACAAAACTATGGTTGAGGATCATATGCTGCAACTGACTTCCATTATGGCTGGTTGGAGTAGAAAAGACAGTTGGATTCATGAACGGTCAGCTATCATCAATGCAATTAACCTTGTGAGTGGCAAAGGTTCCTTGCAGACATTCGGCCTAACAGGATGAGAGATTTTGCCCCTGTCAATAAGGTCTTGAATGGAATGTTGTTAAAGTGCAATGACTCCCTCAGTAGAACATCCCTTTCATTAATGATAATCGCAAAATGCCTGCACATCGTAATGCCTGCACATCGTATCCTTCTGGTATTACTGCTGGAGTCGAGGTAGGTGGCAACATAGATATCATCCTCCTCCATAAAAATTGGTCGAAGACTTTGGGGAGTGGTGCATTCAACGGTGTGAACTTCTTCTTAGGCTACGTTGTAGCTTCTTCTCATTACAGTACCCGAGGCACCTGCACATTATTGACATTGTTAGCTGTGACTGGCTTGGGCTATAAAACCATTCTAAAGATCCTTACAGAGTTCACTGATAATACAGATCAAATAGAAGATATGTGGGAATCCTCAACCATTTGAGTTCAATGGAGATTTTTGGACGAGTCTAGAAACCAACTATCCTTAGCCTTAACTGTATAGAGAAATTTGTTAATATTTAATTATCAAATATCCTAGAGATTGAGCTAGCTGACTCATACCCTAATAGGGGTGAGGGGAGTTTTTTTGTGGGTTTTGGGGTGTTTTTTCAAATTTTGGAAAATGAGGGGCATGCCTGACTAACCGTCCGGTTATCTAAAAGGAAAATCGTCTGGTTGGTCAGTGAGGTTAGGGTTTGTTTTTGGGCATTAACCTCTCGATCATCCTGTTGGATGAACTGGCCGGTTTGGTTAGTAGGATTAAGACACTTTTGGGAATTTTTCTAGAGGATAAGGTTCTGACTAATCGCCTTCATTTTGTAAGACAAACTGGCCGATTGGTCAGTGGGGTTAGGTTTTGTTTCTAAGAATTTTTCTGTAGGATAACATTTTGACTAACCATCTGGTCATCCTAAAGGATAAATTGGCCGGTTGGTTAGTGGGGTTGGCTAGGGTATAAACCAGCCAGTTTAGAAATTTTTAAGTAATATTTAACTAACCACCGAGTTAGGACAAGGTTAATAGGCTAGTTAGACAGAGTCTGCCCTTTTTGCAAAATTACGAGTTTAGCTTACAGAATATTGGTTGGTTTCCTACCAACATGCCATAGGACAATACATGTATTCTCCCAACAAAGGGCAGAACATTGAATGATCCAGGTGTATAGTTTGTCTCTCAACTTCGGTGTAAAGGTCACCCCCCATCGACTTGACTGTACCATGTACCTCTGGCCCTTAACTGGAAGTTAATAATGGGTGATCACCATTACGTATACAAGTCCTTTAATGTACCAAGAAACCAGGAGGCCCTGTTAGTATAAGGCCATGAAGTTGAGAGCACAATTGAAAGATTGCCTTGTGACCAATAGGACCAAGGGCTTCAACTATCACTCTCGAATGGGTGGGTCATTATAAGACGTGCGCGTGTGTGACACGTATGAAAATAAGAGCATGAATATCATACTTATATCACTTTGTACATGCCACAAAATATAAATAAAATACAACAACGCAAAAAATCAAGAAAAAATTTCAAGTCTAACCCTATTAGTTGTTTTGTCACCAGTGGAGTCGCCATTATGGCAAATCGCCTTGAAAAAATTCCCTTGAAGATTTTAGTGGAGTCCCCATCTTATTAATTAAAGAAAAATAAAAAAAATCCTAAGAAATGACTCTAAATGTCAAAAAGAACAAGTAGTCTATTGAAAAACAAAAGATGGGTTAAGGGACTAAGTTACGCAACAGAAGGTGTTAGACACCCACAACGCCCTTTCGGTCTTTACTTAATTTGCATTGATTATTTGCCTTAAAAATATATAGCATGCAAAATATGACTCAACTTACCCTAAGTTCTTTTTTATGTTTTTTGGCTTAAACTGGACATTGGGGTTTCAAATTGCCTACGTATCCAGTTAGACTAACCAGAATCAAAATTGTTGTAATTCGACGTGGTCCTAGGGGAAGTAATCTACATTCCAAGCCTAGACATAGAAAAAAAAATGTAAAAAAAAAACTCTTTTATTATATTTTTTAATTGACATATGACTACCGGATTGGGAGACAATCTACATGATTTTCTAAGCTAGAAAACTAGTAAAGTTGCCTCTTGAAGTAGCTTGCCTTGAAGACTCGGGGATGCACTCCGAGGGATCCACTATGCAAGGACTGAAAGAACTTTAGAAAAGTGAGTTTGCATGGCTAGAGTTCTCGAGAGAACAAGAATATGAAGCTGTAAGGATAATCAACTTTGGGACTAAAATCCAGACCCCTGAAAAGAAGGCCAAGGGCTCTATCTATAGTGCTCAGGGTTGTAGCATCTATCTGGTAAGATTGACCATATCAATCTGCAAAGCTAAAGATAAGTCATAATAAGTGATAAAATTACAGATTGACAAAAGCCAATTAAACGACTAGTTAGTCAAAAATCTGCCACTTCATATGACCATTTAAAAATGATTTTTTTTAATTTAGAGGCACTATCTGACTCTATTTTTCTTATAATTATATTAGATTTCACATATGAGATGTATCAGATTTGGGATGATTCATTTCCTAACCATAAAATAGATTGATTTAATCTTTGCATCAGGATAACTCAAAGATCATTTCTCAAAATATCTACCCCAAATAAATTAATGTATACGACAAAATCTAGACATTGGACTAGATTGACACAAATGGTCTGTACTGATGAATTGGACTGGACCACAGGACTTTGATAACTGACAACTTGGCTAGACTGAATTAATTAACTAAGTCACATTACTAGGCCTAAGCTCAATAATTTACACTAATTAACAATAAAGCAACCAATTATATAACTAGTAATGACTACAAAAATGTGGTGTCTATAGGCAAAGCAAACAAATAGGGGGTGACTTCGAATAGCCTACTTAGGTAGAACCAAATGGGGAGCAATAAGAGAAGCAAAAGTTCAAAACAAAGCCCAAACGTTGATGAATAAATGTTAACAATTGACAACGATACAATTAAGACAAAAGAAATGTGCAAAATAATCATTAAGTAGTCCAAAGGACCCAAATCGAACACAAAACACAAAGGTACGAAATGCATACCAGTAGCTTAACAACCATCAGCCATTCACAACTCACTAAAAGTGACTACAAAAGTTACTAAGCCACGAGGTGACCATAAAAGTAACTACCAAAGCAATTACATGCCTGCAAAAGTTACTAAGTAACTACAAAATTTTCCGGACTGACTGTAAAAGTCTTAGGGACTCACCCTTTGTATAAAAGAGTTATTTTTCTTGATGATTGTGTACAACAACGTAACAAATAACTGACCTAAATGTAACGGTAGAAGGCTACAACATATTCGTATCACACAAAAAGTGTCATAGCAGGTTGTACTATTGGGTTGTATTCTAATAACCCAAACCAACAAGCATCACACATCCAAATTATAGAATGGAACTGTGCAATGCACAGGTTGAACAAGTAAAAATAATGCAATGTCTACAAAATGGCCATGTGAGGCATGGGTTAATGAAATAAGAAGGAGAAAAAGAGTATCAAAAAATTAAAAAGGGATGAACTACAGACTAGGCCATAAAGCTGTTAAGTATTGGTGATTGGCAAGGAATTCACACCAATACTCCAAGGTTACTAACGTCATACTAATTGGAAGGTGACACATTACAAATACATAGGATAGGAGGACTTTGTTTGTATTGATATATGTCTTGTATTTATGTCATACATCGGTTACTCAAAGAAGGTTGGAACTTGACTCTTAGTATATAAGACATCTTGTCCCACATTGGTTAGTTAGAGAAGATCACTGCTTATCTCTAGGTATAAGTAAGGTGTCTTGTATTGTATTTAAGGTCAAGAAAGAAGAGTCCTTCTTTGAGTAAGAAAACAATTGAGAGATACAAGTGAGGGAGTGTCATAAATCTGACTTTGTGCAAAGTGGATTTGAGTTCTCTCATATTTCTTGTGTTTTCTTATTTGTTTTTCGTGTTCTATACATATTTATCTAGAGTGATTTCGTAACAAGTGGTATCAGAGCATTCCAGGTTTATTTTTTTGGGGCAAAAAATTAAAATCAATTTGAGAGGATAAATATGTCGAACAACACGACCATGAAGTATGCCTCTGAACAGTTCGATGGGAAGACAAATTTTGGCATATGGTCGAGCATGGTGAAGGATATCCTTGTGCGGCAAGAATTGCTCAAGCCTTTACTGGGAAATAAGCCTCAGTCAATGTATCAGGATGATTGGGAGGAATTACAGGCTAAGGTTGTATCTATGATACGGTTGAATCTAGCCCTGAAGGTTAAGTACCGGGTTTTGACAAAGACTTCTCCAACAGATCTGTGGTAGAAATTCGAGAAGATATATGTCAAAAACTTTGTCAAATCGATTATATCTGAAGAAATATCTGTACCAGTTAAGGATGGATGAAGGTTCAGATCTGGGCGACCATATATCAGAATTTAACCGGTTGGTGTCTCAATTATTTAGTATAGATACTAAACTCGAGGGGGAAGATCAAGCGATTTTATTGTTATCTTCGCTTCCAAAATCATATGGGACCTTGAAGACTACGTTACTTATTGGGAAAGAGACATTGCTTGTTGATGATGTTATGTCGGCTCTTATGGACTCGAGCAGAGTTAATGGGACGAGTTCAAGTAGTCAAGGCGAAGGTCTGGTGGTAAGGTCTGAAAATAAGGATGGTCATGGAAGAGGCAGAGGTCAGTCTAGAAGCAAAAATTTAGGACATGGAAAGGACAGATCTAACTCTCG
Organism: Escallonia herrerae; assembly: GCA_033070095.1. Lineage (NCBI taxonomy): Eukaryota > Viridiplantae > Streptophyta > Magnoliopsida > Escalloniales > Escalloniaceae > Escallonia > Escallonia herrerae. The sequence continues at coordinate 72,854 of JAVXUP010001584.1, forward strand.
TGGAAAGCAAGACAAGTCTAGTATTGAATGCTGGTATTGTAAAGAGATTGGTCATATTGCAAGGAGTGTCCAGAAAGGGAGGACAAGAAGAACGGAAAGAAACATGTGAACAATGCTAATGTTGTTGAAGAAGATGACAAAAGTAGTGATGGTGATCTCTACTTGGTTTTCTCGGTTGAGCACTAAGAAGGTAATCTCTTATTAGTTAGAGACAACAGTTTTTCTACGGAATGGTTTCTTGAATGTGCATGTTCGTATCATATTTGCCCACATAAGGAATGGTTTGATTGTCTTATTCCATGTAACGTGGTACTGTGTTAATGGGTAATGATGTTGTTTGTGAAGTCATGGGGATAGGTATCATTAAAATTAAAATGTTTGATGGGATTGTGAGAACCCTAGGTGATGTAAGGTACATACATGACTTAAAGAAGAATTTAATTTCCTTGGGCACACTCAATTCTATAGATTGCAGTATATCTATAAAAGGTGGAATCATGAAAGTTAGCAAAGGTGCCATGGTGATAATAAAAAGTCAAAAAACTGGAAATTTGTATAAATTGATGGGGAATACACTTATAGGTGGAGCTTCAGTGTCAACTCATGCAGGTTCTAGCAATGATAACTCTGAGTTATGACATAAATGGCTAGGACAATTGAGTGAAGGAGGTATGCTAAAACTTTACAAGCACAAATTGCTGTAGGGAGTGAAATCATGCAAACTAGACTCCTGGAAATTTTGTGTGTTTGGGAAGCAGAAACGAATTAGTTTCAAAGCTGCTTCTCATACTAGTAAAGAGATTTTAGACTATGTGCATTCGGATGTTTGAGGACCAATCAAGCATATCTCAAATGGGGGAGCTTGTTACTTTGCAACATTTATAGATTATTTCTCAAGGAAAGTATGGGTGTACTTTATGAAGCATAAGTCTGAAGTTTTCAACTTGTTTAAACAGTGGAGGTCTAGAGTTAAAAATCAGACGGGTAAGAAGCTTAAGTACTTTAGATCAGATAATGGCATTGAATACAAGGATGAGGAGTTTCTGCAGTTCTATAAGGATAAGGGTATCATTAGACACTTTTCAGTGAAGAGGACTCCAGAGCAGAATGGGGTTGCCAAAAGGATGAATATAACCTTACTGGAGCAAGCTAGATGCATAAGGTTGAATGCAGATTTGCCTAAGAGTTTCTGGGCTGAAGCTGTTAATACAGCTTGTTACTTGATCAACTGTTCTCCATCATCTGCATTAATCACCGAGTTCTCGAGGAGGTATGGTCCGGTAAACAAGTTAATTTTTCTGCAATGAGAATTTTTGGTCGTCCTGCGTATGTTCAACTTCAGAATGAAGAACAATCCAAACTTGATCCTAAGTCAAAAGAACGTATATTCCTTGGGTATGAGGAAGGAGTAAAAGGATACAGGTTATGGGATCCAGTGGTCAAGAAAAGGGTGATCAGTAGAGATGTGGTATTCAATGAAGCATAGATGTTGGATAGGGATGTAACTTTTAGCGAGAGGCAGGGTTATTCAGTGGAGATAGAGTTGCATGAGCAGAGGACAAAATCAGCTGATGGATCTACAGATGAGCAGTCTTTAGAGGATCCAGAGGAGCATCCTGGTGATTCTTGGAAGCTAGTCAGAGATAGAGAGCCACGTACCAAGAAACCACTCAAAGGTATGGTTTTGAAGATGTGGTCTCATTTGCACTAATATTGGGAAGTGGAGATCCTGCCAGTTACAACGAGGCTATTAAGGCAGAAGATGGTAATTTGTGGTTGACAGCAATGGATGAGGAGATAGAATCTCTACGTAAAAATCAGACTTGAGAATTAGTTAAATCTCCAAAGGGTGTGAAGGCTATTGGATGCACGTGGATTTACAAGAAAAAGGAAGATCAGAACTACAAGGTAAGATTGGTTACAAAAGGGTATTCTCAAAAGGAGGGAATTGATTATAGTGAGATGTTTTTGCCAATAGTGAAGCATACTTCATTCAGATTGATACTGTCCATTGTAGCAGTGTAGAATATGGAGTTGGAGTAGCTTCATGTGAAGATAGCTTTCCTCCATGGTCATTTGGAGGAGAGGATCTACATGCAGCAACCCGAGGGATTTATTGAGCCAGGGAAGAAGTACTATGTGTGCAAGCTGAAAAAGTCCTTATATGGTTTGAAACAGTCTCCTCGGCATTGGTATAAGCTATTCAACACATTCATGGTAACTCATGGTTACTCTCACTGTGAGTATGATTGTTGTGTGTATTATCGAGTCCTTAATGATGGTTCACTATTGTTGCTTACATTAAATGTGGATGATACGTTGATTACTGCGAAGAGTAAGTCTTATATTCTGCTCTTGAAGAAATTGTTGAGCAAAGAGTTTGATATGAAGGATCTTGGTTCTGCCAAGAAAATCCTTGGTACGGAGATTCATAGAGATAGAAAGGCAGGAAAGTTGTGGGTAACTCAAAAAAGTTATGTTGAAAAAGTACTGGAGAGGTTTATTATGCTCAACGCTCGACCAGTTAGTACACAATTGGGAGCTCATTTTTAGTTATCCTCACAACTTTGTCCTAGTACAGAAGAAGATGTTAAGTATATGTCTCGAGCACCGTACACAAATGCGGTTAGTTGTCTAATATATGCCATGGTGTGTACCAGACCTGATATCTCACATTCAGTTAGTATGGTCAGCAGGTATATGGAAAATCCAGGAAAAAAGCATTGGGATGTAGTGAAGTGGATCTTCCGTTACCTAGTAGGTTCGACCAACTTTGGCATCATGTTTGATAGTGATGGGGCAAAAGGTGAGATTTCTAGCTTGTGGATTCTAATTATGCTGGGGACTTGGATTCCCGGAGGTCCATGACTGGATATATTTTTACATTCTATAGAGGGCCGATATGTTGGAAATCAGTGTTACAGTCTACTATAGCATTGTCAACTACGGAGGCAGAGTACATGGCATTGACAGAGGCAGCTAAGGAGGCATTATGGTTAAAGGGACTGGTAGAGGAGCTTGGCTTCAAGCAGCATGGTGTTTTGTTACAGTTTGGCAGTCAGAGTGCAATGGATTTGGCAAAGAATCAGGTTTTCCATGCAAGGACCAAGCATATTGATATACGTTATCATAGGGTCAGGGAATGGATTAATTCCAGACAAATTGTAGTGTACAAAGTTCACACGACTTGCTTGAGCTTGATTCATCTTCTTTCTTGCTGAGTTCAAAGTAGAGTACATCTATCCTTACCTTTAAAGGGGATGCAAGGTGAAGTACTTGAAGAAGGTACTAAAGGCATATTACACTTTTCCTATGGAGTGATTTGTTAAAACAAGCCAAGGTGGAGGTTGTTGATATATGTCTTGTATTTATGTCCCACATCAGTTACTCAAAGAAGGTTGTAACTTGGCTCTTAGTATATAAGACATCTTGTCCCACATTAGTTAGATAGAGAAGATCACTACTTATCTCTAAGTATAAGTAAGGTGTCTTGTGTTGTGTTTAAGGTCAAGAAAGATGAGTCCTTCTTTGAGTAGGAAAACAATTGAGAGATACACGTGAGGGAGTGTCGTAAATCTGACTTGTGCAAAGTGGATTTGAGTTCTCTCATATTTCTTGTGTTTTCTTATTTGGTTATCGTGTTCTATATTTATCAAGAGCAATTTCGTAACGGTTTGAATTATGATAGAGTACATAAGACTCATGCCTGGGAATAAAAGAAATGTGGCAAACCGACCAGTTAAGAAAAATGATAAGAAGCTGATGACAAGGAGGCAAAATATTCATAACCACACAATATATTATTGGTTTTCAGTGGATGATAGACTAATAAAGAGCATATCCCAATTTCAACTTCGACTATTGTCATGTGAAGGCATGACCAAGGACTTCTACTAATAGCTACTCAAGGCAACAACTAGTCGTAGAGACTATATGGATAAATTCCTAATCAACTCAAATTCTAAGAAAGAATGAATTAGATAGCTGACCCAAAACAGTGCAAACATGAATAATGACATAACGGGGCAAACAATGTATACATGGATTGTTAATAGCTTTAGGGGAAAAAAATTGGGAATCATGTGTAAACATCAAGATTAACGCAATTGGATTTTAGAAACAATTCATCACTATTTTTATGAGATGAAAACAATCAACAAGATAATATTGAGTGAAAACCCTTATCAGAGCAAGAAAGTTAAAAACTTACTTTAATTCAAGCAATTCGGCAACGTTAAACCCTACGCAGCTGTAACGTGATTGCACTCACTCAAAACCTAACGCCAAAAGCCAAAGAGAAATACTATAAGGCTTAATGAACCTCTAAAATATCATAATTTTCTGATTATGTGACGTATAGCAACAAAAATCGAATACAAACCTAGTTAGGGGGTTTAGTTCCAATTTAGGGCTTACCTTGGATGAACATTAAGAGAAAATCCAAAAGCAGCAGAAACAACAATAGCAATAGCATAGCACTATGCGGTAGGGGTTGTTCCTAAGGAGGAGAAGGAGTGATTCAAGAAAACCTAAATAGGCAAATTACACACCCCTTCCAAGCATTAGATACTTGTTTAAAACGCACCAAAAATTTTCTAATTTTATAAAATAGGCACTTACTTTATTTATTTGTTGTTGTTGTTGTTGTTGTTGTTGTGTATATATACATGCGTGTGTGTATAAAATAATACCTTAAATAAAATAATGGGTTCTTACGTCGATAATTTAAACTTGGAAGTACAGGGATCACTACCCCCCAAGTGCAAAGAAAAAGTGTCAACAAGATGAACCACTAGTCTTAAATTCAAAATCATATTATCGCATAATGATTGCTCCATTACGAATTCAACCGGTATGAAATCGGGTATTTCTCTCTTGCCTTTATAACTATTATATACGCTCTCGACTTGCTAAGGATAGACTTCTAGACTTATTGGAAAGACAAATTCTATTGTCTGAAACTCTAAAAAGGACTTTTAAGAAATGAAAGGTTTTTCACTTATTATTTCCTTTTATTCATCATCAGTCGCACTAGACTAAATCGACCATCAAATGGTAAGCAAAAACAATGACACCTTGACAATCAAAAGAACAACTAAATACTATGGGAAAGGAACAAGAGGCAAAACTGAGACTAGGAAGAAGATTGGGAAAAGCAGAAGTTCAAAAGGTAATTTAGAAATGCTGGGAAAACCATGTCAGCTTCAGGCTAGGCATCATACTCAGCTTAACATCAGAAAAGTCTTTGACCATCGATCTGAGAGCTCACGGGTCTTATCTCGTACTAGGTTGTTCTAGTTGGCAATATCCTCCTCCTAGTCAAGCTAGAAAGTTCTAACACCGAAAGAGATGTCTCACTTATACTCACTTGGTGTGCTAATAGAGATTCTATCATTGATTTGGGTCCGGTGAAATGGTTTACTTCACCTTTTCAATCAAATCTTGGATGGCATAATGGAAGGTAAGGAACTTTTCCATTGTGATGACCAGCTCTTTGACGATAAGCACAATGATGTTGGGTATTGTGTCCTCTGGGTGAAACAACCAATGCAGGAGTAGGTTGGAACTGGGCAACCAGACTTCCTTATAGCAACTGCTCAAAGACTTTTGTTAGTAGGGTGTTTAAATGGGTGAACCATCGTTGTGGCTTAAGAACGGCTTCATGTGACATTACAGGTTAAGACCTCGTACTTTTGATGTTATTTACACTAAATGGCTCTGATAGAGCATTGGCATTTATCCCATCGACTGGGAATCGTCTCGACGTATTTTCTTTGGGTATGGTTCCCCTATTGACAGCATCTTGAATTTATATTAGGGATCCCATTAGTATTTTGAATGAAAAGGGATAGTGCCCAAAAAGATACTCATGTTACATCGGTAGCAAGTTATTTCTTATCATGTTAACTTGTTCCACTTCCGATAAGCAATTAACCATATGAGTAGCCTTATTCCTCCATCGAAGTATAGAGGTTGAGACTGACTCCTTAAGCTTCCGCTTGATGTCTCTAAGTCTCTTCTAGTAATATCCAAATCAAAATTATACTGGTACTAATGACAAAGTCTTGCACCAAATGTACATGTTTGCACTCTTAAATTGTCGAGAGTGAGGAACCATCGAGCAGCGGCTCCGGTCAAGGTCCAACAAGAAAAGCTGAATCAAGTGTTTCTGGTTAATTCTATGAAGAGTTAATGCACACATATACATCTTCACTTGGATCTGTGGATCCATCATCCCATTGAATACTATATTTGACATTTTAAACTTTGGAAGGAGCCTATCCTCCAGGCTCACGATAAGGACATTGAGATCCTTTGGGTTAGCGGTCCTTCTCATCTTAGCAATGTAGGATCAAGTGTAGCCAATTATCCTCCCATTATGGGGCAATAGTTTCTTTTTCATTATTAGATTCATACTGCTCATTAGATTTGAGCTCGGGCTTTCTTCTTGTCTCCCCTCTTTCTCATCAATCTTTGGTTCCTCTTGAGATTATTTTATTATTTTTTTGCTCTTTTTCAATGAGTAATGCAACATTTGAGACATTTCAGTATGTTAAGCTGCCAAAGAGACGGGGTTAGCTTAAAAATCCTTTTTGTAAATCACTGAGGATTTGGACGAAACCATTGGGCTGAAGGAATCCTTCAACCATTGGAACACACCTAATTGTTTGGGAAGTATAGCAATACCAGAGCTTCGCACGAATGCCAATCAATACCAAATCTCCTTCTTTTAAGCCATGTCTATTCACTCACTAACGAAACGCCAGGGCAATTCATTTTAGATAACCCTGAACGTGATTGAGGGCTTTTAACCTTTTCTCATATGCCAGTGCTAACTCTTAAAAGTGGTGTCGTACTAGTCTTCCTCGGCTACCTGATTATCAAACAACACAACTCGGAGAGGCTACTTTCAATTCCATTAGGAGGACCACTTCCATGCCATAAACTAACAAACACAGGGTACCCCGGTTGACGTTCTCACCAATGTCCTATAGCTTTAGAAAGCATGGGAAAGCTTATCCAGTTAGCTCTAACAGGAATCTGTCATCGTACTCATCATATTCTTAATGTTATTAGTGGCTATTTCTATAGCCTTATTAGTCTGTGACATTAAGTTAAAGAACAATGTCGGATTATGCCATGTTCTTCGGCTAAATCTAGACTTCTCCTTGGAAATGAAAACCATTGTCGAAAATCAACTCCGGAGGCACCCCATATTGACAAATAATGTTGGTCTGAATGAACTGAGCCACTTTCTTAGCATCAAGCACATCGTTTAAAAGTGGCCTAGACCACTACAAGAAATAGGGTCTTTAAAGACCGCCCTAAAGGATTAATTTAGCTACCACTATTTGTGGCGGTCGCTAGATCTAGCCAAAATCTGAAGGGGTAAAAAAAAATTTAGCAGCTAATTTAGCGATTATTATAGCGGGTCACTAAATATAGCCACCGTTATAGCGGTCACTAAATATAGCGACCGTATTTAGCGACTGTCCTAATGGTGGCTAAGATTAGAGACCGTTATGACGTTATTAAAAAATATAGCGACCGCTAATGTGGTCGCTAAATTATAAGTACTAATTGCCCGTTATCTCTCTCTCTCTCTCTCTCTCTCTCTCATCTGCTGTGCATCCAAGCTGCAAGTGAGTAAGTCTGCCATGCATCCCATCTGCACCGCCATAAACCACCGTTACCCTCGTCGCCAAAGACCAATCTCCGCAACCGCCCCTACTCCGGCAAGCCCACCTTTCCAAAAACTAGTTAGCAAGCTCAAGACGCCGCAAAGCCACCTTGCCGCAACTGTTGCTGGCCGTACCACCACCACGCCCACGCGCTACGCTGCAGCCAAGCCCACACACTACACTGTCGCCATGTGTGTTACATCTATCCCAAGATTTAGGCTAAGGTTTCAATTTTCTTGATTTAAGGTTTTCTGATTGATGAGTCATTGCAATGCTGCTCGGATGTTCTTCTTTGTGGGAGGATTTACCTCGTCTTCTGCAAATTTTTTTTTATTGTTCACCAAAATCAAGTGGATATTGCAATTACAAATATTAACTAAATCTATTCTCTGATCTGCTACTTTTCATGTCCAGACGAGCCATCAAATACATGTTTTTTTTGCTTTTTCTGATTTTACTTTCAGAGAACGTTTGGAGTGTTGACCAATCTGTAGAGAGTTGACAATGGACTTTAAAGACAACGAACAATCAATAGCTGACTGAAATCAAAAGTAACCGAAAATGAAAACCATGAGTGAACACATGGCTTGTAAAACTAGTCCTCGTTGAACAAACAGGCCATGGGCAAAACCCTTATGAATGTGAAGGTTTCCCATTATATAGAGTATCTCCAGGGAGCCTTGAGAGAAGAATGATACAACACCAATTAAGGGCCTCTTAGCTCCCTTTCAATATTCTTCAAATCAAAAGATACTACTTTGGTTTTCTTTCTTGTTACAACTAGAACATATTTAGAGCTGCAGGTGGAAACTTGGAGGTGTTTGTAAGCATTTTTAAGGGGGGGGGGGGGGCGAGAGAGAAAGGAGTGCACTCTCAAGAGGTTGTTACAAAATGAATTTTGGATTAAAATAGAATCAAATGTAAATGTGGATTTAAAATAGAGAAGAAGCATGAACTTAGAGAATCAGCAAACAACAAAAACTTTGAAGACATTACTATGTTCATGGGTTCAAATTACTTCGCATCTTTAGCTTCAAGGATAGTGGTTAGTACCTGTGAGGATGTGAATGGAGCTTTTAGGAAAATTAAACTTATTTGATATCTATCTTTGTATGTTCTTTGTGTACATGCATAATGTTGTTGTCATCTAGATCACATTCTCTAAGTGTCAAATTTGAGGTGCAAGAAAGCAGAATTCATAACATTCTCTAAGTGTGAAAGCTGTAATTTGTCTTAAGTCATCATTATTCTCTCGTGAAACCTAGATTTTGTATCTACTTTGTGTCACCCCTTTGAACTGTCACCCCCTTGAACTTTTTTGATTTTGATACTTTGTTAAATTAGGTTGGACTAGTCTAAGAGTAATCTAGTTGAAGGTATATGCTCCTAGCTATTTTGGTGCACTGACGACCCACCCACTGGTTTTGGTTTCCCTCATGTTGAATCCTGTGACTCTATGAGTGAACTTAAAAGTGGAAATTCCTTCTTAAAGCCTTATCTTAAGCAATGCCACTTTGTGATCCAGATCATATTATAGGTTTTCAGTGTTACAACATGCTTTGAGAAAGTGTTACTATTATACTCAAATTTTCAATTTCTCTTATCTGAGTCTTCGTATTGTTTTACTTGTCAAGAGATTGTTATTTTATCTTTAACTATTTTTTTTAGTTCAATCAACATTTAGGCATTAAAATTCTATCCAAAAACTTGTAAATTGTTAAAAGGAACAAAAATTATGTGAGAGATGATACGGAGTATAGAGTATTTATCAACAATATCTTCTTTGCTCCAAGATTTCTTAGGGGATTGTTGTTAGCATGAAATTAACTCGTATTTTGCCATGGTGGTCTTGGTTACAGGCAGTTTTAGTAGTGGATCAACTTTGTTGCCTTTTAAGAAGCAAGTCTAGAACCCGAAAATGTTAGTGTTTCATTTAATTTTTCTCTGTCTATGATTAATTGTCATATGCTTTATGCCATTATCTTCCCTAGAATTGAGATGTTTGATTTGTGTAATCTGAGTTTGTGATGTCAAAAATGATTACTTGGGATGTTTGATTTGTGTAATTGTCCTTGGTTTGACTTGTTTCTCTTTCCTCTGTGATGCTCTGATGATGGTGGTTGAACCACATTATTCTGTCTAATTGGTATTTATATTTCTTATTGACAATTAGGAATCTGGGTTTTAATGTTTCAGTCATCTAGATCACCTTCCTGCAGGCTTCCCTTTATAAAGCTTCTTTCTTAATAGTTAAAGTCCATGTTAATTGTGCATTAAGCGTTTGAGAATTGAGATTGTTGATGGAGGATAGGACCCAATTGGATTGAGATATCGAATATGTGCATTTTGAATAATATTTTTTTCCATTTGAGCATTGATTATTTGATTGATAATTTTAGATTGTTAATTGTGCATTGAGCATCCAAAATTGAGATTGTTGATGAAGGATAGGACCTAATTGGATTGAGATATCGGATATGTGATTTAGTTGAATGGTGGATTGAAATTAGGTTAATTGGTTTAACGCGGTAATGAAACATGACATGGTGGGTTGAAATTAGGTTAATTAGGTTCATCTTCCATAGGTTAATTAGGTTATCGAAAAGTGCACTATGTTTTTGTGCTATTTTACTTATAAAAAAATTACTAATTTCGATATATTTTTAGCACCACCTAGGGTGAAATCCTGGTTTTGCCACTAATTGGCCCTAATCAACACTGTTTAACCTTAATTAGCCTTGATAAACATTGATTAATCCTAATTAACTCTTAATTAAAGCCTAACTAACGGTTATTAACTCTAATTAAACCAATTAACTATAAATTACCCCAAATAGCTCGAATTAAGTTGTTTATTATTCGTGCGAACTACATTGTTATTAATTTACTTTTGCGCTTAAGTTGTTTATTGTTCAAGCGAACTAATTAGAATCAATTAACTTTTGCACTTCCCACTTTTTTTAGATATAACGAGATCCAGTGCACCCCGAGGTCATGGAGGTGGCCGTTGCGGAGCTGCTTCGGCACAGTCAGCCTCCTCCCTAGGATTGGTGATGCGACTACTAATGAGCAGCCGATGTCGTCATCAATGGCTTCAGAACATGGTGAGACAATATTAGTTTCATGTCGAATTGAAAAATATTTGTTGAAATATATATATATATATATATATATATGAGTAGTGATCCATTGCTCGTGCAGGCAAAATTGGTTAAGTTGCCCGCGCTATTTGGCTGTCCACACGCGATCTGTGAACAGTCCAGATCTTTTTTTTTTAAATTTTTTTAAGTCTGTCCACTACATTATGTAGCAGATAAGTTTTTTGAAAAAATACCCCTTGCCCGTTCAATTGATTGGGCACTTTAGTTTGTCCGCTACATAATATAAAAAATGGTCCCCAAAGTGAGCAGAGACTCTCTATTCACTTTTAGATCTGGGTAAGACTTCCTCTATCTCTCTCTCTCTCTCTTTATCTCCCCCTCCCCGCTCTCTTGATCTTGTCAGTGATAGCTATGTACATAGTGTTCTTCCACGCCACCATCTTTCTCTTCCTCCTACTTCGCCGCTATGTCGATCGGATCCGCATCGGCCTGGCCTTGCCTGCCTGCGCCTCCGGTTGCTCCGGCAAAGTCCACGCCGGTAAAGACTCGGTGGGGGAAAGAATAGGTGAACCTGTCGTTGTCGATTCTGTCGATCCGTTACTACAAGAAGATGAATTTTAGTAAGCGAGCCAAATGAATTTGTTAATCGGATCCCACGTTTGAGGTAGTTTGCCTTTCAATTACTCGATTGTTGGGTTCTAAGTTTGTACAAGTTATTAGATCTTAGATATACTAAGCGTGGTTGTAAAGATGAAATTATTGATAATTCGATCATGTACTGTTACTAATTATTATTGTGATTAGTCTTATTGTTTGGATCTGTGGTTTCATTGAAGAGAGAGAGAGAGAGAAAGAGAGAGAGAGAGAGATAGAGATATAAATGGATATGGGTGTGTTTGGTCTTATTGTTTGGATCTATAAAAAGAGCCAAAAGTTCTGCAGAGAAGAACAAGGTGTCCTATTCATTGTCTAGGGCATATTGTCCTCTACATAATGTAGCGGACTAAGGTGTCCTATTCATTTTGGAAAATATAACATCTAGATATTGAAAGGTATTTTCGTCAAAAAATTATCCGCTACATAATGTACCGGAGGGACCTAAAAAAATGCAAAAAAAAAAGATCTGGACCGTCCACAGATCGGGCGTGGACGGGCAGATCGTGCTGGTAACTTAACCCAAGTTGCCAAAGGTATCACACCCGAGATACCTTTTCCAGCCACCCCAGAACAGAGGATAACTACTCATGTCCTCAACAATTAGTATATTTTTAATTTTCAAAGTCAATTCTTAACATATTTTAGCACACCTATCTAAGTTAATACTTTGTTATATTGGGATTGATGTATCTCTCTTATGATTTCTTGTAATTAGCTTTGTTGAGGATTGTGTTAGGACCAAAATCGGTCCTATTATCAAGGCCCTCCTCCCACAGCCTTATGCGATGTGGAAGTTGTGGACGGAAGTAGACAAGGAACTTGTCTAGGGGAAGTTCTTGGTAAAGATTGTCTATTTTTAATTGCTTTATTTGGTTTTAGAAGTACATTATTGCTGAATTTTTCTCGCTAACCGTGTTTGAAATTGTGTTAAATTATGTTTAGGACTATTTCAAATTTGAGTCCAACGGAGATCAAGAACTTGGGAAGCAAGCCTGGGAGTGGCATGTTCCGAAAACTACAAGAAATGGATGCTTAATGCGAGGAGGCAGGCACTAGCTTGGGCGAGTGCAACAGATATATCTATGGTCAGGGACCACAACCCCAAGTACTTCTCAAAAGCCATGTGGAGGCAGCTAGTGTTGCATTGGTGTACAACAGACTGGGTGAAGCTGAGTGAGCGAGGCAAGCAGATGGCTCAAAGCGAGAAGAAGATAAAGCATAGAGTTGGTTCCCGTTCATTTGCTGTGCACGAGCTGAAGTTGACAGAAGAGGACTCTGAGAAAAGGCCCCCTACGAGGCTCCACCACTTTGAGCACACATACCAAAACAAAGATGGGAAATGGGTGTCTGAGAACGTGGAACAGTTTGTGGTGAGTACACAACTTTATATTACTTTTGTATTCCTATTGTATCGTTATTGGTTGCAGCCAGCAGCATTCCTCTGACATTTCCATTGTTTCCTTATACAGAATTCATATAAAGAAAATGTTCAGGCCAACTCCTAGGCAGATGGTAGCCAGACAGTGGACGATGTCTCGTTGTGGTTAGAAGCTATGGGGGGTCCTAAGAAGGACCGTATAGTCTGCCATCCTTATCAATTTGCACGTTCGTTGCTAGCTGGCAGAGCTCAGCCGTCAGGCGAGACCAGTTTTAGTGGTCCTATGGTTGAAGTGACGGAGAAAGAGCGCTTCATCACATTGTTTGATGAAAGACTTCAGATGATGATCCAAGGTGGTTTTCTTTTGCCCAAGCCCCGAATTCATGAAATACAAAATTTCTCAAGTAGTTGTGTATTCTGGTCATTCTATATGTGATCATGATTTGTATATATTATGTTGAATCATTCTTATGGCTTCGTGTAGAGCGATATTGATCCTAGTGCCGGTGATTCTCAGGGCAGTGATGACATTGTTGGATCGAACGTGCCTTCATCAAGAAATGAAGAAGATGATGACGGGTTGGTCGATCTGCCGGCAAGTGATAGGGGTTAGGGTTATGTATTGACTTGGATGTGTAGCTTAACTTTGAGTTCATATACTTGACTCATTTTTCTAATTTTGGTTCAATCCAAATTTTATTGATTTTAATGCATATGTTTATATATGGATGAATACGACACTTATGTTTATTGTGTAGAGTATATAGCTTTTGGACAAGTTATTTGAATGAATGCATGACATGGGGTTGAATCGGTTTTGAATGAACGCGTTGAAAGCTTTCAACACATTCATTCAAAACCGTTTCAGCCAAGGTTAAATCGGATTTTGGACCCAATTTAACCTTGGATTGGTATTGGTTTTGGGACAAGTTTTGGACAGGATGTGGACAGGTTTTGAACTAATCTTTTTTTTGCAAAGCCCAGGTTTAGCGACTATACATCGTGGTCACTAAACGAAATAAAAGCGGTCGCTTATCTAATATTTCAAAATAAAAAAAAAATTAGTGACCGCAAGGGGCGGTCGCTAAATAAAATAATATTTAATAAAAAATATTTAGCAACCGCACAAAACGGTATGTAAATATAGTCAACACGATCGCTAAATATAGCGACTGATTAGTAAATACGGTCGCTAAACTTTAGCGACCTGACCTATAGCGACCGTTTTAGAGATCGTGTTTTGCGGCCGCTAAAACTATTTAGCGACTGCCTTTTCCCCTTTAGAGTCCGTAGACAACGGTCGCTAAAGGGGTAATTTTTTGTAGTGGACCTACCTTGTGAAGTAATCTAAGGTCACCAGTATAAATGCGTGTCCATTAGAAACTTTCAGGCTGATCTTTTCTACCACATTTATTTAGTAAGTTGTAAAGGGCCATGGGGATGTCATGTTATCCCGATGAGGGAGGTGCTGCAAACTGGCATACACTTGGAATTATGGCACCTTCTCACATGTTCGATACAATCTCATTCGATCGTACTCCAATAGTAACCCCGTCGAAGTACTTTCTTTGCTAACATGCGGCCGTTCATGTGCGGTCCACACTCACCCAAGTGTATATCTTTCATAATATGATGACCTTCTCTCTACATAACACACAACAAATGCTCTCCAATGGAATGCCTATTACAAATATTTCGGTCAAGAAGTGAGTATCTTGGGTGATCTTACCAAATAAATGCGATTAGCTATAGGAGGTTATTGGACCCTATAGCAGCAGTAAATTGGATTGGCAAAGTTGAGAAAACTTTGAGCAACCGATTGTATAAAGTTTGAGCAACTGTATGTGAAGTGACGAAAGATTTAATTTGTTGGATACAAATTGAGAGACGAGCTTGATAAGGGGTGGAAAGAGTATTGAAGAATCTGACTTATCAAAAATTGATTTATATTATTTGAGAACCTTTTAGAGAATTATTTTTTGATCGGTATTTTGCGAGATTTTGTGAACAGATGTAAGAGAATTGTTAATGTGAGATAACAGATTAAGAGTCAATAAACAAGGTTGAGATGAGATCTCATGATTTGTTAGATTCACAGTAAGAATGTTATTCCTGGAGGCAGATAACTGCCAAAAGTCTGAGTGGGGGCTTAGGCCTGGACTGAGAGATAGAATGTTCCCAGCTCAATCGACAAGCGATATGAAATGTCTTTATTTGGCAGATGTTTTGAAACATTCTAAGTCTAACAATGGAGGAAGGCATAAGTAAACACAGGGCAGATATAAGAGAGATCAGTGAGAATTTTCCCGAACAGATTTGTATGAGCTGACAGTCGTCAGCAAAAAGTTTTTACAGCCGGTATAGTACGGTGCCCTAGGTTAAAGGTTGGGACAAAATCAGAGATTCAGGCTCACTTCGGTTCGGTGGTATTGAGATTTGGATAGAGTTCTAAAATTTGATCAAGTCATGATATGGGTGGAAGGTCAATTCCACCATGATATAAAAGTCATTTAAGCATGGCAGCGTGAAACATTAAGTTTGAAATTGTCTGTTTGTGAGAAATAATCAGTTGGGTACCTTTTGCTAGTGTCATAGCGAGTTGTGTTCCTCGACAAGAAGAGGACAAGGTCAGTAGGGGCTGAGGCCCAGAAATATCAGTTAAATTTGTGTTATGTCTGCTTAGGATGTTGTTACATCTGATGACGTAATACCATGTACAATACATGGTAATCTATTAGATTTCCATATATGGTTTGATTACGGAGTGTCAAGTACCTTTGTATCGTCTACCTTTGCATAGTGATTGAAGGTGAAACTTATTAGTTAGGAACTGATCTTGTGATAGGTACTCCATCGGAGAATCCTTTGACTGCTTGTATGGTTCTCTATAACTTTACTATCCACCTAAGGGATAGAGATTTTTCTGTGGATCTAATGATATTTATTGTTCGAGGTTTGATATCGTGCGAGACATGAATTGATTACTCTCTAATCATGTATCTGTAAGTTGTTAGAGAAAAGCCTAGTCGAATTTAAGTTTCTGATTTGATTTATGAGTAAGAATAGTGCTTAGGAAAATGACTGGTGTTAAGACCAAAAATTTTGGTTTAAGGGTACAAGAAGGGATTTGGAATTTTATTCCGTCATCTTATTCATTCTTCTGTATGTTGATTCAAGGATGACTGAATTGAGTGTCAGCTTATGCTGAGACGTCAGAGAAAATGTCATTCATGCCGAGTCGTCTTATTCCTTTTCTGGATATTTATTTGTTCCTTTTGAATCTATTTGGACTTGATGGGGTAGTATCTAACCCACTGGTCATGGGGAAGTTACAAATCTTATTAAGGACCAATAACTCCTTCTGATTTTGAATACTCTGAGTCGTGGGGTTGACTTTACTTCGTCAGACCTGTATCAGTGTTTCTGTGTCAGTCGTTTCTTGTGGAATGTTACAGAATTCTGTTGTGAACCTCGAGAGCCAATATGCATGATTTTGTTAAAGATTTTTGTATTTTGATTACCTGATTGCCATTATTACTATCAATATTTGCGTAGTTTCCCTTACCTGGATATGAGGTTAGGTAAATTGCTAAACCTCAGATAATCTGTGAGGGAGAATAGGCTCTGGGAATGCTGATTAGGTTTGGATAAGTTATCCGATGATCTGGTATAAGATGAAAATTTGTCTGAACCAAAGATAACAAACTGCTGGTTATTTGCTTTTGGAACCAAAAGATTTTAATAGTTTAACTGAAACAGATGATTGAAGGATACGGTTATGAGATTTTCGTAAATAATATAACTGTGAATAAGAAATGATGTGATAATTTAGAGCTTTAAACTTTAGTCGAAGTGCAAGACAAGTGAATGCAAAATCATGTTTCGCATTGTGTTAAGAGAACACATTCCTCTATAATGACTCCTGTAATAGTTTGGACCTATTTGATTCAAGGCACCAGAGTGTGCAACGAACTCATAATACCTATAGTTTCTGTCATTCTATGACGTGTACGCAAAAGTGTAAGTATTTAATACATAGCTATGCTAAGATAACATGTCTCTGATGATGAACTTGGTAGTAATTCTGACTCATTGTTCTGAGGTATTAGAGTGTGCAGTGAAAGCCTAGTGGCTACAGTTTTGTTGTCTGTTGTGAGGTGTAAGTACTTACATGAATTGATTACCCTACACAGGTTAACCTTGGCAAACCACAGGTCATATCTGACCATCATTTTGTATTTTAATATGCATTGAACGTAAAGTTGAGCTTATAATTACAAGTGAATTGTGCAAATGATGAGATCTCTAGTGTAGGAGTAACATAAGAGAGGGAAAATCTATCTCATTAGAGCTTGACTTAATCTGTTTGATATGCGCGAAATTTGGAGCGGTGTAGGTTCTGCTCAGTGAGTTCTGTATCCGTTAAATCATCGTCCGTGAAATTCTGGACTAGTTAGAGTAAAGTGGTTATCCGTCAGGATTTCAGTTTAGTGTTATGATTTGGATTTAAACAGTTGCATCTAGGTATTCATGGGACAAGAATCTAGGTGCGAAAGTCAAAGGTAGCGTAGCTGCCAAGAGACAGTTATCAGAGTGGCGCAGTGGAGGCATAGTGCCTGGACGCCATAAGTGATAGAGAATCCGCGAGCAAATTTCGAGGACAAAATTTTTATAAGGGGGAAGGATGTAATATCCCGAACTTTGGGAGCGGATTAAAATAGTCATCCGTGACTCAAAAAATAAACGGGCGCTAATTTTGAACAATACGGGGGTATTAGAAGCTTGTGGAAGCTTAAAAGAATTTTAGGGCAAAAAATGTAATTTTTGAAATGTTGGGGGTATTTTCGTAATTTTTGAAAACTCTGGGGGTATTTGTGCAATTTTATAAAAGTAATTTAGGAACTTTTTTTTTGTGCCACCTTCTACTAGCTTAATGACTAAGCTAGGAAAAAAAAGAAGAAGAAGATAATTGAGAAGGGAAGGATAAGTTTAAAGAAGAAAAACAAAACAAAAAGGGAAACATTTCCCTTTCAGGAAAGGAAGACAAGAAACAAAAAGAAAGAAAGGAAGAACAAGAAACAAAGAGAGAAGCAGGGGTTTCGGTCAAGAAGGATTTAAGGGAAATTCGAGCAGTGAATTGGAAAGGGGTCAAGCACGAGTTTTTAAGGGGTAATGTCTTCTCGTTTGGGGTGTATGTACTCACTGTGTGCCGTGGGTGTTTAATGTGTGTTCTTATGTGTGTGTGTTCATAGAATCGGGTAGTCGTTCATGTGTATTGTGGTGGGTGGTACTGCATATAGAGTGAATTGGGTTGGGAATTTGTCAGTATTCTGGTGTATCTGAGTGTGGTTGTGTGGCAATATGTGCGTGTTTTAGTGTGTGTCATGAGTGTGTTTAGGTGTGTCACGGGTGAAACTGTCTGTGGATTACAGGTGTTTGTGGGTGTGATTCATGTATAAGTTTGTGTTGTAATGTATGTTAGAATGTGTTTTAGGTATATAAGGGTGTTTCAGTGTGTATTTATGGATATCAGTGTGTGCGTGTGTGTGAAAATGAGGTGTGCTTCGGCAGAGTATGGGGAAGATGAAGTGTGCGTGTGTTTAGATGCGATAGTGTGTGCGTATGATTTGAATAGTGAATATTATTGTCGCTAAAGGTGAAATTCATTTAGGCAGTTTTTAATCGAATTTTCATAAATATCTAGAGCCAAAATTAGACAAAATTCAAAAAAGTAACCCCCAATAATTTACGAGATCTACGTTTTGGAAAATTTTGAAAATTTTTGGACTCCGCGAAGAGCGCTAAATGAGGATATTGCGTAACTACGATTATCAATTTATTTAGCATAGTAAACCAAGTTATTTTAACCTGAAAATTTTATGAAGCCCTATTTTACAGATATGATTCATTATCTAAAATTTCGGGCCATTACGATGGCAATAGTTATTTTTCGCGAAACTGGCCTTTTAGCGCTCGGTCCGAACACTGGTTCGAATTTTCAGGCAAAAAATTTCCAAAATAATTTTTAGGCTAGAAATAACATGAGGATGTTTAAAATAGCATTTTAAGATATTTTGAGATTTTTTCGGTGTCGGAAACCCCCAAGGGTATTTTGGTAATTTGCCACCCAGAAGGGGTATTTTGGTAATTTGACCTAAGAAACGTATTTTTGGATAAATTCGCATATGGTGAGGTTGTTGTAGTGATTTTACTCACGAGAAGACTATTTTGGTGATTTAAGTCCGATAGGGGCATTTTGGTAATTTTACACCCCAGGGGCGTTTCGATAATTTTACATACCCGAAGAGGGGGGTTCATTTTGGGAGTATGTGTGTGTTTGTCTTAAGTTATAATCTTGTTCTATAGGCTGTATTCTAATGATTCGATTATTCCGTTTAGGTTAAAGCTAAAGACTTCCGGTTAGGATAATTTAGCTGCGGATCCAGGTAAGGGATTCTATCTGAACCCTGGGGAAGGACTTTCGTTTGAACCCTTATTTTGATAAATCATACTCGTAAGTACTCATTTGATTTATTTATGACTAATGCCGAACTCTGAATTCTGTATGCCTATCAGCATGTTATTGCCCAGGAAACCCTAATATTGAACCTGAATCGATTGTTTGGAAATCTTATGATGCTCGCAGGTATTGCATCCTGAGTAATTTGATAATTGTCTGTATTTGTTCTTCCGGATTGTTGCGCTTAAAATCAATAATTATTTGCAATTGTCTTTGTTGTTTATCTGTGATTTTTCTTTTGGAAATTCTGATTTCTTCTGAAAATTCTGAATGTTGACTTATGTCAGTATGATTATTGTTATTGAAATTCGAATTGATTTCGGTGATTGAGCTTATGTTAAGGCTCACTGATATTATTGATTTTTCTGTGTTGACCTAGGTTTCTGTTCTGTGGGAGGGCGTAATAAGGCTGGTCTGAATCCTATAGAAAAAAGCAGGCTAGTACCCAAGTGGACTAGTATTTTAGTACATCATGCATGTGTACACTTCTGTGCTTTGCCAGAATGGCATCGCGACCGCCCAGGATCAATTTGATTTTATCTGCTCTATATACTGCCGTGAATGTTACGAAAATGTCTGAAAAGTATTATCTGAAATGATTTGTGCTTCTGTTGAAATCCTTTGGAAAATCTTCATTGTATTTTGGAATATGATGACTCTAGGAATGATCTAATATTGATTATTTTAGAATCTGTCGTGTTTGTTCTGGCATATTTTGGTATCTATTTCTGATGAGTTTTTGATCCTTTTGGAAGTCATTGAGTTTTTGACCATCTGAAGTATTCCGGAAATTTTGGTTGGTTGGATTCTTTGAAATTGTTTTGTAATCCTGTTGGTAGTCCTTGTGCGACCTTACTGAGCTCTTAAAAGCTCACCCTCCGTTTGGCTCCCTTTTGCAGGTAATGATAAGTTGTAGTAGGTTCGGGAACGGGCTAGAGTCTACATGAGGTTCCGGTGAGCCCATCACTACTAGGTAGTAAGACCCCTGCGCAGGTCAGTACTGATAATTTGTTCTTAGAAAATTTGAATTGCGAAGAACCTAAGCTGTATTAGTTTGAGCTAAGCAATTATGATCCAGTATTTTGAGAAATCTAAGTTGATGCTGAATTAGATGATTTGGAATATGTGTTAGTGACCATGTTTGACAGGTTTGATGTGACCTGGTAGGTTAACGACTCAGGAGTTCAGGGCGGCGGAGCTCTGAATTTTCGGGGGCGTTACACCAAGGGCCTCGAGTGTGTCATTCTCAAATGGGTGGGTTAGGATGTGACGTTAGCATGTGAGAGCTATGGAAATAAAAGCGCAAGTACCACATTTATGTCATATGTTGTACATACCAGAGAAAAGTACAATAAAAATACAACAAGGCCAAAATCATGAGAATCTTTTCAAGTATAGTCCATTTAATGTTTTTATTTAGTCCCCAACGAAGTTGCCACTGTTGTGCATCGTCTCGAAAAAAAATTCCCAGAAAAAAAGATTTTTAGATGTCGACATTTTATTTAATAAGGAAAAATAAGAAAAAAATCAAAAAATAATTCAAAGGTACCCAAGAAGGACGACTAGTATATCAAAACCACAAGAATGATTCGGGGACTAAGTTGTGACACGGGAAGGTCTTAGGCACCCGCCACACTTTTTCGGTCTCTACTTCTTTTCTTGTGATTTTTGGCCTAAAGAACAAATACAAAGTAAAAATATGGCAAGACTCACCCCAAGTTGATTTTTATTATTTTGGCTTGAACTCGAAAACGGGGGTCAAGTGGCCAACGTATATGATCAAACTAACCGAAATCAAAACCTTAGTTTTACACTGGTCCTAGGAGATGTAATCTACAATTTGAGACTTAGACAAAGAAAAATGAAAATAACTTCTTTTGTTTTAAAATGAAATGTGACTACGTGGAAGGGATGACAATCTATATGATTTCTACACTAAGAAATCTTAATAAAAGTTACCTCGAGATGCTACTTCCCTTGATGATTCAGGAACGCTCGCCATTAGATCCACAATGCGAAGAACAAAATTATATTTTTAGAGTAACGTGGATGGTTAAGGTTCTCAAGAGAGGCTGGACGTCACTTTACGTGAATGCTAAGACCCTTTCTTATAGTGCTCAGGGTCGCAGAATCTGATCAAATTGGCCCAATCTGCAGGGCTACAGATAAGTCAGAATAAGTGTTAAAATCGCAGACTAACAAAAATCAACTAACCGGCTAGTTCACCCCATTTATTAAATTTTTTTTTCTAAATTTGGGAACATTATCTAACCAAATTTTGGTACTTATCTATGAAATCACAAATAGGATGTACCAGATTTGGGATAAGTCATTTCTTAACCATAAAATATATTGATTTGATATTTGCATCAATGATAAATTATGGATTACTATTCCAAAATCATCTAGACAAAATACATCAATCAAGATAATATAGAGCATGGACCAGACTTAATCTACATGGACTGGAATAATGCAGTGGAGTGGATTGATGGACTGGACAATTAAACTGGAACAAATTAATTAAATAAAATTGGACAGGATTAAGTAATTAAATTACGTCACTAAGCCCATACTTAATAATGCATTTTAATTAATAATGAAGTCCATTATTTAAATAAATAAAAAATGCCTAAAAAAATGAGGTGTCTAAAATGCTACACTAGAAGCAGGTTGTTTCTCACTATGTTCACATGTTCTTCCTCTGTTGAGCCATTGACCATCAACGTAGCTTTATTTCTCCATCACATGAAAAAAGAAGATACAGATTCCCTTGATAATATTGACTAGATCTGCCAACTTAGAGTATTCTTCATCATTGGCGTTCGAGTGAGCTTCCCAGATTAGTCCTGATACCAACCTCGTTTAGCCATATTGTATAGAGAATTTTTTAAAATTTACTCACACAACACACAAAGATCGAACCGGCCGGTTTATACCTCACGAGGATGTGAAGCATGGCTAACGGTAAGATCTCTGACTAAGCAGTCAGTTGGTCAGTGTGTTAAATTTTTTGAATTTTTTAAAATTTAAGGTAATAATGCTAACTAACCGTCTGGTAAACTAGTCAGTTGGTCAGTGGGTCAAGGGTATTGAATTGGAAAAGTTATGAGAAAGGGAGACTTTTGAGTAACCGTCCAGTTGCCTGGTAGGTGAACCGACTGGTTGGTTAGTAGGTCTAGGGGTTAGATTTTGAAAAAAATCTGGGAAAGGTAAAATTTTGACCAGGTGAACCGGCTAGTTGGTCAGTGTGTCTAGGGTGTGGGATATAAACCAACCAGTTTTGAATTTTTAAATATAGCACCAACTAACCAACCGTCCTGTTGGGAGTGCGAAGAACCAATCAGTTAGTTAGAGTCTTCCCTCTTTTGCGAGATTACCAGCTAGCATACAAAATATTGGTTGGTTCCCCTACCAATATGTCATAGGCCAAAACATGTATTCTCCCAAAAAAGGTAGAACACGTAATGGTATGGGAGTGTGGTTTATCTCTAAATATCATTGTAAGGTGCCTATAAATTGGGTAGTTAATAATGAGCTATCAATAGCACGTGCACAAGTCGTTTACTATACCAAGAAACCAGGAGGTCCCTTTAGTATGAGGCCTTGTAGCTAAGAGTACAGTTGAATTTACCTCATAACTAGAAAGTTTAAGGGTTTAAATCGTTGCCCTCGAGTGGGTGGATTAGGGAGAAAGGTGCGCAACTGTTGCATGAAATAAGAGTGCAAAGACCACAGTTACAACACCTTCTACATGTTATACAAAGGAAATACAAACACGCTAAAAAGCAATAAAAAGTTTTTCAAGTCTAGTCTTTTTAGTTGTTACGGAGTCACAATTGAAATGAACAGCCTTTGAAAAAATTTTCGGAGGGAATTTCACGGAGTTGCCATCTAATTTAGTTAAACACAGAAAAATAAGAAAAACTAAAAAATGACTCTAAAAAATGTCCAAAAGACTAACAATCTATTGAAACTAGGAAAATTGGTTTGGAGACTAAGTATACTATGGAAAGGTGTTAGGCACCCACCATATCCTTTCGGTCTCTACTTCACTTAACACATAAATACGCAATCAAACATTTAACCCTAAGTTCATTTCTATAATTTTGGCTTTAATTTGGCATCAGAGGTCGAATGGTCTATGTATTTGGTCGGACAAACCGGAACCGAAACCATCATATTTTGCCTTTAATCCTATGGGAGGCGACCTACATTTTGATCTTAGACTCAAACTAAGAATAGAAAGACTCATTTTCATGATTTTTGTACCAGAAATGAAATGTGGTCGTGCGAAAGGGAAAATTACTCTAGATTAAAAAACTAGACTAGAAAACAGTAAAACATACCTCGCAAGTTTGGTTGCCTAGAAGACTCGAGAACACTTTGCGAAGAATCCAAAGCACAAGAGACATGAAACCCTTTGGGAGTGGATTCTGAAGTGTTAAATTCTCTTAAGAGATGATACACCATTTGTAGGAGGAATGGTATAGAAGGTTTAGGGATAAAAAGTTGATGCCTGAAAATGTAGGCCAATGGCCCTTTTTGTAGACGTCTGGGATGCCAGAAATGGTCTAACATTCACGCAAACATAACTATGCTATGCTATAACCACAAAAAAATGTAATAATGATCATTAAGTGATTAAACATGCCAAGTAACCCCG
The DNA here is from genome assembly GCA_033070095.1 of Escallonia herrerae. Classification (NCBI taxonomy): domain Eukaryota; kingdom Viridiplantae; phylum Streptophyta; class Magnoliopsida; order Escalloniales; family Escalloniaceae; genus Escallonia; species Escallonia herrerae. The sequence continues at coordinate 96,858 of JAVXUP010001584.1, forward strand.
CAATGAATGGGACAATGCAAAGATGGGAAGTCTCCACGCAAACTTGACCACTAGACTCTGCATTAAACCCAAGAAAACAGCACTAACTGGACTCGGCTAAAATATAAATTAAAGCCTACAAATGTGGGTGTCTAAAGAGGCACTTTCACAATCCCATAAGAACCCAAGACTTCGAGGGCATCTGCAGTGTGAAAATAACACGTAGAGCCATACCCATCAAACATTTATTATTTGCGGATGATTCCATGTTGTTCTTTAACCCTTGACCTTATTTGTCGTGAACCTCTAAGACCTGCCTCGGCAGGCTGCCCCCTCCTGCTGCGCACATTTGGTCCGCCGTGTCCACATACCGACTCCAAAATTTAATTTAACCAATATCTACTGGATTTCGGACAGCAAATCAACCTCCATAAGTCTATGTTGGTTGCAAGCCCCAAGTGCCTAACACCATTGTCAAATTACTTTTCAAACACCTTGGGACTACTTATAGGCCACAATTTTTGGATGTACCTTGGAACGTTGCTTGATATAGTGATACACTGGAAGGAACTTTTCTCATCCCTTAATAGACAAAACACAAACTCGTTGTGCTAGATAGATTGGTCTACTTATCAATAAAGTAGGTCAGGCAACCCTCACCAAATCTGTTTTTTACACTTTACTCACCCCACATGCAAACGTTCTTATTCCTCGTTTAGGTATGCAGTAAGATAGATTCCATCTTTAAAAAAATTTGGTGGAAAGGGAATCATTTAAGTAGAGGTAATAATTAGGTAAACTTGTTTACCTTACGAGGACTTGATGATCAGGGGGCTTGGGGTTTTCGAGACACCCATCTATCCGATCTAGACTTGTTAGCCAAGACCAGTTAGTGAAGTTGGAACTAAACCCGGACCCTTCCCTTTCCCCTTTCTCTGTTGAGGGTTAGATATTGCAGGACTCATGCTTTCCCAATAAACCACTGCACCTTTTCTCCATTCTAGAGAGGGAAAGGCATTTTAGCAAGAACGGATACACTGATTACCGGACTAAGTTGGGCAGTGGGCTTTTGATTAACGTGTGTCAGACCCTTGGTTACCATTCTCCAGATCATAAAGTTTGACTCCCTAATGCGACCCCAAGATAGTCAAAGTTCAAGACCACACAGCTAACAGCTCTTGGAACTTGTCTAAGATCCTCAGCATCCTTCCTGAAACGATAGGTAATGAGTTTATTGGGGGCTGTACTTTTATTATTTTATTTTCTTTCTTTTTGAAATGATAATAAAAAAGATTTTCTTGTGTACTTTTAACATTTCTATCTTCGTTTTGAATAAAATTATTCAAATATTTTCAAGTTTTCTATCCAAACTTAAGCCAATGTCAAAAAAGGCAGCTAAAATTTTTAGTGAAAATGATAAAATATATGAGCATATTTTTTAATTGAATATAAAAATTATGAAAATAAAAATACAAAACAAAAATGTTAAAAAGAAGTACGTAGAAATCAAATCGGATACGTTTATCGGACAACTTTCTCTGGACAATTGTGTGTCAAATCGGCTTACTATTGTGTAAACCCACTTTTTAGATCCCAACAACTGTTTGAAAACAACTCTCGGGACTTCGTTTGGCCTAAAAATTTCCCGGTCTTGAACTTAATAATGAATCGCCTTCCACTTATGAACCAGCACAGTAAAATAATGCATGTTTTTTCTAGAACCAGCACAGTAAAATAGCGTCCCCCACCCCTCCCCACACCCCCTATTCTATTCATGTCAAGCCCTCAAAATGGTCTAGTTTGGAAGCCTACTGGGACTTCTAAACAATCCTATACCCTAACTCAACTAATGGTTCATTCATTTGATTGCGTGGACAAATGGAACAACCCTACAGTCTAAGAACCATTATCAATCCCAACTTCTCTTTTTTACTACCCTTTGGTGTATTTGGATACACGAAAATGAGTGTAAAATTTGGCAACAAAGTTACAACCCATAAATAGTATAATCCTTAAAGCTATAAGCAGGTGGCTCTAGACTCAGCACAAACTCTAGACAACTATCACAAAGATTATTTAATCAACCTACCCAGAACAGGGAGAGACAGCCTTAACTTCTTTCCCACCCATACGGACATACCAATTTCTCTACATTCCGATTACCCCAACTCCAACTGGTAACCATATCTGACTACAACACATATATATTAGCTCAGTCTATAATGCAGCAAGGCACATGGCGGGTTTGGGGCTCACAGCCACCACTGCACATGGCAATAGAGCGGATTACTTCATCAAAAACCACCCAGCAACATCAAACCCTGTGGCAGATATGCTCTGTACTTCACATCTGTCTGTGGCCTCACCCCATGGTTTATCTCATTTGAACATCCTTACAGACTCTTTGTTCATCCTCTCAATGATGGCGAATGCGGATGACCTTTGGCCTGTGATGATGCCTATAATGTACCATATTTGTGCTATTGGTTCGAGTTTCCATTTTTGTGATGCTAGCATTGGCATGACAAGCCAAGACCTATGCTGAACTGGCTACTTCAATTCATCTAATGGCTTTTCGAATAAGGAGTGCTGCCAAGATCGCTCGAAAAATTTTGGACATAGACATCATATGTCCATATACGTAAAGTTGATACTTTTGGCAGTTATCGGTTCAGTTGGCTCTAGGGATATTTTCAACAACTCAACAGGATCGCATCCACCTCAACTGCGTCTTCCCTCCATACTCTCCGCACTATTAGACAACTCGAGTACATGTACAGATCATGTTCATGTACCCGAGTTGGAAATTGTATCAATGATGCGCATGGAAAGTCCGCAGCAACTAACTTAATATCTTAGTTATCTACCGCAAACTCATATGTCTGATGTATATATTGGTTTGTACTTAACAATTTTAAACTTTTCCTTTTGATACCAATGCAGTACTAATCCCTTAAAAGGAACCATGAAAGCTTTAAATGAAGATTAAAAGATATTTGGGTGATTTGGTACCAATGGTCCCTGCGATTTAGGGCTGTTGAATATACTAGTATAAAATAACTTCTTGTCTTCCTTGCTTATCCTTCTATTTTAGAACCTCCTCTGGTTTAACAGCCTTACATGGTTCTGGACTTCCCTTGGAATACACCAATTGGATAAACAAGTGGAACCAAAATTAGAAAGTAAGGGAACATGCAAAGCTGAGTAAACAATATAGCGATTTTTTGACAAAAATAGTGTGATTTAGATAACTTTTTCCTGATATGTTCTAGTTTGAAACTTATTTGTCAATATATATGATAGTTTTGGAAAACATGGTTTCAACGAAGATTTTAGACCAGGAAACCGTTGTTTCAAATCACATATCGTAAACAAAGAAATAATGGTTTGAAAACAAACTTTCATCGAATTTTGAGAGTACGTTTCCCAAAACTACCACATATAGGTAACTAAATTACAATATTTGGGCAAAAATTTGGTGCAAGCAACCACAGTAAACAACAAACTAAAATTGTTTGAGAGTGAGTCACGTGCAACCATTATGGTTCAGCAATACAATGTTCGTCTCATTATCTTGGAGCAAGGAATGAAATGAAAAATACAATGGTCAGTAGAAACCATAACAACTGATACCCTTATCTATTTTTGTAGATGGTAAATTGCTCAAAAGGTTAGTGATGAGATGGGCCTCATAATTAGGAACGGAACCCAATCAATCAATTTATAGAATAACGCAAGTGTCGTAGAAGCTTTGCTGAGTATGAAGCCTTTTCAATCTTCCACGCTTGATACCTTCAGCTTGAATCGTTCTTGTGACTTGTTAGTTCTTCTTCTGTGGTGTTTTGTTTCTTTTACTGTTGGTATGTTAGTTTTAATATTAACTCTGGACTCTAAAGTGGATGGGGCTGTCAACGCTATTGCGTAAAACGGTATGTTGTTCAGCTTGAATCGTTCTACATGGTATATATGTAGACACACCCAATTCGGCTTTCCTTTAATCTATTAGACCATCCTCCACATAGGTGCAACACAATGCACAAGCCTGAAATGCGGTGAATGACAAAAAGAAAATTTCGGTTCCATTCATCAAACTCCTACTGCAGGCATTACGCCGAATAATCTGCCAAATTGATGTAGTCGTTGGGGCGAATATAATATGGTCGAGTGGTTGTAAAGGTGGTGTTGGGGTCTGCTGCGATGGGGGTAGCAATGACAGATTGGAGTGCAAATTATTATTAAATGAATTTTACTCCTCCCCAAAACCTCGTAAAATTGGATCATGACTATAGGGTACTTGTTAGGGGACATTGACAGATTTCGGTTAATTGGGAATTTATTTTTTATGCGAAATTCATAATGAAAAAGACAGTTATGTTCAAAATTGGGATCATGAGCAGATATTCTTGTCTACCCTTCTGTATGATGATCTTAATTTGTGGGTGTCATCACTCCAAGCGTCGTGTCGAGTAAATAAAACAGCCCTGATTTCTATTAGGAAAAAAAAAAGAAAAAAGAGAGTGGAAGTGCACGCACATTTATTTATAATAAAATAATCGAATAGGGTGTGAAAATAGCAGCAGCATGGTTTGTATTTGTTTGTAACACGTACATATGGTAAATTCACAGTGCACAAAGATTTACTAATGTACATAAAATAAGATATTTTGGCCTCATATTTACGCCGTCTTAATCAATTCTTTTTCTATTGCTAGGTACTAGATTGATTTCTTTATTTGGTATAAGAGTACAGGAGAGTAGTATTTAAGAAGACGATTAGCATGGGCTTTCTAAAGCAAAACAAATAGTGGAAGACAAAAAATAATGTGGAAGCTCATACTTTCTAAAGGCGATGATGATCCAGTTGAAAGCAAGAATGATCATCTAGGCAGACAGTTTTGGGAGTTCGACCCGAATCTTGGCACGCCCGAGGAACGAGCTCAAGTCGAAAAAGCCCGTGAAGAGTTTTATAACAACCGTTTCCATGTTAAACATAGCTCTGATCTTCTTATGAGACTCCAGGTGATAAGCAGCAAAAGCATACCTAAATTTCTCTTTGGATATCCTTTCATCGTATGAGTTTTAATTTGTGCCCATAATGGTGATGGACAGTTTGAAAGAGAGCATTCGGGGGAGATGGAGTTACCAGCACAGGTAAAAGTAGGAAGAGAGGAAGAAATAAGTGAGGAAGCAGTGGAAACCACATTGAGAAGGGCTTTGAGGTATTACTCAACACTTCAGGCTGAGGATGGTCACTGGCCTGGTGATTATGCTGGCCCTTTATTCCTTCTTCCCGGCTTGGTAAGACTCTTGTTGCTTTCATCTCCTACTCTCTATGCTTTTGATGCACCCTTCATGCTTTTGGTGCCTAGCAAGTGAGTCAAGTGGAACTTGCCTTCGACCCTTTTCTTCTCTTCTGGTCCAGCTTCTTGTTTTTAACTATAGAAAATTTAGTAATGAAATAATCCGACGCTTTCTTGCCGAGCCCACGAACTCTTATTATTTTGAGCGAATCATAAAAAGAAAACCTTAACGATTATATAAACTTTACTCGTACTCATTTTGCATTCACTAAGTGAGAGCGTCCATCTTACAAGATAATACGAGAACCCAAATAATACGATGGCACGAAGCATATGTAACTTCGATCTTTTCAGTAAACTATATTGTAGGATTTTCAACATAAACTATGGTAGCGTCTAAAATCACTTTCAATTTTGGTTTCTCTGTTTTCAAAAAAAATAAAAATCAAAAATCAGTTTAGCTTTTATTTTTTACAAAAAAAAATGGGTGTTGGATATATTACCCAGTTTTTATTTTGAATTTTTTTTTATTATCCAGTTTTTATTTTGAATTTTTTCTTTGGTGGTGGAGCGTGGCGGTTGCCGTGCCAGTCGTTGACAGTAGTCGGGGGCGGAATCTACGGTAGGCGTTGGTCTAAAAAAAAAACTAAAAAAATCCTAAATGGGAGTTTTCAAACAAAGATCTGTTTTAAAATTTGGTTTTCAAAACTGAAAGAAAAAGAATAAAAACTGTGTATCAAACCTTTTTTTTTTTTCAGTTCATAAAACTGAAAAAAAAAATAAAAAAGAAAAAAGTTATCGAACAGATACATGTTTTCAAGATTGCTTTGGTTTCATACTATTCTAACTGACTGAGCTACATCATTTGGTATGGTGGAAAACAGTCCTTGTCGAGAAGGGTATTTGAGGCCACTCTAACCTTTAATGATCGTGAAGTTCCAGCACGCCAATTATCGTTTCCTGTTGTCGTGTGAGAATTTTGTACGGACTTGCACAAGTTGGCCAGGCTTCAAGAAGCTTGCGGACCTGTCAGTTGCTATCCCACCGAACGTTGAATGATAAGTTGACTAGGGCCCATGAGTATGCTTTCCCCCCTCCACTTGACAAACGGACGACCTGAGAATTTTTTTTACTCAATGATTAGGCAACTTCGAAAATATAGTTTGGTTTCGCTTAACTCTTCTGTTTGGAAGTCGAATTGATTTCTTTTAAAAAATCTTTTGCTGCAACTCCGATAATAAGAATAACTTACAATTTATCATGTACCTTCAATTCTCTATTAACCGTGAATGGTATTTTTGCACACATCTTAATTAACATTTTTTAGCAGTATTTTTTCTTAGTAGCATCTTCAGCAATCATTATTTGGTTATATATGAGAGGAATGTAAGCTTTTCCTAAAATCCTTTCTATTACACTCTCTTTCGTTGCAGCCAAATTTCTATGATTTTGTTTTTAATTACCAAAAGAACCTTTTCATAATTAAGTCTCTTACTTGCCGGTTTTATCTTAAAGGCGAAGGATACACCTCTTTTCTTCTATCATCGAATTTACTAGAGGAATGCATTGACAAGATATACTTGTGCATTATGAGAACGTTTTGGTCACTCATAGAAGTACAACGCTTGATGCAAAGAGCCGTTCTTTGTAATGTAAAACGTTGAATATAACCTGTAGGCATGAACCTCGAGCTCCCGATCTAAAAGTTGCAAACCACCTACGCCTCACACCAGTTATCAAGCTTCATTTTCTCAGCTTAGATTATAAAACAAACTTTGGCTGCTATCCGAGTTGTATGAATCTTTCTCCAATCCCGTATATAGTAACAGTTAATAGTCGTTAAATATTTCTAGTGAATTTTTTGCTAACACTTCTAACGATAGTCTTTAGCTGCATTTTTTTAGTGTCACCAAAAGAAAGTCACTAGACACATATAGGGATTATTAATTATCGCTATATCTATATAAGAGGTAAGATAAATTTTCTTCAACACAGATAGCTACCAATTTTTTTTTCTAGATCATATATATATATATGTTGAATCGATGAATTACGGACGGTGACCACCTCTTTTTTTCTCGTGAACTTTTCTTACCATATTCATTTTCTTTCTTCACTTCTTTCTAATGGAAACGATCTCCTCTCTTGGTCTTCACCCACCACCACCATACCCACCTGCAAGCCCACAACCACCCATCTCTGCCAAAACCACCACCACCCCAAAAACCATCACCAGTCATCAGCAGCCCCATAGTCACAACCACAAACCCACCGCTACACCCGCCAACCCTGAACGAACCCACTGCACCACCTGCAGAGTTAGGCAGTGACGGCGTTGGTGGTATTACTTTTTTCGACACGGTTTCAGTCTTTCCGCGTTCAATGCCCCCAACGCACTTATCGCCACCGGCACAACCCCTTTCACCATTCAACATTTTAACCATCACAACAACGACAACCAGACTTTGCCCATCAGATTCATCACACATCTGAGCCAAAGCCCAAAACGACCATCGATCTTCGACTGGCACGGCGGCTTACCATAAGCACCACCTCCACTTTAAAGTAACAAACACCACCACCAACTCCCAGACCTACATCATCCACTAATTTTCACCACCACCCTTGCCCGAACCATACGATGTAATTACGGATGGTCGACCACCTCTAGTTTCTCAACCTGAACTTTTCTTATCAAGCTGCAGAAAGTCTTACATTTGCATATGGGAACGTGGGCAAAAGATGTTGTTTATACGTCTTAAAAGAGTCCACGGTAGAAAATGTCATGCATTGACATTTAAAAAATACAGTATGATGAGATAAGAATCTGGATCTTTAAAAGTCCTCATATTACACCCTAAAATAAAGGATTTAAGGATACTTTGGCAAAATATAAAGATGCATCGTTCAAATAGCAGTTTAGCAACCATAACCTCTCATTAGGCATCACATTAGGGTTGGGGGCCGGTTTGGTTTAAAGTTGGGTCGTAGCAGTTTGTATAAACCCCATCGAGTTACGACTATTAGCTTAGTGGCATCAAATGCACAATCCGTATCACTGCCACTAACCAGCCATATTAGCACATGAATGTCTCACTTCATAAACGATTTTCTCAAAATTATGGACATAACAAATCTCTAGCTTTGCACCTATATGGTCAGGGGCAAAAGCCCCTGTAATTAAGGCACCCCTTCCAATACCACTGGCCATATACCCACTTTTCCAACTAACCCTAGCACTGCCACCCTCAACCTAACACCCACCCACCGTGGCCCACAAAACACAACATTGTTACATGCACCGTAGAGATGTCAGGGCCAAGTGGCCTGGCCCGTTGGCCCGGGCTACTTACTTAGGGCAAGAAATTTGTCAAAATTACCGATGAATTCGGTATCTTAAAAGCAGTGAACGTAAAAGTAGTATACACTAAGAATAGAAAATCATTTGGCATGGGTAAGAAATTTAAGACAAGCATGCAATGCATTTTCATTCTACCCACGTCACTGACACTTTTCTTTTGTACCTGATTCCAAACATAAATAAATGGAGGAACAGAAGCAAGGGTAAACAATCTTGAACTCATAGTTGTACTAGTCTTTGGTGTTCCCTTTTTTGTTATGACTGAATAGCGAACAAAAATGAAAAAAGAAAATAGAGGTGGGTAATCAATCATAGTGCAACTCATGAGTGCACAACTGATCTACCTTCTTCCTAGTAAGTAATGATATGTATTAACAAGGAACACCAGAGGGGTGACACCCACGTCCACAAAAATATCTACTCAGCTAGCTATACAGCATTAAGCTGTCCAAAAACTAAATATAGGCTTCATTGCAGTAAGAAATTATTTTGAGAATCTAAATTGGAAAGAAAAGGAGGCAGAAACTTACAACTGAACAAACTCAATACCTCGGTGTTCTGTCGACCCTGTGAATATAAAAGGACAAAAACCCGTTTAATAGCTTTTGTAAAAACAATAATAGAACAATTTCCTTTTAAAAAATAGTTGATAGAAAGCTTATGGAGATAAAAGGAGGGAGGGCCTATGAACAAATTTATCTTAAATTTAATTTTTTTTCATAACCTAAAACATGGATAAAAAGAATTTTTTTTTAAAAAAATAAATTTTTATTCAAGCCTGGCCCTAAAGTTAGGGCCTAGGGCTTGGGCTTGGACCGGGCCAAGATATCCTCACATTGGGCCCGGCCCAGTTTGCAAGGCCTGAAGCCCGGTTTGGCCCTGGTCCTCTTCAGGCCTGCTGGGCCCGGACTGGACTGGCCCAAGCCCGACCCATTGACATCTCTAATGCACCGCCCTCTTTCCATGACACCACAACACAGATAGACTTATTCTTACACATGCACACAGACTCGCAAACACACACATACACAAATGATACACGTAGAACACACACCACAGTCCCCACTCCCTCCCCCAATCACCTGCAGCCATATACCCTGCACACACACCAACACACCCACCCGTTCGCTCCACGCCCTCTATGCACTGAATCTTAGGTGAGAGGCCCGTTGCGGAGTGGTAACGCTTACGTCAGAGAGAATACAATGAAAGGTGATCGGAAGAGGGTGGGAAGATGCTAGACACAACAAAGTATACGTGTTGGTCTTGGCGGCAGCCTCTTCTCGGATTGGAGGTTGCCGTGGTGGTGATTATGCGGGTCTTAGGGTGTGGCGGCGGCAGAGGTAGGGTGGGTTGCTAAAAAATAGAAGAAGATAAAAGGAAAGAAAAAAAGATAGGAGAGAAAAAGCAAACCTAGGTTGATGTTTTTGTCCTTGACCATTTAGGAGCAAAGTTAGGTATTTGGAATGAAGTACTTACTAGTTGCATAATCAAAACTCCAGGCCTTGATATGAAAAAATTAAAAGCATAGGTTCCACGGTGAGATTTTCGTGTACTTTCAGCTTTATATCCAATCAAAAGCCTTTTGTTTACACTACTGCCGGTGCAAGCTGGTACACTCGAGATTGAGATGGCCAACCTTCAGGGTCTAGGGCCTCTATCAAGTAGAGGTTGTGCCAAGTTCTTGCTTCCTTTCTGCAACTTTCTTTGGGTTTGAACTTTGTGCCTTAGCCGTTTATGTTTTTCAGTTCAAGATGTCCTTGTCCACAGTCCCAAGGAGGAACAGGTGAGCATCATTTCTAGTCAAAATTTGCATTGCCTATTGTGTTTTGGCTTGCTAAAACCAAAAGGCTACGAAACGCACTATTGAAGGTTGAGTTAAGCCTCTTTTGAGTTGTATTTGAAGGACTTATTGGAATTACAAAAGCAGTAGCTTGACCTTGACATGTAGCTGTGCACTGCATTCGTGTTTAGACATCTTAAAATTAATATTCATCTAAAAATTAATCCATAAGTAATTATCATTCAACATGCACTGCACAACAACTCAACTGTGAAAACACAGCCAGTCTGAGAAAACGTCGTGGTAATTAGTAAATTTAGTTTTCGAGTTTCTGTGTTAGCACTTAGCAGCTTATGTATTCCTTGCTTCAAGCCTTTCATCTTTGTATATAGGTTATCGGGCTGTCTGTAATAGGGGCCTTGGATACAGGTTTGCCAGAAAACCATCAAAGGGAAATACGTCGTTATCTATATAATCATCAGGTATCTTTTTTTCCCTTGGTAATTATGTTGCCATTTCATATTTTAAGCGAATCATATATACATGGATGTACCTTGAATATATGAACGAGGCTTACATTGTTTATGCAGTGATATTTGAGTTCCACATTTGGCATTTGAGCTTTCATAATGATCATTCCATCTGCGCATTATTAAGTCGATTATAACACTCAAGAAAGGTCCTTATGAAGCAGAGAAATTGTATTTTGCGATCTTGTATGTTAAATGACGTTTTGGTGCTACTGTTCAGCAGGCTAAATGTACCTTTATTGGTTACCTTTTGGAAGTGTTTTTGGTGGCACAGCATAACCAGCAGATACCAAACCTGGCACTTCTGCAATTAGTTTTCAGAAGTTGACAAAGCGTTAGATTAATCTAGAATTTCCACCATCCATAAGTGCTTTGAAACATTTTTATACTCTTGAAAGACAATTAATTCTTTCTACAGCTGATCTGGTAGGAAAAAGGCACTTTCCAATGCTTTTATCAGAAGAAATCTAGTGCTCAGAAAGGATTGTGCTTCAATAATTCTAGACTAATTTGTTAATTTGGTAAAAGGAATCGCATAGCTAGCATAAACATGTGGGTATTTTTGCATCTCCTAGGCAGCAGTCATTGGCTATGCTTCACAGGAAATAAGTGACTACAGTTAAATGTTCAATTGCAGAATGTTGATGGTGGCTGGGGACTACACATAGAAGGATGCAGCACCATGTTCAGTACAACCCTTACTTACGTGACTCTGAGATTGCTTGGACAAAGCATGACCAGCAGAGATGGAGCCTTGGCGAAAGCAAGAAAATGGATTCTTGATCATGGTGGAGCCACGTACATTCCATCTTGGGGAAAACTGTGGCTTTCTGTAAGCATTTTGGAGTGGCTATGTCAAAATTGTATCCATTTTGCCCAAAAGTTAAACATTTAATTAAGAGTGACCAAAAACTCAAAGCATTAAATAGTACTCAGAATGGAACATCTCCCTAATTAACTAGATAATCTTAGCTACTACCGTTCCCTCGACAGGGACATACAGAGACATAGTTATTTGAATGACCGCGACCATCAGCTCTAGTATTGTTGCAAGTCTTATCATAGTATATAAATGCTCAGATAATTTTTATTTTAATGATTGGCAATCTGTTAGGTACTTGGAGTTTACGAGTGGAGTGGCAACAACCCTCTTCCACCAGAAATATGGCTTCTTCCTTACTTTCTTCCGATTCATCCAGGTCTATTTCACATTAACGCGCAAATGTGTGTTGTTATGCCACATTAACATACATCTAACGAATTAGTTTATGTATGAGACTACAATTTGACTCCTTATGTACTTGAGGGAGCATCGTTTGATTTGGTTGGGACATATTTAAGAATGGATTTTAGATGCATCAGTAAGAAAAATTGAACTGTCAGTGATGGGGTGAGAACAGGCTGGACTAGGCAGAGAAAGAAGTCATATGATCATACTTCAGAAAATATGCTCGAATGTAGCATTACATAAGAATTACAAGTTCATTCAACTGGTGCAGGACGTATGTGGTGCCATTGTCGGATGGTATACCTCCCTATGTCATATCTCTACGGGAAGAGGTTTGTAGGGCGAATCAATTCTACAGTTTTATCACTAAGGCGAGAACTCTATACACATGCCTACCATGAGATTAACTGGGACATTGCGAGAAATGAATGTGCTAAGGTACGTACATATATACGTACTATATCTTCATTGCAATGAGCAAGTATCCTTTGTTGTCACTAAATCTATACAATATTTGCAGGAAGATCTCTATTACCCACATTCATTGATACAAGACATGCTATGGGGTGGTCTAAACCAATATATAGAACCTCTTCTCATGCATTGGCCCTTTGCAAAGTTAAGGGAGAAGGCACTAACCACTGTCATGCAACACATCCATTATGAGGATGAAAACACTAAATATATATGTATTGGACCTGTAAATAAGGTACGTCTATTCTTTCACTTGCATATATGTGGCCATGACCTGTAAATAAGGTACATCTAAAGGGAAAGAGACAAATCGGTACATGTTTCTTATACTAGTTAACAATTGAATTACTCGTTGCACTTACTCGATAACAGCAATAGAAATGATCTTGCATATCCTTGACAAATAGAAATTGAAAGCGCTACACCCGCTGCATAAGTATGATATAATGTTATTACGACAAGAATATGCATCAGTCAAGTGATGCAACCGTTTAGCATATGGATAACCTGCTGCCCTGAATTTATGTAGTACGTAATTGAATTTTTTTCGCTCTTAAATTCTTACAACTAGGTCGTTGAAGACTTTATTTGAACTCAGGTACTTAACATGGTTTGTTGTTGGGTGGAAGATCCAAATTCTATGGTGAATAAATTACATCTTTCAAGGGTAAAAGACTATCTATGGATGGCTGAAGACGGCATGAAAATGCAGGTTTTCAATCATATTTTACTTATTAAAGGAAGTTATTTATATCTTGATTGGCCAATATAAGCCAAATAGAGTGAAAAAGATGTTTGGGTAAGTTTTGGGGTTGGTAAATACAGTTTAAACATTTCAATGACAGGGATATAATGGATCTCAGCTGTGGGATGTTGTATTCGCCGTTCAAGCAATACTTGAAACCAATCTCATTGACAAAAGTAGTTTAATGCTAAGAAGAGCACACGAGTACATTAAAAACTCCCAGGTGAATATCTTGAAGACCAGCTTTGTATCTTGACTAATGACATCTTTTTTGTTTATGTTGAACAAACTATTCAGCTTATATGGTTTAATTTTCTTTTCAAGGATACTGCTGACAGTTCAGCTGATAGCAATTCATGGTATCGTCACACATCTGAAGGTGGATGGCCATTCAGTACACTGGACAATGGTTGGGTTGTATCAGATTGCACTGCAGAAGGTTTGAAGGTAAAATATTTGCCTAATGATTATGTGATATCAGTACAATCAGTTGGTGATATGATTCTCATATCAACTTGGACGTGGAAAGCTTTAATTTCATGGATAATAGACATGAAATAGCATAGAAAAAGAAATAACATACAGTCGTCATTCACATAGAGTGACCGAATGAATATTCAGGAATCTCATGTAAATTCAAACATGTTTTTACACAAAAGTTTGTTAGGATATCACAGGAGTCCCTTTCAAAAATTGACTTTGAAACCTAAAATCCTTGATCGTCTAACATAATTGACACGTGTGCTTATCTCTTAGTTTCCATCCTTTTTGTGAACAATGATGATATCTAGGTCTTATGCAGGTAGCGCTATTGCTATCTCAAATGCCATCCAATATTGTTGGCGAACCAATAGCACAGGATGGCTTATTCAATGCTGTTAATTTGATCTTAACCCTACAGGTATTGTGTCATAACCGTCGTAGTAACTGTGTCAAGGCACTTAGTTTAAAGCAATTCTTCTGCGCCTATGATTAAACTTAGTGCATGCTGTTATATGATGCAATATGAAAGAAATGAGAATTCTTTCCTGGTTAAGTAGCATCTCTATACAACACAATGATTCATGGTCGACCTAAATCACATTTTGACTTTACAGAACAACAATGGAGGTTTTGCTACATATGAGCTCACAAGATCTTATGATTGGTTAGAGGTACAGTGCTCTTCCTCTTCCTCACCTGCTCTAAAGCACTAAAATGGTATCTAATGTGAGTTAGCATGGACGTTGTCTTTTTTGAAGGTGATCAATCCAGCTGAAACTTTTGGGGATATCATAATTGATTACCAGTAAGATCACACAATCTTGTACCTGCTCATAGTCGCAGCATTTGACATGAATGTTTTTCCTAATTATCCTTAGTACTCAACACCTCTCCTTTATCTGACAATGTCCAATAGTTCCCATTATGAAAGATTAATCCCAAGTGATTGAAGGGAAACGTATAAAATTGTGCGTAGAATCAGTCTAACAAAATAAAGATCACTTTGCAAGGATCAAGTTCAAGGAATACTGATGTTAGCTCAAATCTTTGACAGCCGTTACCATCATCCTTCGAGTTCGCACACCATTTTCTTTTCCTTTTTTTGTTTGTTTGACATTTATAACTGTTCATGTAGGTACGTAGAATGCACCTCTGCAGCCATTCAAGGACTTGGTTTATTCATGAAGTTATATCCAGTTCACAGGAGGCAGGAAATAGAAGCATGTATAACAAAAGCAGTTAGATTCATCGAGAGCATACAGTTGCCTGATGGCTCATGGTATGTCATATTTCCCTTATGTTGAATTGTTCTTTGTTTATGTTTGTAACACTGCTTTAGTAGGGAAGAAGTTACTTCAGGTGGCAATCTGCTCATAATTGCTTGTGGTACTTAGACTGAACATAATGGAACGGAAATAATGGAGAAGCTTGAAAGTGATGGATTTAAAATAACATCGCGGAAGTGACGATTTTGAGAAACAATCAGCAAGGCTAAGATTAACATATATAAATATTGTCTACCTTTTTATCTGCCGCCTTGGTTTCTAAATCCACTTCTCAATAATCAGTCCCTTACGTTTGTCAAATTTCTTCATTCAAATCCTTGAATTCATCCCAAATCCCAACCAAAAGGGGATAATGTTGGCAATATCAAGTTGGTGAAAACCATTGTCCTTTAAGTTCAATATTTTAGATCTACTGACCATTATTTAAACTAGCTCAATAACTCAAGTCAAGTCCAGGTCTGTTTATAAATTAAATTATATTATATGATTTTAAAACATTTATTAATGTGTACCACATAGACAAAAAAAATAATAACAATATAAAGAAATACAGTATCTTATTTGGTTACAAAGAAAAATCGTAGTACCTGAATTAATCATGATTAACTTAAGTAAAATATGAAGAGATGAATTCACTTGCATTGCTCTTAACTTTCGATTATCAAATAGGATTGTTTGTTTGATTAGACTGCATGTAATAATAATGAGATATTTGCATATGCATTTGTATTTACCTGTAATTTCGTCATATTGTAAGTTAAAAGATAAAATATATATAGCGACACAATAGAGCCGCTAAATACTTGTCGTCTTTGAGCTTTTGTTTTAAGTTGTCAAGTAGTATTTTAAATGAATATTGGCTTAGCACTTAAAGTAGTAGAATAATCATGCTGGTATCATATAGAGTTAAATAGCGAATATGATTGTAGTTTAAATTAAAATATGGTAATGCTATCAAGTATCTATTTTGAATTGTAAATATTACATACTGATTTAATTCTTTAACTTCAGAGGGTCTTTAAGGTATTACATATATATGTGACTGAGGTTATTATAACGATTAAGTAAAAATTTAAAAGGAATAAAGTTACGTCTCAAATTTAACAAGACTTATGTATGCACCTTATCACTTTCAAATAAGTTATTATTTTTTTGCAAAAATAAATTTAACAGAACGATATCCAATATTTTATGTATATGTTTTTCTTTAATTCTTGTAAGATGCTTGTTATAAGAATAGTCAATTGATGAAGATGACATGTCCTTATTTTAGAGTGCTGAAATTATTTTTCACATCTTTTATGGCTATTATTTGTCCCTAAGTTATAGTTTCTATATCTACTAAATGCATCCAATGATATTTTCTCATAAACTCACTTGGTTTATCCAACCTAATCTAACATTTATATACAAAAATATGTCAGGTTATACCTATAATTATAATAAAATTGCAAAGGATAACAAATATCGTTATATTAGGCTAATATTATAAAGCTAGCGTTAATCAACTATTTTTATTGAACTCGCACAATAGTCACCAATGATAGTTGTAATCAATTCTATCATAATCAGGATTAAATTTTAATGCATATAACTTGTCTAAAATTTACCAATTAGTTCTATTTTTAATGAAAATTTAATTAAGTATAACTGAAAAAGTCTTTCTATTGATCGTAAGGATTCTACATAAAAATGAATTGGTAAATCATTAGTTTTGTAGAATTAGACGGATATATTTTTGCATCATAAAGGTTGTAAATGTTCTCAAAATAAAGTAATTAAGAATTATTGATTTAATTTTGCCTTGTGTCTTTCTTAATGCATATGTGATTTGTTTTCAAAATTTCATATATGTGATATAGACACTTGTTGATCGTGCGGTCATATCAAAGTAAAAAAAATATCCTACAAATTGATTATTGATCTTATGCATTATGTACATAATGGTTTGCACTGATTATGTTTTGTGTAAATTTTTCCTACTAAATCTCATATGTTATTCTTGTTTTCTAGATACATAATTTTTTTATTTTTGTATGAGAGAGTTAGTTTTAAGGATATGATTATTAAAATTAAATCCTAATAAATTAGTACATTTAGAGTTTTAGAATTAATTTTCACATTATATAATATTTCCTAATATAACCCTCATATATTTTTTGCAAAATTAAAGAAACCTAAAAACAATAAAATTGCATGCGTTTAGAAACAATAACATGTTTACTATATAGTCTTAAATTCTTTTCAACTATCAGATATACGAATAAATTTTTTTCATTCCTGTAATTTCAATTAAGAATAATTGTACAGTTATTTGTTGATAGTGAGGTCACACCCAAAAAAATAAAGTCAATTTTCTATTTTACCAAAAGATTCTAAAGCTATACATTATATTGATAAACCTTTAATTACATCTACTATGGTAGTCATATGCTAAAATAAAATAAATATGAATCAAGTATTATATTATTTTTATTGTTTCAATCTCAATTGTAATATCATTTTTTCTCTCTTAATGTTATTTTTATTTTTTAGATATATGAATTTTTATATTTGTGATATCCCACATCGGATGTGGGATGATTTGTGATTGACCTTATAAGACCCTGCCCATGAACTCATAAGCACCTACTTCACTAGCACTTTTGAGGAAGGTATTGTCCTGTGGTGGGGTTGCTGGATCATTACCGATGGTATCAGAGCTGACTCTCAAAAGCTCGGACTGGGCTATCTAGTCGGGTTATCGCTAGTTGCGAGAAACTAAGGCAAGCCCGATTATATCCCCACATTAAGAGGATGGTTGGAGCAACGAAAGGGGTATGTGTGATCAAGCCTTAACGAGGATGCTAAAGCATAAGGTGGGAAGATTGTTTTATCCCACATCGAATGTGGGATGATTTGTGATTGGCCTTATAAGACTCTGCTCATGAACTCATAAGCACCTTCTTGGCTAGACCTTTTGAGGGAGGCATTGCCCTGTGGTAGGGCCGTGGAATGAATTGTTACAATATTCATATTAAAAAGTGATTTTAAGGATACATGCAGTAGTTAAAGTTAAGTCATAATATATTAGTTCATTAATTACCTAGAGTTTCAAAATGCTCAAAATTAAATTTTCAATTATATAAAGCTTATTGATATGAAAATTAATTTATCAAGAAATAAAGACCCCATTTAAGATAATATTTGAGACCTTTAGAGATACTTATAATATTTATAATTTTATTTCACATTGAAAATATAATTTGATGACATGTCATATTTTTGCATCTTAAAGTTCTTAAATGTTCTCAACTATAGTAATTAAGAATAATTTGATTTGATTGTACTTTTTTTCTTCTAGTACATATGTGATTTCTTTTCAAAATTTTATTTATGCTTATATGGCTACTTTGTTGATCATGCGGTCTTATCAAATTAAAAAATTACCCTATAATTTGATAAATGATTTTATATATTAAATAGATAAGTTTTTGCAATGATTATGTTATATGTAAACACATATACATTTAGTAAAATATAATAAATTTAATTTAACGGTAACATAAAATTTTTATTTTAAATATCCTATGTTGTTTTTATTTCTTAGATACATGATTTCTTATGAGTGAGTTAGTTTTAAGAAAATTGTAGTTAAAATCAAATCCGAAAAAATTAGTATATTTAGAGTATTAGAAGCAAAATTAATTAAAGTTAAAATAAGGATCACATCCAAAATAATATTTGCATACCTTTAGGTACAATGACATTTTTAGATTATAGCTTTAAATCCTTTTCAATTATTAGATTTACGAATAAGCTTTTCCATTATTGGGATTTTAGTTAATAATAATTATACGGTTATTTGTTGGTCATGTGGTCTTACCAAAAAAATTATGTCTAATTTTTTATTGTACCAAAAAGATTATAAATGCTATATATTGTATGGTATTTTTTACATCGACCATGGTAAGCATATATTACGGTTGTCATATATTAAAATATGAATTAATTGATACATTATTTTATTATTTCAATCTCAATTGTAATATCATATTTTTCTCTCTTCTAACTAATCCATTAATTAGTCAGAGTTTCAGAACATTTTGAATTACTTTTTCAATCACAGAAATCTTATTAATATAGAAATTAACTTATGAAGAAATAAGGACCTCATCTAAGATAAAATCTCAGACCTTTAGTGACACTTATAAAATTAGTTAGAGTTTCAAAAAGTTTAGAATTAGTTTTTCAACGATATAAAGCTTAATAATATAAAAATTAACTTATTAATAAATAAGGACCCCATCCAAGATAATATTATTTTCGTTTTAAGAATATATGAATTTGTATATTCATATTGGAGAGTGAATTTGAGGATACGATACTCAAAATTAAATCCTAATAAGTTAACTATTAATTAGTTAGAGTTTCAGAACGTTAAGAATTACATTTTCAATCATATAAGGCTTACTAATATAGAAATTAATTTATGAAGAAATAAGAAACTAATCTAAGATTGAATTTCAAACCTTTAGTGATATTATAAAATTATTTAGAGTTTCATAATGTTTAGAATTGGTTTTTCAACTACATAAAGCTTACTGTGAAAAATTACTTATTAAAAATAAAGGACCCCGTTCAAGATAATTCTTTTTTTTCATTTTTTTAGATATATGAATTTTTATATTCATATTGGAGAGTGGTTTTGAGGATTCAATACTCAATTAAATCCTAATAAGTTAATCTATTAATTAATTAGTGTTTCAGAATGTTTATAATTATTTTTTCAATAAGATAAGGCTTACTAATATAGATAGGGGTAATGCACTTTACCCCCTATACTTTCAGGTGGTTGCACTGTGACCCCTTCTACTTTAAAAAGTTGAACTAGACCCCCCTAAACTCATCAAAACTGGGCAAAATGGAAGGTTTCCATCCAAGTTAACACATTTTTTGGGCGGGAAGTGTTTGGCACCCAGATCCTGCATTTTTAGGACGAAACTACCCCTTTGACCCAATAAAGTGCTTAAGACTTGCAAGGATGCGACGCCGCTGTGAAATCAACACGCCCAGAGTGAAGCCCATCACAACCGCAAAAGATGTCGGCGACGGCCTCGATAGCGCCGGAGAAAGCACAGGAAGACAGCCGGAGAAAAAAACAACACACCGGCAAAGACTTGCACTGTCTAATCACTCCAAACCCGACTGAACCAAGCTAACCCATCAAAACCGAGGTGATCCCAGAGCCAAACTTGAAACATCGGCGAAGAGGAATAGAGAACCACGAGCACTTCTAGACCCCGGCAAGGACGAAACTGAGAAGAACCCACTCAAGCCAAGACTTGTAGCGGCAACACCAACCGCCAGACACAAGCAGAAACGCCAGAAAGACAAAGGCCGATGCCGAGGAAGACCAACAACCACCACCTAACGGCTAGAACAGATCGGAGAAGACCAACGACACAACCTAACAACTAGTTTTTATGAGAGAATTTGAAATCTTGAACACCAATTTCAAACTTAACATGACTCATCTCGAACTTGAAACGCCGGCGAAGAGGAACAGAGACTCGCGAGCACTTCTACACCCTAGCAAGGACGAAATTGAGAAGAACCCACTCAAGCCACGACTTGCAGCGGCAACACCAGCCGCCGAACACGAGCAAAAACGCCAAAAAGCCAAAAGCCGATGCCGGGCAGAGAGATTTGGGAGATCGAGAGTTTGAGAACTTTGGAAAATGAATGGTTTGAAAACGGTGGATACAGTCTTCGATGTTGAGTTTAATACAAGGGTAATTGTGGCATTTCAGCAATCTCAGTTACGGCCGTTCTATTTTGCCAAGTTTTGATGAGTTCAAGGGGGTTTAGTTCAACTTTTTAAAGTAGGGGGGCCATAGTGCAAAGGCCTTAAAGTATAGGGAGGTAAAGTGCATTTACCCCATATAGATATTAACTCATTAAGAAATAAGAACCCTATCCAAGATAATTTTTCAGACTTTTAGTGACTCTTGTAATAGTAATAGTTCTATTTCACATTGAAAACATAGTGTGATGATGTGTCAAACAAAGAAGCTATCTATGCGATGACGTGTCACGTAAAGAATGTCTCGCTTCACTTATTACATATTATATCAATACCTTTGTGATCGATTCCAGCTAGATGTCTATGATTGTGAGATGAGGAGGTCGATACCATTTCTGCTGCTACTTTGTTTTAAATTTCACTTCTTTCAACACATTGGGCTCTCTCTATGCTCAGGCTTAATCAATTAAAGGTGTTTAGATCCGCGAACGGGTAGGCATTAATTTAATGAGAGGGTCTAGAGAAATTTTGATACAAAGATGACTGACTACATTCAATAGTTGGCTTTCTCAGGATAGTGCTTTTGTAACCGCCCTAGCCTGCAAGATGAATCATTTACTATTACAGCAGTAGAAATTATGGGATAGGTGTTTAGTGGTTAAGCCTTATCATATAACGTGGACCCCATAGCGGCAGGAATGTTGTGCATAGGTCAGCCCTTAATGGTTCCACTGCAACTTACACAGCTTTCGTTTTGAAAAGTACTATACTAGATTTTTCACTAAGCAGTAAGGAAAATAATTGAAAACAATAGTAGGAAAAAAGGCACACAAGACACAAGACTTACGTGGTTCGGCGAAAGTCTACTTCACTGTGGTAGAAGCGATTTCACTTTATATGTCAATAGAGATTACATACCTCTATCTCTCTCAACAAACCCTCTAAAAAAAGGGCCCCTCTCTCATAACCCGAGAAAACAACATAAGGCGACTTGTATACTTAGGGCTAAATCGCAACCTGCTCCGAATAACCCACAAAACACAAACGGGTCGAACCCCAAAATATTGCCTGATTTTTGGGTGGCTGGGTCATTAACGGGTTTTTAGTTATTATCTATTTTTTTATCCAAAACAAATTATCACACTTTTCATAGACTAATGTTGTACATAACTTGTACCTTATATGGTGGAAGAAGATCTTTTTGAGCCAGATATATCTTGCATAAACTATGTAGAGGTTTACTTACTAAAGTAGCAACCTTAGTAAGCATGAAGAGGACCACAAATGATATTTTAGGTATCTTCTGAATTAGGACCGAAATGCCAAACTTCTTGTCTACATGTTTAACATTCAAGCGTTCGTTTTTGAGTGATTTGAGCCTCACATTAAGGACCTTGAACTTATAAGTGTGTATATTCTCCCCAGTTTGTCTTGCAACTTTGTTGATTAATACCTTGAATGATATAGAAAGACAAGGCTTCGATCCAAACAAGTTGACCACAACATTTTTGCAAGTCTCTTAATCTCATCCTCCATCATGCCATTAGGTGAAGTATCATTTTCTTCCAACCATCTGGTTCTTTCTTGTTTGACTAGGTAGCAGGACATTTCCCTACAGTAATTAAGCCGTGATGACATACATGTAGTAAATTTCATATTGTGCATTTAATGCAAACATTCAAAGGCATAATCTCTATGCTACCTTGCCTTCATCTTATCACGAGTTAAAGTACAAAAGTGGTTTACACCTTATAAGAATATTTGAACCTAACTATGCTAGTATTAATTCAATTAAGTACCACAAGATCAACCCCGAAACTTGATGTATGATGACTCTCCTTGAGTTGTCAGAATCTTAAGGTCACTTTCTACCAGCAACACAGCTGACAGCAACATAACTTTTGGCTTGTTTTCCACCTTATCATGAGCTAAGTGACAATCTCATCACCCATAACTTAATTCTAGAGCTTTTGCCAATTTAAATTCTTTCTTGGCTATAGCATATGCAAAGAATTTTGAAGCAAGATCATGCAACCATTACTTAACATAGTTATTCCTAACCTACCAATACTTGGTAGTGAGACCCTTCCAAATAATGGAACAGTTTATCCAACAACAAAGTGAAGACTAAGTCTTTTTACTTGCAATGAAACATGAATGATCGTAGCAACATTTCCCTTAGCATCATTCTTGATGTGTCGTTTAACTAATTGAGAGTGAATCTGTCTGGGAGTGTTGATTGTTGGAATTAATTTGGTTAAACTAGGCTAATACGAATTGACGTCTCTCTTAGGTATGGGTCTTGGGGAGTCTGCTACACCTACGGAACATGGTTTGGGATCAAAGGCTTGGTGGACAGTGGTAGAATGTACCAAAACAGTAATAGCATCAGAAAAGCTTGTGATTTCCTCCTATCCAAACAACTTGATTCCGGTGGTTGGGGTGAAAGTTACCTTTCTTGCCAGGACAAGGTAAAAGTTTATCTATGGCATACTTCCTCTCTACTACTGTTCAAATATTTTAAAGTTGCGAAAAAACTTACGAAAGGTGAAAATACTTTTACTGAATTGTCTGCTTGACATGGAGTACTTCCACAACTCTAGAGCAGCCCAATCCTGCTCTAGAACATAGAATGTTTTAACTTTATCATCATATATTCAAAAAATTGCTACGTAACAAAACCAATCTAATTCATCTGAGTCTTTTCATGCATTGAATTTGAAAATAGATGTATACAAATATTGAAGGGGAAAAATCACATCTAGTAAACACTGGATGGGCTATGCTGGCTCTTATCGAGGCTGGACAGGTATGTTGAAGTTTATTTATCAGCATTATCTACTAACAATAGTGAATAAGTTCTATAGTTATATGAGAAGAGTCATGTGCATCTTTTTTAGGAGTATTCCAGTGATTATTAATCTTCTGAAATTTGCAATATGATGAACTAGGCAAAAAGAGATCCAACCCCGTTGCATCGTGCAGCAAAGGTGTTAATTAATTCTCAAATGAAGAATGGAGACTTTCCGCAGCAGGTAACTTGAATTCCTAGCAAACTCAAGGGGGAGAATCATGTTTAGCTAATTAATACATGGATCTTTATTTTTACAAATTCATTTTCTGCAGGAAATTATGGGAGTCTTCAATAGGAACTGTATGATAAGCTACTCTGCCTACAGAAACATTTTTCCCATGTGGGCTCTTGGAAAGTATCTTAATGATGTATTAACACTTTCAAGAGATCTTTGATATCAAAAGAGAAGATATATATCCCCCTGGAAATTAAAACCACTTCCAAGTTATTTATGTATTCTAGGTTGTAACACCTTTGGCGATATGTAAGAAATAATTGTATAAGTAAGAAGCAAAAGAAAATTTTAACATTGAGAGTGAATAAAGAAGCACAATTCCAAGAAATTCTTTAAGGGATGAAGAATTATGAACAAAGTCTACAAATGGAGAACATTGAGGTGACATTATACACAAACTCTAAGAAGAGAGGCATTGAGAAACTTTGGATTTAGGATTGATAGTTTCCCATACAAACACAACTTCTTCAACTTTTGAAATCCAATGACCAACTCTTCACCTCTTTCAAGTAGGAGGTCATCTTGGAATGTGTTGAGATGTAATGTGATGTCCTAGCTTGTTAGTGTTACCTGGTTAGCTTTTGCTAACCTTGGTTGTGTTTTTTGTGAGATTATTGAGTTGCCTTAACTTATGTATTGCATGTAAGCCACTTCTCAGCTTGTTATTAGTGCAAAAAGGAGGTTCTAGCTTGTGATTGGGGCTGAAATTAATGTGTAAGAACTAAAGAATGAATCAGTGAAAAAATTAGTCCATTTTCCCCTAATTCGCTCTATTTACTCTGTAGTTTTCTCCTCTTGCAATTGGCTGAAATGCCGATCTATTAGCATCCCTAAAACTACGTGTTTGAGTTTTATGTTATATAACCTATTTCAGCTGTAGAACCAGCCAACATTTACTGTCATCAGAGCAGGTTCGTGAGAGGTAGATTGGTGTGACTAATCGGCACCATAATCAACAATTAAGCAGAAACTTCAGCATGGCCAACACTAGTGTGTCACAACCAGTCTATGTTCTTGAGTTTGATGGAGAACACTATGATTTTTTGTATGTGAAGATGAAAACAATCTTCAAACCCATGGGGCTATGGGATTTGGTCGAAAGTGGGTTTGCCAAACCCGAATCGACAAAGAACTTGACCGAAAATGAAAGAAAAAAATTGGAGACAAAAGGATGCAAATGCTCTTTGCATAATCCAAAGAGGAGTCACCAAATCCATCTTTCTTAGAATAATCAGGGCAACAAAGGCAAAAGAAGTATGTAATTTTCTCAAAGCTGAGTACTACGGTGATGACAAGGTAAGAGATCAATCTTCACACTCTTACAAGAAATTCTGAAAATATGAAGATGAAAGAGAATGAAACCGTAGCGGAATTTTTCACTAAGTTCATGGATCTAATTAATCAAATCAAATCTCATGGTGAAGAGTTTAGCAATAAAGGAATTATTTAAAAATTCTAATCGGTTTACCTGACAAGTTTAATCCAAAGGTGGCCATCATCGAAGAAGCAAGAGATATTTCTGAACTGGGTGTTCAAGAATTGATGGCTTCTTTAAAGTCCTATCAACAAAGATTGGCTAGACACTCTAACAAATCCCTAGAGAGAGCTTTTCAATCTAAACTCACCATTGGTTCATCGAAAAATGATGAAGGGAAGTTCCAGAATCGTGAACAAAATTGAAATTATACATTTGGAGGGAAAGGTAAAGATTCTAGGGGAAAAGATAAAACAAAACAAGCTTTGAGAAAAGGCATAATGATGATGGTGCATCACAAAAGTGTAACATTTGTAAAATGGGCAGCCACGTAGTGAAAGATTGCTAGTTTAGAGGAAAGCCACATAGCCACAAATGTAAGAGATTTGGACATGTGCAGAGGAACTATAAGTCAAAGAATTTTCAGCAAGGAAGTGTTGTGAAAGAAAAGGAAGACGAAGGAAATCTGTTTTATGCTTGCCAAAGTGCCATGGAACAAAAGAGAGGTGTGGTTTCTTGATAGCGGCTATAACAATCACATGGCAGGAAATGAAATTCTTTTCCTAGACATGAATAGAACTTTCAAGTCGCAAGTAAAACTGGGAAATAGAGCATGGTTAAAGCTAAAGGGAAAGGAACAATTAGTGTTCAAATCAATAAAGGAGATAGGTTTATTCAAGATGTTCTACCTGTTCCCAACCTAGATCAGAACATGCTCAGTATCAGACAACTATTAGAGCATGGGTATAAGCTCATTTTGAAGGCAATGGGTACATTACATATGACAATGGGAAACCAAGGCAGCTTCTGAAAAAAATAATAAGAATGGAAAGTAATAGAAGTCTCCCATTCACCCTGAAGTACGTCAAAGATGTCGCAACGAGGGCACATATAGTAGAAGGTTCATGGCTATGGCACAAGAGATTCGGGCATCTAAATTTTAAGGTCTTAAGTACTTTCTCAGAAGAAAAAAAATTGGTGCAAAGGCTGCCTAGTATTAAAGACAAACATGGTGTGTGTGAAGATGTGCATTAGGGAAGCATCATCGCCGCTGAATTATGAAGGAAGTAGCATGAAGAGCTAAGGGAAAGCTTAATTTTGGGCATACAGATGTTTACAGGCCTAGGCAAACACTTTCTAATGCTCAAAATAGATACTTTATTCTTTTTATTGATGATTATACCCGCATGGCCTGAGTAGATTTCATGAGACAAAAATCTAAAGTATTTTTCATTTTTATGAGATTTAAGAGTTATGTTGAAAAGCAAAGTAACTGCTTTATAAAGAAATTGACGAGTGGTAGAGGAAAAGAATATAGCTCAAGTGAATTCAACAATTTTTGTGAAGATAAAGGCTTGGAAAGGCAAGTAACTGTTGGCTATACTCCTCAACAAAATGGAGTATTGGAAAGGAAAACCATACAGTGATGGAGATGGCAAGATGCACCCTACATGAAAAGTGACTACCATACATGTTTTGGGCAGAAGTTGTTTGTAGAGCTGTGTACTTGATTAACAGGTGTCCGGTAAAGGCCGTGTGGAATCAAACTTCTTTTAAATCTTGGGGAGGTAAAAAACTGTCCCATGAGGCATTTTAAAGTCTTTAGTTGTGTGTGTTATGTTCAAACAGCAAAAGTAAAGCGGTATAAGCTGGATGTGACAAGTGAAAAGTGCATTTTTGTTGGTTATACCTCAAGATCAAAAGATTATAAACTTTACAGTTTGAAGTCCAACAAAATCATTATTAGTCGTGATGTATTATTTTGATGAAAATGCTACATGGAATTAGAGATAGCAAGACAAAAGGGAAATCTATCTATTGAATTATTTTAGCCACAACCAACATCAATGGAAGAGGAATTGATGATTTCGGATCACCTTAATTCCACCTTGGGGCTGGTTCACCATTGCCTTTGCCAAGCATATCGTTGTCTTGAAGTTCAACCTCATCTTTGCCAAGCTCAACACCAAGAAAGACCAAGGATTTGAGTCAAATATAGCAAAGTTGTAATTTATGTATTGTTGAATGGTGTACAAGACAAACTATTTGACTCAAATTCTTGGAGTGAATGGTGTACAAGATAAACTATAACTTGGATGACTTAGTGCAAAGGAATAAAGCAAAGCTGGTTGCAAAAGGCTACGCATAGCAACCTGGTATTGATCTTGAAGAAACGTTTTCTTCAGTTGCGCGCTTCGACACAATGAGAGCCCTCATTTATGTCGTAGCACATAAAGATTGGTTTTACATTAACTAGACGTCAAATCTGCCTTCTTGTATGGAGAATTGAAAGAAGAGGTGTATATTGAGCAACCTTAAGGATTTCTTATCGAAGGGGAAAAAACGAAGGTGTATAGATTGAGGAAGGCACTGTACGGGCTAAAGAAAGCTCCTAGAGCTTGGTAAAGCAAAATTGATGGCTATTTCTGTAAGCAAGGAGCAATAGTGAGCCAACTTTGTAGGTCAAAAGGGAATGTACAACCAATGTACTCAATGTTGCTCTTCATGTTGATGATATGTTACTCACAGGTAAAAATGCAACAATGATACGAGCCTTCAAAGAAAAAATGATGCGAGGGTACAAAATGAGTGGCTTAGGGTTGTTACATCATTTCTTAGCAAAATTGTTGAAGATAAACATGGTGCGTTCATATCTCAAAAGAAGTATGCTTTGAGTGTTCTGAAGAAGTTTGGTATGCATGCTTGCAATTATATAGTAATACCGTTCATTTTGAGAGATAAGTTAGAGAAAGAAGATGGAGGAAGAAAACTATATGCAACTCTTTATCGCTTTTTGGTTAGAAGTTCGATTTATCTTACGGCAACAAGGCCGGACCTTACGATTGCAGCAAGCTTACTCTCTCGATTTATGCAAAGTTCCTAGTCATTTCCACCTTGAAGGAGTGAAGAGGATGCTAAAATACATTGATGGCACATTTGATGATGGAATCAAGTACTCCAAAAATTTTGAGTTGAAGTTGTTTGGCTTTTGTGATAGTGATTGGGGTGGTTGTGCAGATAATATGAAGAGTAGCTTGGGCTATTTTTTCTCTCTTGGATCTGGCATATTTTCTTGGACCTTCAAGAAACATCAAACCGTTGTTCAATCTAGAGCTAAAGCTGAGTATGTTTCAGCAGCGTTAGCTACTTCGCAAGCTAGTTGGTTGAAAAGAATTTTGGATGACGTGGGAGAGAAGAAAGAAAGTGGCATTGAACTCTACTATGACAACAAATCAGCCATATCCATGGCTAAGAATCATGTCTATCACAGCAGAGCCACACATTACCCTCAAACATCATTTCATTTTGGAAGCTATTGATGAAGGAAGAGATTGAGCTTGAGTTTTGCAAGTCCGATGATCATATGGCTGACATCTTCACCAAGGCACTCCCGAAACAGAAGTTTCAAAAATTCAAAAAACGCACTTGGATTCCAACGACATCACATTAAGGGGGAGAATGTTGAGATGTAATCTGTTGTCCTAGCTTGTTTGTGTTACCTAGTTAGCTTTTACTAACCTTGGTTGCGTCTTTGTGAGATTATTGAGTTGAGTTGACTTGTGTATTGCATGTAGGCCACTTGTTAGCTTATTATTAGAGCCAAAAAAAGGTTTTACTTGTGAGCAGTGCTGAAATTAGTATGTAAGAACTGAAGAATGAATCAATGAAAAAATCAGTCTATTTTCCCTTGATTCTACTCTATTTACTCTGTTCTTTTCTCCTCTTGCAATCTACTGAAATGCATATCTATTTAGCATCTCTAAAACTACTTGTTTGAGTGTTATCTAACCTATTTCAGCCCTAGAACTAGCCAACAAAATATTTAGCACCATGGTTTGTTTTTTTCTGATCAAGATATATATGGTGATACTAAAGTTGAAATCAATGCAGTTGCATGTTTAGACACCTAAAGTATTAGACGAATCAAGTTGTTGTCTCACTCGTCACTCTTTCGCTAAAACTTATATCTCAAAAATTCTCAAGGAAGGATTGGCTACTTCCATTTAAATCTTGGTACTGGCTTATGTCATCACAGTTGGTGTTCCTTGTTGCTAAGTGTAGACACCCCATTTTTGTAGGCCTTTTTAATTAAATGAACAATGCGCTTTATTTTTAACTAGGGTGCATGATTGAGTCTAGGCTTGGTAATGTGATTTAATTAATTAATTTAATCCAGTTTAGTTTAATTGTCTAGCCCAGTCCAATTCCATGTCTAGTCCAAGTCCAGTCCAATTGCATTAGTCCGATCCGTTTGTGTCATGTCAGGTTCAAGGTCTAGATTATTCTAATTGATGTAGCATGTCTAGACGACTTGGGAAAATAATTCATGATTTATCCTTGATATAAAGAACAAATCAATTTATTTTTTGGTTGGGAAATGACTTATTCTGAATTTGGTACATCTCAGTTGCGATTTCAAAGATAATTACTAAAAATTGAGGCAGATAATGCACCAAAATTTGAAAATTTTATGTTTATTTATTGGGTGAACCAGCTGATTTTGACTAGCCGGCCAGTTAGTTGACTTTTGTCAATGTACGATTATATCACTTATTCTGACTTATCTCCAGCTTTACAGATTGGTATTGCCGATCTTATCAGATTTTGTGACCCTAAGTACTATAAAAAGAGGTCTTGGCCTTTATTGTTAAGGATCTTGAGCTTGGTCTTGAGTCTTAAACTCTAAGAGCTTATTCTATTTAGAGCTTGTGTGCCATTTCTTTGTGAAGTGACATACTATCTCTCTAGAGAATCCTAGCAATTCAAACCATTCTTAAAACATCTTTTTGCTCTTTGCATCCTGGCTCTAACGGAGAACATCCCCAAGTCATCAAGGCAAGCTACATTGTGAGGTAATTTTAACTAGCTTTTTAGGTTAGAAAATCATATAAATTGTCTCCCATCCCTGTCATCCCATCTCATTTCAAAAATCATAAAAAGAGTATTTTTATCATTTCTTTGTCTAAAGTCTATATTCAAAATGTAAATTACTCCCCGTAGGACCAGAGTCAAACTACAACAGTTTTGATTCTGATAGTCTGATCTAAAATGTAGGCAACTTAACCCTGGCTGTCGAGTTCAAGCCAAAATATAAAAATTAACTTAGAGTAAGTCTTATAATATTTTACATGCTATGTGTTCTTGAGGCCAAAATTCAATTAAAATGAAGTAGAGGTCGAACGGGTGCAGCAGGTGCCTAACACCTTCCGCTGTGTAACTTAATCTCCAAACCCCTCTCTTGGTTTCGACAGAGTAGTTGTTCTTCTTGGGCATCTTTGAGTCAGCTTAGGGTTTTTCTTATTTTCTCTTTCCCTAATCAAATAAGATGGCGACTCCAAAAAATCCTTTTCGAGGGGATTTTGCTGAGGTGGTTCACCAGACTAGGCAATGGCTTAAACCTAAGTAGCATCCTAGTGCATGAATTTGCTGAGCAATGACCTGGCATATAACATAGTACTCTGATAATCAACTTGAGGTTAGCAAGGCCGTTTTGCAGATCCAAAATGGCATTCTAAGCATCCCCTTCAATTATGATATATATGGGACATATTTCATTCATTTTTTTAAAGATGGCTACCAGCAGCCTCTACTTTTGCTACCTCCAGGTTTATTGGGTGGGGTTTTAGAGTCCAGCCAACAAGACCCATTTCCTTCCGAATCTCTAAACATCACACCAAGGCTGGGACTATTGGTGGTGATTACTGCATCAAAGTTTAGTTTTGTCCATCCCTCGAGCTTTAGGGTCCGAGTAAGCAGTTAAAAGCCTCTTTTTTTTGTGAAGGGAGGATTTAGAGGAGGTAGGAGTTATAACAGTTTACTATTTAACCAGCAATCAAAGATCAGTTAAGATTTTAGACACCACATTGGTTTGCATTGCCAAACTTGTTCATTTTGTTGTAGCAGAAAGGAGGAACTTTAGTTTTGCATGGGATGGGAGGCGCAGATGGGTGGGGGGTGCCTAGAAAGAATTTAAACCACAAGATTCTAGTCACTGTACAGTTAATGAATAAGTAGGGCATTGTTTTCACAAGATATCATAGTATCAGTGGATGGGTTATGGTTTGCCAGTTCAGATTTAAGCGGGAGCATATCTCGACTTGTTCACGTATTTCTAAACTTTTGATTCCTACTGTAGCTATTTGTGCTGAAAATTTTCCAGAACTTGCTGGGATCCATGCTAAATTGTCTTTAAGATAAGCTTGGATTGCTAACAAGGTTCATTTCAAAATGAGGTTGCTAAGCCGATCCATATTTTATTTTAAAAAAACTAATTAAATTGTTGCTCTGCTACTTTTACCATCAAATAGTGGTGACTCGATTGAAGGTAGGAAGCAATCACAAAAGAAAAGTACTAACATTTCGGCGTCAAATTCTTGGTTTGATTGAACAAAATCTTGTTCGGGCTTAGACACTTAAAACAGGTACAAGCAGCACAACAATGTGTGTGTGCGCGCGGCTGGTCTTTATCAAAAGCTAGAGAACTAACTATTTCTAGCATTTGGAAATTAGAGCTCTTTCTAGGGTTTAAAATTTGGGCTTTGTAGGATTGGAATTTGAACTTTGATTATCTTAACAAACTATTTAGTATTTTAGCAAATTTATTATTCCGTAATGTATATAGTATGCATGCTATGTTGGTTTTCAACTTTCTGTTATTGTTAAAGGCATGGAGTTTAATCCTGGCCATGCGTTCCATCGGTCCTTTACGATGTGATGACCATGCTGCGAGGGATGTATATGACGGTGTAGAAAAAGCAGTAAGAAACAATTCAAAATACGAGTCACCTACAAGTCTGGATTAAGAGTAAATCCTGAGCAAAACTTATTTTAATTGAACAGGGTCTTAGTTTATTCAGAGCCATGCCTTATTTTTCTTGGCACGACCAGTGCCTTATATCCGCTCTAGTTGATCGATGAAGAAGCAAGACGAACACATTTCACTTTTAGTTTGGTGAAATGACTATAAGATTGGAGGATTTTGGCTTTATTATCGGACTCCCATGGTATGGCGGGTAGGCCAACCGCATCGATAGCTGCACTTGCACAACAGTATTTTTTGGGAATTCTAATGATGCTTTGACATCAAATGGCATAAAAGTGACTTGGCTGAAAAGCCAGTTCAGCGTGTTACCCGATGAATACATGTGTCATGACTTAGACATGTATATGGAGGCATTTTTTTGTATATGGTTGGAGCTATATTGTTTCCAATGCACTCAAAGAACAAGGTGCATCCAAAGTATATATTGGTCTTTGAATGATGTTTATCAAGTTCAGTTGTATTCATAAGGTTCAGTTGTGCTTGCCTACCTGACCACTCTTAAGTGTAGTGGTTAAGGACTACCCTCAGCATCTCTTAACCGCTACTTATAGAAGCATTCAAGATATGGTCTCAGCATTTTTGGTCAACTAACCACTTCTGTTAAAAGCAATTAGCAGAGGCCCATTTTTTTTAAGGATTCTGCCCACTATTTGCACACTTATTGTTGACTTTTTGTAGCTAGGACTGAAATTTTGATTTTTTTTTAAAAACAAAATGACAAATGACAAAGGTGATTAAACACTGCAAATTACAAATGATACATTGCAACTTAACAATCAAAGTTCAAATTGAATATTACAAGATTTTAGATACAAGTTACAAGTTACAAATCAAATTGCACATTACAATTAACCTTTACACTCTTTATCATCATCTTCGTCATGTAGACGTTGGGTTTGATACCCAACATTTTGTAGTGGTTTCTCTTGTCATGATCAATCATTTTGTTACACAAGGCGCACTTTTGAAGTCGTTTCCGAACCGTTGCATCTTCAATCGAACTCTTCATCCTAGTAACTCGCTTTCGTCCTTTTGTTTAAGAAAGAACTTGATCTAAAATATCTTTGTTTTTTCTTCCATAATCGCCATTCCCAACACTTGGTTGTGAAACCAATGACCGAAGCTCGCATGACTCGTGCTACTGGAGTGACTCGAGTGGGTGAAGTGTCTCGAATGTTTGGATTGCCACCTTAAATTGTTTCAGATTGGCCTTCTCCCTTGCAGCAAGATCAACTAGATACTAGTACCCCTCCATGGTTGACACAGCACCCAAAAGATAGACCATTCATAATGTTGCGAAGGTGATTATATCTTTGTATCTCATATTTCTTGAAATCATGTGCCATGTAGGGTATGTGGCCATGTATTCTGTTGGCTTGCTTCATCTACCGATCTTAGATGTACTCTTTTAAAACTTCACTGGCATTTTTTGCAATAAAAAATTTAAGCACGTGTCGACAAAGTATACCTTTATGCTCAAACAGTTGACAGTTGCAATTAACAAATCCGTTATCCAGACAATACGCGTACGATACAATAAATGTCTTTGGTTCTTTGGAATCGAAGAAGTGTATGGAATGGTAAAATTTGTCACATTTGTCAAAGTATGAACTTTCAGTTCAGACGAATAATATTCATGAAACTATCTAAACATTTCCTTGGTATAGACTTTGGCCGCATGAGCTTCCAAAGTTGAAAAAACTACTAGGCATCTTTCTTTGTAAACAATAGCGGTGTCGGCTTCTCTTTCTAAAAAGAATTGCTTGTCAAGGGTTTTTTGCATCTTAACTACAAACTCTCTTATACGTGAGGAATTACCTACATACCCATCAAAGAAAGACTTCATACCTTCGCTTCTCGAGGTTATAGTCATTCCAACAACAAAAAACCTTTTGTTGTAAGCCCCAGCCCATTGTGTTTTGATCCTTTCAACCATTCATGATCGCGTGAAGGGTAGTCATCCATCAACTTGGCCCACCTCCCCTCAAACATGTCGACCATCAATTATTTCTTAACATAAGTGTAGCAAACCGCCTCAAAAAAATTCCTACTGAAAAGGATTTTATGGTGTCGCCATCTTATTTAACTAAGAACGATAGGAAAAATAATAAAAACCAAAATCGACTCTAAAATGTCTGAAAGGACGACTGGTCTATCGAAAACTGAGAGATGGGTTCAGGGACTAAGTTATGCAGCACGAAGGGGTTATGCACCTGTGTACCCTTTCGGTCTCTACTTCATTTAATTTTAAATTTTTTGGCTTGAACTAGAGATAGAGGGTTGAATTGCCTACGTATCCGGTCGGGCTAACTGACATAAAAACCATTATAGTTCGACTCTAATCCTACTAGAAGTAATATACATTTTGATCCTAGACCTAGACTTAGAAATGAAAAAATAATCTTTTTTTTTCTACAGTAGAAATGTGATCAATGGAATGGAAGAAAATTCTATATAATTTTAAACTCAAAAGCTATTAAAAATTATCTCGAAAAGTCGCCTGTCCAGACGACACAGGAAAGCTCTCCAAAGGATCCACGACGCTAAAGACTTTTAAAGTGAGTATGGATGGCTAAGATTTGACACACACACACACACACACACAGTGTGTGTCACTTCACAGAGAAATGGTACACAAGCTCTGAAGTGAATAAACTTTTTTGACCTAAAGTCAAGACCCCTAAAATTGAAGGTGAAGGGCTTTATTTGTAGAGCTCTGAGGCGTAGAACCGATAAGATTGGTTATGCCAATCTACAAGCTGGAGCTGGAGATAAGTAAGAATATTATCTAAAAATCGCAGATTGACAAAAGCCAATTAACCGGCCGTTTGGTGAAAAATCGGCCGGTTCATCCCATAATTGTAAAAAGATTTTTCTAAATTTTGAGGCATTATCTGTCTCTAATTTCAAAATTATCTCTGATTCCGTAAATGGAATGTACCAAATTTGGGATTTATTAACTCTAACTATAGAAAACATTAATGTAATATTTGCATCAAGGATGGTTCAAAGAATATTTTCCTAAATTATCTATACAAGTCAAAACAAATAATAAAATCTAGACATTGAACTGCACTTAACACAATTAGATTAGACCATACAAATACTAAACTGGACCACTAGACTGGATTGAACTACTAGACTTATGACCTTGGACTGGATATTTAGACTTAGACACTTGACCATTGGACTGGACTAAACCAAATTAATTAGTCAAATCACATCATAAGGCATGAGCTTAATAAGAGGCTCTAATTAATAATAAAGTATATATATATATATATATATATAATAATATACTACAAAAAATAAGGTGTCTATAGAGCCCCTTTGTGAGGGAGCTCGCACACGGTGAATATCACTGAAAAACAACACATTTTTCTAGTGAAACACGTAAAAGACCACAAAATTATGAGGTCGGAACTTTGCAGAGCTTCCTACATATGCCCCGAGGAGGAATCGGGACAACTTAGTTCGTTAAAAGTACAATGATATTGCTCGAAGCTGGAGTCAATAGTAACAACGATTAGTCACCGAACAATATTATTATATCCCGCACCAATGTGCTTAGTTATTTAATTATTCATTCGTTTAAATATATATATATATATATATATATATATATCTGTGTGTGTAATTTTTATATAATCATTTATATAGTTATCATTATTAGTCAGTACTACTCGCTAGTGAGTGGTCAAAGCAGTAATATAATGAGTTTCAATGCGATAGAGAAATAAACCAAAGTAAAGGGGTAACTTTGGAGAAGTCATAAGTGATAGAGGCTTATTTTTCTGGTGATTATATAGAATTATTTATTTTAGTCAAATAAGAGATAATTGGTGAGATAATGAAGGACAAATAAACCAGGAGAACTCTATGTGATTTGCGAGAAGTTTTATTTTTAAAAGCGAGAGACAAAACCATTTCAGAATCATTTTTCTAGAGAGAGTGAGAATGGAAGGCCTGAGCTCGAACTCGATCCGAGAGAAGGCTTCGTGGTAGCGTCAATCAGACGAAATGAGAGTGCATCGATAAGTCTCAAGCCTTGATCACTTAATAGCATAGGTTTTTGAATGGACTTAGGGATTGATTTATAATTTGGATGTGGGTTCTGCGTAGGTAGGATTAACAAGAGGTGGGGTTTATTTATGTGTGTGTAGAAATTATATGCGTGTGTACTCGGCAAAAAGGGGAAAACCGCGCATGAGAGGGAAAGAAGAACGGCTGCTAAGCAACCGCATGAGTGCTGTGGTGGTGTGCATAAATGGGCATGTGGTTACGGGGCTGTGCAAGTGTGTGGTGTGTGTTTGGGCGAGCATCGACAGAGCCATAAGAAAGGCTATGTGTGCATTTTTTAGTGTGTGAAATGCATGTCTGAATCTGTGTTTGGGGTATAGTGAAATGGTGTAACCCTGTGTGTTTGTGTGTAACCATGTATGTATATTTGTGGGTGTTCTGTGTGTGGAGGTGTGTGAAATGACGTGTCTTTAATGTGTGTGTGTGTGTGTGTGTGTGTGTGATTCAATGTGTAGGATGTGGAGGCACATGAAATGGTGTGTCGTGGGGGCAGGGGGTGTGTGCATAGGTGGTGTTGGTGTGTCAATGAATGTGTATGTATAACGTGTATATGTAAGTATAAATCTTTGTGTGTGGATATGATGAATGGAGTGTGTGCCATGGGGGTGTGTGTACAAGTGCGTTGGTGTATGAGTGAATGTGTGTATATGTACACATGAATCTCTCTGTGTCTGTGTGTGTACATCATGAATGGAGTGTGCTGTGGGTGCATGTATGTGTATAGAACGTGTGCGTGTGTTAAAAATATGCGAAATCAGTGTGTGCTTGAGTTTTTGTGTGTGTAATTCAGTGTGTAAGTTGGTGTGTGTGTGTTGTGTGTGTGAAAATTGGTATGTTCAAGTGGGTGTGTATGTGCTACAGAGATGGAAGTGGTGGGTGTGCAATGTGTAGGAGTTAGGGTTGTTGAGGAAGAATAAAATCGAAAATGACGCTAAAAGTCATTTTTTTGCTACAGTCTAATTTTTTATTTTCAAAAGCTGTTTTTGCTTTAATTTTGGCCAAGTACAAAAGAGTAACCCTAGTTTTTTTTAAAAAGACCTATATTGTGGAACTTTTTCTGCATTTTTCCTCATCCATGAAGGGTAGCGAATGATTTTATCAAAATAAAGGGTTCTTGACATGTTAAAAACAGTACATCATGTTATATTTATCTGGGAATTTTACAATGACTTTGTTATTAAGACACTTCAGTATCTAAAGTTTCTTGGCATTTCGGTACCGATTACTATATTTTTTAGATGTGGCCATGCGACACCCTTAACCCTGGTGACATCACCCGAGTTGAGTTGCCCATCATAATCACATCATAACTTTGTGTGGAATACAGAGCAACTACAACATTAACATCCATTTACCATAACGATATCAACATATTGTGCAGTCATATAGAGCAACTACACCTTAATGGATCACTAATAGATGCTCTAATAAGGTGTCCCTAAAAACAATTCTTAGAATAAATATTATTCTGCAGTGGAAGACTTTTAAGTCTTTAAACATCATAAACATTTACAGCGTAGTACACAACAGTAGTTTTGTAGCTCCTCTCGATGTACCCTGCGGCTGAATCTTTGCCCTATCTTTTCTAGCCTGTCTCACCTTGCTCAACTCATCACTTCGCTCAGCTTTTCTATCTTGTCTCTTTCCCTTCTTTAAGGGTTCTCCTTGGTCAATCTTATAACCTGCAACAACATAACACAAGGAATGAGCACAAATCTTTCGGTAACGACAACACAAGGAGTACTGTGTACAAATGATTCGACAGTCTACGAGAAATATTGATCATCTCAACGATAAAAATGAATTAAGAATTTTAAAATAAATTTAGCATCAACATAATTCATCAAACGATCTTTTTCTTTTGTTAGACTGAGCAGCTTCAAGGCCCAATAGAATAGCATTACTGCCACCTTCTCATGGACAAGCTGACTGACCGACTATGCAAGTGGACACTAAATTAATATTCACAAAATCAAACTTCAATGGAGTACGAGTCATTAAAATTATTAACATCGAATAAAATCAATTACAATGCAGGCTTAGACACGATAGTCTTGACTCGACTAGAGACCACAGACTTGTCTCGAGCGATAAAGAACGGTCTTCTTATTCAAAACCCCAATTATGACATCCCTTCTCTCCCACTTCACACCTCGAAATGCACCGTTCTTATAGAGAGAAAGGCACTTTCACATCTTCTTAACACGAAATCGCTGGGGATAGGAAAGGTCCCTTTTTTTTAGGGTACTCCCGGGAACAGATCCAGTGGAGACGGGGTGCAGCCTGTAGCTCAGAGGATTAGAGCACATGGCTACGAACCACGGTGTCGGGGGTTTGAATCCCTCCTGGCCCACAACCGGACCGAAAGGGAAGGACCTTTCCCTCTGGGGGTAGGACCCTTTTGCTAGTGATCATATATCACAGACTGTACTCCTCATTATAATGTTCCCTTATACGGGGTGTTTCATCTCAATCTCAAGTAATTAGAAGAGACAATGTCATCAAGAAGGGAACTCATAAAGTGTGTTTGTCCCTGACTGTGTTACAATTAAATAACATGGCTTCATCAACGGGGCAGACTAAGGGAAACTAATCCACCTTACATCCTCAATAGCATAATTTAAGCAAGAAACACCAGGTCACAAGATCAACCGACATCCAAACATAACAACAGGAGTTCAACATAAGCATCATCAATAGGGTAGACTCTAGATAAATTTGCCACAAGTCCTCAACATCGTTCTTAAATAGGAGAAATGGCAGTTACGAATAATAGCCGACATTTCACAATAACAACGCAACCATCTCTACATAACATCATCAAACAACAATCGGGTGGACTCGGGAGATACTTAACCACAAGTCCTTAACGGTGTTTCTTAATTAGAAGAAATATATGTATTCAATACTACCTGAAGTGTTTTGAATGACTATTAATTTGAGGGATTGAGACAATACTCGTCCCTATGTTTATTTCGAACTGCTGTGATTTCATCAAAAACAAAATCATTTGAAAAGATGTTATTTGAATTAAATGTAAAAATCTCTTTGATTGTTTAATTTTTTTTTGACTCTTTGATCGAACTTACTAGGCTCTCAAAAGCTCACTCTCCTGTGATTTCCTTTCCGCAGGTGACAACCAGCAATAGGTTGCTTGAGTATGGATTAGAGCCGAGAGACATGGGTTAACATTATTATCTAAAATTTTTCGGACTTAGTTTTGATGTTCCATTTATGACAGGCTATTAGGAGTATGATCTAATTGATGGTTTAGTTGCTCTGATTGTTGGTAGTATTATTTGGTTAAGTTTGAGGTATTATTATCTTAGTGTAGATGATCGAGCGAGTGTCTAATGCTCTGAAAATTCGAAGATGTTACGGTTGCAACTAGTACCTAAATGGACTAGTCAGTGTACATATACATATGTAAAGTGTATCAAGCACTGTCGGATTGTCTTTGCTATAGTGTACTCTGCCCACGTTCAATATTACCTATTTCTATTTTATTATACCCAAAGTGTTTTGAATGACTATTAATTTGAGGGATTGAGATGATACTCGTCCCTATGTTTATATCGAACTGTTGTGATTTCATCAAGAACAAAATCATTTGAAAAGATGTTATTTGACTTAAATGTAAAAATCGTTCAAATCGTTTTGATTGTTTTTTTTTTTTAATCTTTGATCGAACTTACTGGGTCTCAAAAGCTTACTCTTCTTTGACTTCCTTTCCGCAGGTGAAAACCAGCAATAGGTTGCCTGAATATGGATTAGAATCGAGCAAAGGAAATTAAGTTAAGTTAGTATTGATCATTAGAACCCCTGCGTGGATTAACATTATTATCTAAAAAATTTTGGACTTAGTTTTAATGTTTCATTTATGATAGCCTATTAAGAGTATGATTTAATTAATGATTTAGTTGCTTTGATTGTTGGTAGTATTATTTGGTTAAGTTTGAGATATTATTATCCTAGTGTAGATGATCGATCGAGTGTCTAACATTCCGAAAATTCTAGAATGTTATAATGATTTCTACCATAAAAAGGCTGGTAAAGATTACCTCACGATGCATCTTGCCTTGATGACTCGGGAATGTTCTCCATGGTATCCATGATACAAAGAATAAAATAGACGGTTTTAGAGTGATTTGGATGGCTAAGATTCTCGAGAGAGGCTGGATGTACTTCACAAAGGTAATGGCATACAAACTCTAAAGAAAATAAGTTTCTGGACTCACTAGAGATTGACTCTTAAAAATGAAGACCATGACCCCTTTTTATAGTGCTCAGTGTCACAGAATCTGATAAGATTGGCAATGCCAATCTGCACGGCTAAAAATCAGTTAGAATAATTGATAAACTCGCAGAATGATAAAAGTCAACTAACCGGCTGATTATCGAAAATCGGTCGGTTCACCCCATTTATTAAAAATCTTTTTTTTTTCAATTTCGGGGCATCATCTGACCCTAGTTTCGGTAATTATCTCTAAAATCACAAATGTGGTGTACCAGACTAGGGTTAAGTCACTTCTTTACCAATAAATAGAATTTTTTGATCTTTATATAAAGGATAAATCATGGATTATTTCCCTCAAATCATCTAGACAAACTTCATCAATGGGAATAATTTAGACCATGGACTGGACTAATTCAACTGGATTAGACATGCAATGGACTGGTCTGGACAATTAAACTGGGCCAAATTAATTAAATAAAACTGGATTAGATTAAATAATTAAATTACATCATCAAGTCCATATTTGATTACGCATTTCAATTAATAATGAAGCCCATTCTTCACTTAATCCAAAATGCCTACAAAAATAGGGTGTCTAGAAAGCCCTTAGGGATGGAGCATGCTGGCCGGCAAATCACCAAAAAAGAAAGACAACGCATTTTTGTAGTGAAAACACGGAAAAAGATCACATGACTCAAAGACACGCATATATGAGGTCGAACCTTCTCAGGGCTTCCTACATCTCCTACCAAAAGGAATCAGACCAGTGTAGTTCAGAAAGGATGGGATATTGTTCGAAGCCAGAGCCAATAATAACAACGATTGGTCATCGGACAATATAGAAGAGAAAATTTATACCTGTTGTTGGAGCCACCAGATCAATTTGAATGGTCGACATGCAAAACTTAGGTCTAGATATCAGAGCACCCATATCAATTTGAAATGGATCATTTAGTCATGTAAAAGAGATTAAAAAAACAGTGTGTTGCCAGAGCCCCCAAATCGATTTGCAAGGGTCTATGGACGATATATTGA
The DNA here is from genome assembly GCA_033070095.1 of Escallonia herrerae. Lineage (NCBI taxonomy): Eukaryota > Viridiplantae > Streptophyta > Magnoliopsida > Escalloniales > Escalloniaceae > Escallonia > Escallonia herrerae. The sequence goes on from JAVXUP010001584.1 coordinate 138,550, forward strand.
AGAAAGACACTCTGTCTGTTATCGGAGCCACCAAATCAATTTAGATAGTCGACAGACAAGTACATGTCTAGATATCGGAGCCTCCAAATCGATTTGAAAGGGTTACCTGGACGCGTAAAGGAATCTTGTATGTGGCCGGAGCCCTCAAATTGATTTGAAAGGTCAACATACAATATGAAAAGGATTTTGATCGTTACTAGAGTCCCCAAATCAATTCAAAAAGGTCGACTGACAAAATGAAAATAACTTTGAATGTTATGGGAGCCCCCAAATTGATTCGAAAGTGTCAATGAACAATGTAAAAATCTGAATAATGATCGGACCTAACAACGATCTAAGGTGGTTGGATTTTGAGTGGAGAAAATCAATTAACTTGAAGGGAATACAATGTTGCAATCAATAACATGCCGAAATCTTGTAATGGTCTTGCACCACACAAGGATTGATAAACAGAATACTGGAATTGGAAGACTTCTCGGCCATGAATTAACCCAGGGAGGAAATGTTGGACATGCACAGATAGGCATGCAAACATACACATACATGATAATAGTGTCATCCAGCGAATGAGCATATATCATGCGACAATACACAGGCAAGCAATGCGAATTATACTGATGGTGCCAATACTTGAGGCATGCAAGCACACAAGTAGGCATCCTAAAAAAATTTCTCTCTCTTTTTTTTATTTTTTTTGGAAAAGGTCAAAAACCCGTTGATTAGTCATAGACTTTGGGATTGTTGAAATTTAAAGAATCAAAAACCAGCCGGTTAGTCAGACACTTTGACCGATTTAGATAATAAAAATCACACATTCAATCCAATTGAGTCCCTCCTCCTTCAACATTCTTAATTCTCAAATGCTCCATATCATATCTAAAGTCTCAATTCTCCATATTTTGTAATATACAAATGTAGGCATCAATTCCATCAGCAATTAAACAAACTAATCAATCAGTTACAATATCAATTTCATCAATTCTATCAGCAATTAAAAATAATTGAAATTATAAGAAACATATCGACATTCCAGAAACAAATTAGGACATAAATCAGAGCATCTAAAAATTAGGGCAAATGGCGCTTAAACATGCATTAAAGCAAATTAGGGCAAATAGACATACAGATAGGTGGTGTGGCGACGGCGGCGTTGGTGGCACGGCAGAAATGGAGGGCCTTGGTGGCAGGCAATGGAGGGAATTGGTGGCGTTGAGTTGGTGGCAAGCGGATATGGAGGGGCACGACGTGGGGGAAGGGGGTGATGTCGCCGGAGGTGGGTGGCCAGAGAGGGAGACCGACGGTAAAAAAATTGCCAATGAGTAGGTGAGAGTGAGAGACAGAGAGAAACGGGGAGGGAGAGAGAGAAAGACGAACCTGTTATATGTAAGGACTTTTAGCGACGGACAAATATTGTCGCTAAAAGTCCGTCGCATAAAGTCCTATTTTAAAAACTTTCACCGACGGATATTTTAGCGACGATGTTTTTCCATCGCTAATATTTTGTTGGTAAAAGTCCGTCGGCAAAAACTATTACCAACGGTATATTTCGTTGGTAAATGTTTTTTGCCGACAGACTTTTACAAACGGTGTTTTCCATCGCTGAAAGGTCTTTTAGCGACAGATTATACTCCTTCGCTAAAAGTCCGTCGTAAAAAAATAGTTTTTCTTGTAGTGTCGGTGGGGGCATAAGATAGGAGAATATGCTCAAGAGTTGGGCCGTACTTGATGCCAAATACTATTGGTGGGATCCTCGCAAGAGGAGTTCTACGTAGGGGATAAGGTACTTCCTCAGCATCATCTGGAGGGCATGGATTTCAGGATACCGGCGGCTTCACTCGAGGAGATATACCATACAACGGAGCTATTTAGGTGGTTGAGGCAGACTTCGCTTAGGGGTATCCCAGTGTTATCATTGCAGTGGCCAAATGACTTTTGGACATAAGAGGTGTTTGTGCAAGAAGATTTGTCACTTTCTCTGAAAGAAAATGCTGAAGAAGATCCAACGGTAAAGGGCAGCCCAAGATAAAAAAAAAAAAGGCAAGGGGAAGAAAGATGACAACATGGCCCAGGGTCTTCCATTACCTCAATGGACGGTGTTGCACTATCCCAAAGAATAAACCCCATAGTATGGGCCCGTCCCACGTTTGGAGAGAGATTCTGAGATATTTGGCCTCAAAGAATTGGCTCGAATCCACACGGTAATCTCTAGACTCGGTCTATATTATTTTTTCATATTATTCATGCGAAGTTTTTGACTTGGTGCTCATGTAGGTCCCCCTACTCCCTGCTCTGAGATGCTTATAGAATGATGCACAGCCTGAAGGGCATGGTGTCCAGCTACTAGCATATGCTCTCTGTGTACAGGACTTAGGTGGGGGTATAGAGATGCCTACTCCTACTCCTTCGGTGCAGCTTTCAGGAGGTGGATCGAGCAGTCTACTGAGCTTAGCGGAGCCCCTAGCCCCTATTGCTGCTGCTACTGGTACCCCTAGGGCGAGCCAATCGTGGCCAAGGGCAAGCGTATACCGAGTGTAGCGGTGAACCGGCCTTGGACTAGGGAGTCTCTAAAGCCTAGACCACCATCGTCTAAAGGCAAAAAAGTTACTACCGATAGCAAAAGGAAGGCTCTATCTCCTCTATCAAAGAGGCCAATGCCAAAGTCATCCTGAGCTGCCAAGGAAGAGGATTATACAGGGGGTGACGGAAAGGAAGCAGAGGTGGAAGAAGCCAAAACAGAGTTCGAGGATGAGTCTAGTGAGAAAATCGAGGAGGAAAACCAGGTGGCCTCAAAGTCCAGCCATTAGGAGGTGCATATTGTCAGGAGATCCCAGAGGAAGCCTTGAAGACAGCTGCTGCTGTTAGTTCCTAGGTCTAGAGTTAGGCCTAGCCATTAGAACTTTAGTTAGAGGCCTTTAGGGACTAAGCTTTAAACAATTATGTTTTAAACATTTATTTTTTGTGTTTTCAATTAATGACTGCTTGTTAGTTTCCTATGTTACTATATATTACAAGTATATCCTCATACACATGCATGGAAAGAAAGGAGGATGGGATAAGAATGGATGGAAACTAGAGTTTGAGAAATTTGGGACTGACTAACCAGCTGTTAATTAGTGACCAAAAATATCTCAAGGAAAATCGGCTAGTTAGTCAGAGCCTAAATACAATTTTAAGGCCAAATCGGATGGTTGGTTAGAGACAAACTCGAATTTCAAGACAAAACTGGCCAGTTAGTCAGAAGAAAATTGAAATTGCTTAAGAGAACCGAAAGATTGATCAGAACGTGACCATCAAATGTGCCAATTAAATATGAAAATCGGTCGGTTAGTCGAAATCCAGACGGTTTTTCTGATAAAATTTTGTGAAGCTTTTATATTTTAAAATTTTTGACTCCTAACTATATACAAATTAGGGTTACTTAACTCTATATATTTAGGACTCATCCTAGAAAAAAATCCGTCCCTTCTTCTCTTTTCAATCACACAATGGCTTTCGAAGATGATTCTACAATCTTCGAGCTCCAATTATATGCATTTGCGGACTCATTTAACAAGATTAAATTGATCCATCTTGATGGGCGATTCAAACTTAAATCTGCAATAAGCTTGAGAAGCATGGTGATTCGTGAAGACATTCTTCGCATTGCTTGCAAATTCTGGGATATTAAGGATCCCGTTTTTCGATTTGGTCTGACCAAACTCTATCCTACTTTTGAAGAGTTCTTTCCCTGGTAGATATCCCAGCCAATTGTCCAATTGCTATTCCGCACGTTCAAGATGGTTATGTTAAATCCCTTAAAACTTTATTGAAGGTCCAAAAGGAGCGCGCTCGGTCTTTCATTTGAGGTTATGGTATTTAACTCTAGTTTTCTGTCAAGCCAATTGGTCGTGATGAACAGTATGACCATGGTTGAGTGTCCCTGGCAATATGCTTTTTAGTAGCCAAATATCTCATCTTTTCTGGCCCTGAGGTTGCTGACGTGAGGCTAGTTGACGTTTTGCTTCAAGTGTCCACCTGAGGTAAAAGCCCTAATCCCATTAGTGATAGCTGAAACTTTACTTGGTATAACTAGTGTTTATAAAGATCCCAGCATCCCCTTCAAAGGTCGTTCTTTGCTTTTGTATATGTGGTTACTGGACCATATGCGCCTAACAGCCAAACCTGCCGCGATAGGGTATAAGCCCCGTGGTTTCCATTCTCGACCTTTATTCTTTGAAGGTCATTCTGGCATAGAAGACTGGACTCACTTCTTCCGTGTGCGAGGATCCACGGATAACCGTTGGTGGAGGGCTCGTGGACCAGTTCTGAGAATAGCTGAATATCCCTGCATTTATTTTTTGGGACTGTGTTACACATCTTTCTACTTTGCTTGTCGAATTTTGAGAAGTTTCGTATAAGCAGGTAATTTCAAAGGTCTATGGTGAGTTTGTAGGAGAACAAGCCCTTAGTCCTTCCATAATCGATGTTGTCTTGAGAGGTTGGGGCTCTCCGCCTTATACCCATAGTTCCATTGAATAAAAAACTTCTCATTGATATAGAGCCAGTTTCTCCCTTGTTGTCAAATGTCTACCTCTGTTGGCTTTGGCCCCACGTTTGTGAAAGGGTACTGGCTTTGGAGAGCAAGCTGCGGGGAAAGCTGAACTGGGACTTCCTTAGTGCTTGTGAGATAATCTCTTTGGAGCAAGCTAAGGAAGAAACTTGTGCTGCTATAGGATTGGTCTGGAAATATCTAAGTCCGACAAGTCTTCTTAGAGCATAATCCGTCATCCTCAGGCTGAACGTGAAGTTCAGGTCACTTGGATTAGGCGGTCTTGGATTGGTACCCAAATGTTTGAGAAGAAGTTTGATGCTGATGGAAATATTATACGGTCTTTACACATGGAAAAGCCCCAAAGACATCCTACTTTGCTGCTGAAGGAGAAGCCACCGAAGAGGAATCCGACTATCAAAGCTACTTGGAAATGGGAAGCCACTGTGGATGCTTATCTTGAGGATTATTTTGACAACCAGGGTAACAAAAACAAAGAAAAAGTGGAGCAAAGACTTGCTTTTCTAGTGGAAGAACTGGAGGATGTCATTCTTATATACAAGAAAAGTATGGAAACATGGAAGTCTGTCTTGAATAATGAAGAGAAGCCAGCTATGAAGAAATTGAAACAAATGCTGGCCGATATCATAGGTGGCTAATAGGAATTTTCTTACCCTAACTTTTACCTAGGCTGCCTTTGCAGAGTTTTCTTCCTAGCTGGCATTTTTACTTTTATTTTTTTCTAGTATTTTTTACATTTTGCCCTAACTTTTGCCTAGGCTGTCCTTTGCAGGATTTTCATCCTACGGGCCTCTTTATTTTTCTCAGGAATGTAGCTAGTGCTTTACCCTGTGGAAAAAATTGATTTTATTAAAATTTGACCCCCAGGTAATTTTATGGGCAGCCTACGTACCTCTATCTATGTGTTACCTCAATTTGTGTGTGTTGGAAAAATATTTTTAAGGAGGATCAAGTCATTCGTAATTCAATTATAAAATTTGCTCAAGCATAATACTTCTTTAATCGATCTAGATTGACTAGCTATGACAATTTGATCCCAACTAAATCGATTAACAGTGCTGCACCCCCAGTCATGATTTGCTTGATCATATAGGGACATAACCAGTTGGGTTCAAAATTTCCTCGCAGTTTCCAAGGTGGTCTCATGTTCTCCTTAGAGCTCTTTCTTTCAATTCGCGTCCCTTTACTCGGTTATTGAATGCTCAAGCAATCCGCTTCCAATAACCCTGAATGTGATAGAGCGCCTTTAACCTTTTCTCGTCTGCTAACACCAGTTATTCAAATCTATGTCTCACCCAGTCTTCCTCAGCTATTTGGTTCTCTCTAATAGCACTCTGAGAGAATTGACTTCCTGTAACACCCCAAAAATCTAAGGCTGGTTTTACGGTTAAAAAAATTAATTATTTATTTGACATTTAGCGACGATTTGGTAAGCAATATTGTTGTTAACTTTAGCGACATTTTTTTAGACGAAATGTTTCAAATTAGTGTTATAGTTTATGACTCTTAGTGACATGTTTATTTTTGAAAACCATATGTTATAACATAATGATAGCAGTTATAGGTGATATGGATTGGGTCTTTAACGATGATTAGCGTTAATAATATTTCTAGGAAACTTTAGCAACATTTTTTATACTCTATAATTAGCATCAAAATTTTAACGGCAACTTTTTACCAAGCAATACGCAAATTATAATAGTTAAAGGGATAGTTAAATAATTAAATTTACAGATTACAATATTGAATAATTAAAAGGCTTTAACAAAATCTAATTTTATTAAGAATAACGTCAACTCCTTAAATTTGGAAAAGAAAATGGAAGAAAGGAAATGAAAGTGGAGAGAATTGAGTGAGATTTTCGGTTTCCAAAGAAGAAGAGCAGACTCGCTCGTTCGGTTACGGATCGAGAGAGATAAGAACGGACGAGTGAGAGAGAGATAAACACAGCAAGACAAAGAAAGGGAAGAGGTTTCGGTTACAGAGAAGAAAAAGAGAGCAAAGAAAAGGAAAGAGAGAGATAGAGAGAAAAAAAGAGGAAGAGTAAGAGAGGAAGAGAACGCTCGGTTGAAGAGAAAAATAGAAAGTTACAGAGAAAGAGGAAGAGATGGAGAAAGAGAGAAAGAAAGAGAAGGGGGCTGAACGGCAGTAGTGTCGGATTCCGGCGAAGTACGATTTTTCGTTAAGTTTTGATTTCTTTTTTTTCCTCTCAGATTACTGAATTTTAATGTGTTTAGAGTGTACCGTAAATGAGTCGGAGAGTGACTGAAAAGTAGCCATGGGTGTGTGTTTGGAGCAGCCGTGAAGTGAGTTGTGGAGCTATGGTGCAATGAAGGGCTACGGTGCAGCCATGATGCGAAGGAGGGGCTGCTTACAGTGGTGCACAGTGTGGTTTATGCACGAAAGCTGTGTGAAATATATGAGGATGCGTGGGTTTGTGCACATGGATGAAGGATGAGTGCAGTGTGTGTGAGTGAGTGTGCGTATATGAGTTATATGAGTATATAGTGTGTAATTGTGTATGCGGGGTGTGTTTTGAAGAGGAGGCGCTGCCAAAACAGCCCCATATACGACTGTGTGTGTGAAATTTAGAAGGGAGGGGAAGACAGAAGTGAGTGAGAGAGAGTTTTTGGGTGCCATGTGTGTGTGTTAATCGGTGTACAGTGTTTGTATTATATGTGAGTGTGCTATGTATAATGAGAGAGGAGGGGACTGTATATCAGCCGTGGGGTGATTGTATTAAAAAGTAAAACAAAGAAGAAGAAACAGGGACTTAAAAGGATGAAGGACATTCATGGCAGGTGGTCTCATTGGATTATTGGATTGGTGATTTTCTTGGGCACAAGTATTTGCCCTCAAAGTATTAGTTGAAAATCAAAGATAACAATCATAGATCCATGTCTCAGGTCAATTTGCATCCAAAGTATTAGAAGCAGATGGAGTGACAACTCCATTGAAGCTGTGATGTGTGTTTTGATGTATGAAATTAGTGTGTATAATTGTGGCTAATGTGTTGTGTAAGTGTAGTGTGTGTAATGTGTTAGTGGCGTTTGGTGAGGGAATATGTGTGTGTCTGTGTTGGCCAAGGAAGGGAGCTACTGCCTCAGAATGGTGAGCTTTGCGTATAATTGTCTATGTTATAATGTGTGTGTAGAGAGTGTTAATGTGTGCAAGTGTGTAAGTGGTGAGTGTGTATAGTATGTATAAGGAGTGGGCAAAGGGAGTGACGTGTGTGAGTTATTCTGGAATTGAATTCTGTGCGCAGAGAGAGAACGAAGAAGAAGATAGCTTAAAGTTGCTGGGCAGTGGAGTGATACACTGAGCTTGCACAGTTGTACAACATAACTGTTGTGTATTGTACAATTGTCAAAAAATTATGAAGCTTTACAGGAAGATTCTTAATACAATATTAGAATTTCTGTGAAAATTTCATAATTTTCTGATATCAATTGGTATTTTTATTATATTTGCAAGTGCAGCTATTCTATAATTTATTTTGAGCCCTTACAATTAATATTAAATTTTGAAAAAATTACAGCAATGTTTTTATATTAAAAATACAACTCACTCTAAGTTTCATAAATTTCTGAGTTGATTTAGTACCTTAACCTGTATTGCATTTGATTTAACAAAACGAATGATTTTAAAATGGTTTAGGTGTTTTTTTTTAATTCTAATTTTGATTTCTGTATTTTTCTTATATATTAGAAAGATATCATGAAAATTATGGGACTTTGATTTGATCTAGAAGTATTAAAAATTTTTTTGGGCTTTTCTGATATTTAAGAAAATTATTTTAATTCAAAAATATTTAAAAATTTAGAAATTTCATATTGTAACTTGTTATGCTGTTTTAAACTACAAAAATATTTTATGAGAACTTTTATGAGTTTTAGGGAGTCTTAAGGCTTTACGGGGGAGTACAGAGTTTTTAGTTAAGTGGACCGGACGTGGGATGCGTTTGATCTAGGCTATGTGAGATTGTCGGAATGAGTAATTAGAATAAGATTATAATATTATGAGGCTAGAGTTTGTTCTGATAAGTAAATTGTCAATTTAGGCTAAATAGAGGATTTTGAACAAGTTGAATAGTATGGCATATAGCTTGTACCGAGGTAAGAGATTTCTTCCGGAACTATATTTCATCTATTTGACCTCGTAAATATTCTTTCTAAATTATTATTGATACTTCCATTAGAATCTGTTATAATTGTGATGAAATTTGCATCAATTGTACTTAATACCATATTTTGAGCCTTATATGTTTATTGAAAATTCCTTTTCGATGCTACGTATTTATTTCTCGTTGTGCATCGATTTAATCATTGCATCATCGATTATTGCACTCTGTATATTGACATGAGTTAGTGTATTGAGAAGTTATAAGGATGGTCTGTATTGGGGGTGATATAAGGATGGTCTGTTATTATCGGGAGATGCTAGTACCTTGAGGGTCTAGCTAGTATTCATATGCATATGTAACTACAGTGTTATTGAGCATTGCCTTTGTGACATTTCTAAGTGATTACTATGCACTGCCTATGTGGCTTTGCATATCACTCATGTTCAATATCATCTGCATTGTTTCAGTGTAATCGAAAGTGTTTATATTGATTTCTGATTTGAGGGATTGAGTTTAATCTCTTCCCATATTGCCATTGAAATAAATGTTCCAGATCACTTGTATTCCCTACTGAATTTTGAGCGACCTTACTGAGCTCTCAAAAGCTCACTCTTCCTTTTCTGTTCCCTTATGCAAGTAATAAACATCAATAGATTCTTGAATTAGCTAAAGATTGATTACGGAGCTGGTTTAGATTTGATTTTCATTGTTTTCTTTACTTAAGCCCCAGCGAGGGAAATCATTGTGTAACTTACTTAGTTGAGTTCATTAATGTAGTCCTTGCATTTAGGAACAATGATTTGAACATTTGAGTTATTGTAGAAACTCTAATATATGTATTGGAATATTCTTAGTAGAATCGAGATGATTTAATAAGTAAGCATTGATCGATTGAGTGGCTAACGCTCTGAAAAATTTCAGGATGTTGTACTTCCAATTCTCGGGAAGCACGGGCGCCATGGCGTAGACTAATGAATATGGGTTACCCTCGGTTGATGTTCTCATTGATGTCACATAACCCCATAGTGCATAAGGAAGTTTATCTCGCCAACTCCTACGTAAATCTGTCATTTCACTCAACATGTGCTTTATGTTCTTAATGGCGGCCTCAACAGGCCCATTGGTTTGTGGTCGATATGGTGACGAGCGATGCCAGGTGATACCATACTCCTCGGCTAGGTCTGAGACTTCTCCTTCAAAATGTATCCCATTGTTTGAGATTAACTCCCGCAGTACTCCATATCGGCACATGACATTGGTTCGAATAAACTGAGCCACCTTCCTGGCATTGAGCACGGTGTACGAAATAGATTCTACCCACTTCGTGAAGTAATCTATGACTAACAATATGAATCCATGTCCATTTGAGGCCTTGGAACTGGTCTTCCCTATCACATTTATCCCCCAAACTGAGAATGGATGGCTAAGGGGAGGTCATGTTGTATAACTCTCATGGAGGTAGATGTTACAAGTCAGCATACACCTAGCACTTGTGACACCTCCTCACATACTTGATACAGTCTTTCTCCATAGTACCCCATGTGTGGTCCACACTCTCCTGCATGTATATCTTCCATGATTTGGCTAATTTCTCTTTCGGTCACACATAATAGGTTTTCTCCATTATAAAGTCTCTTATACGATCTTAGGTCATACATGATGAATTGTGCCGCCCATCTTCTCAAAGCTACTCGGTTTTTTTAGAAGCACCCCTGAAGATATTTTCCATCCAAGGCTCGGCTACCCTATCTTCTTCGACGGAAGCTATCATGAAGCATTAGGCGGTTTGATCCCTCTTTTGTATGACAAATGGTTCTATTTCGTATCCTTCAAGTTTGTCGACTATAGAGGTAAGGGTGGCTGAGGCATCGGCAAAGTTGGTCTTGACTCTGGGTAGATAATGGACTAGTCTACAATTTTATCTAAATGGGCATGATATACTTGTAGACATTCATCTCTAATTCTTCACGTAACCTGAATTTGGTATATGATTAACGCTAAGTCTTCATACACTATGATCTCCCAAACTCATAAGATTAAGGCCATCTCTAAACTGATGATACAAGCTTCGTACTCGGCGGTATTGTTAATCCTGTAGAAAGTCAGCTTCATGGCTATGGGTGAGTGGGCTCCATCTAGTGAGATCAACAATATCCATACTCCAAAACCCTTGTTCCCTGCTCCATCAAAGTATAAATACCATCTCATCTTCGATTCAATATGGCATACTCCTTCATTCGGTAACCTCGCTTCCCATCACTGGTATTATCTATCGAACAATTATCGAACATGTTTTGGCTACATTCTTTCTTTTGATTGAGTTTTGTGTTACATAGGTAATATTAAATTCCGATAACAACAAAAGCCATTTTGTTGTGCAATTAAAGAAGACATGCTTCTCAAACAGGTACTTAATGGACCATATGTCCAATAGCCTAATGGGATACGCCAGGACGTGGTGTCTCAATCTTTGCTTTACCCAAATGAAAGACACACGTGTTCTCTCTAGGGCTGAATAGTTCACCTCCCTTTGGGTCAACTTCTTACTGACATAATATATGGCTCTCTCAGCCACTTAGTTCTCTAAATGCTGGGCTAACATAGCTTTGGCTGCAGTATCGGTCACGGTGTTTAGGTGGGCTTAGGACTAGAGGGTTGCTAATGTACTGCTTGATCTTGATGAAGGCTTCCTGGAATATGAGGTTCCATTCTTTGCTCGAATCCTTCTTCAACAGCTTGAATATGGGTTCGCAAATCATGATTAACTGGGAACCGACTAATGTATTGGAATCTTCCTAAGAATCCTCGAATCTCCTTTTCAATTTTAGATGGGAGAATCTCAACTTTGACTTTGATTTTGATTTAATCACCATAAAACTTAGCAACTTTTTGGCTGTGACTTTAAACACACACTTCTGTGGATTTAACCTCAAATTGTACTACCTCAACCTCCCAAAGTATTTTCTCAACACTATACAATGATCTTCCATCTTTCTAGATTTGATGATCATGTCATCCACATACACTTCTACCTTCTTATGGATCATATCATGGAAGGGTGGTAACGGCTCATTGGTATGTAACTCTAACATTCTTCAAGCCGAAAGGCATCACTGTGTAGAGAAGGTACCCTAAAGGGTGGTGAAGGCTCTCTTTTGATGGTCCTTGGGAGCCATTTTTATCTGTTATATCCTGTGAAACAATCTACAAAGCATATCAACTTATGCTCGGTTGTGTTATCTATGATCAAGTCTATGATGTGTAAAGGGAAGTCATCTTTGGGAGAAGCTTGGTTTAAATCTTGGTAGTCAACGCACATCTTGACTTGACCGGAAGGCTTAGGGATAGGTATGATGTTGGCTGGCCATGTAAGGTACTCAATCACTCAAAAGAATCTAATGTGGAGTAACTTCATCACCTGCTCTTGATTTTGAGGGATTACTTTGGTCTCAACTTGCAAAGTTTTTGTTTGAGGGGTTTAGCTTCGGGTAGGATGGGTAAGTGGTGTTCCACGATAGATGGGTCTGTACCGAGTATGTCACTATATAACAAAGTAAATACATCGATGAACTCCCTAAGAAGTGCAGTCATCTCTTCTATTGCTATCTTATCTAGACTATCCCATATTTTGACTTCTTTATGTCTTCGAAGGAGCCTATGATTACTTTGAATGTTTCCTCTGCCACTGGCTTGACACATATAGATCTCGGTTTTAATTTCTTTAATCATTTCTTTTAGATATTTTTTATATTTTAAATCTATTCGGTGTGACTCGTCACTAATCAAGCTGTCTAATTCATCATAACCTATATCAGCAACAAGGGAATAATCGAAATGAAGCATGATATTATTAATCAAGTGGTTGGGAAATACATAATAGGGTAACAGATTTAAATTGGCTAAGGTGACATAGGCATCCAAGTCTTTCGGTTCTGGTGCATCTTTGACAATAGGACTTCCTTCGATAACTTCTCCCATAGTCATTACCCCATACTCTGTCATCCAGTTCTGCATGTCGTCCTGTGCTGGAGTGATTAGGCATGCTGGGTCCATAATCTGGTCATCCACTTCGCAAATAAGCACTGAGATAAACATATCTATGAAGCATGTCATTACTCACGGCTCTATCAAATCCATCCAATCTGAGACTTCTTCAGTACTCGGCTCGGTCTGTATCGACAATTCTTCATCCTCTACCCCCACTCATAGTCGTAGAATATCTCTCATCCTTTGATTTGCTTTTTGGCCTCAACATTATAAACTGGCTCTAAAAATCCATATAAGAGACCATTTTTCTCCTTCTTCGATGAAGCGTCCATTCATAATAGGGATCTTAGTCACGTTCATGTGCTTCTCGCTTTCCTTATCTTGCTTGTCCTGGGCAAGCTTATAAAAGAATCAATTAAAAAAAGATCCCCTCATTCTAATTAGGAATTTGTTGGGGTTGGGCCCTTTAGGAACAACCCTTCAAATTCCTTATTTTTCTTTATTTTTTCAGTTAATAACTCATAATCAGATCTTGGTAACTAATTATTCGCAACTTAACAATTTTAAACAGACTTTTTGAGTACTTAAATATTATTTAATGGATGTAACTAGGAAAATTTATAATCCTGATCCATGCCGTAACATCATTTTGAATCCATTCAATTTGAATTTGTATTTTTTCCATCATAATATATATATATATATATATATATATATATATATATATATCTGTATGTGTGTGTGTGTGTTTGAAATGGTGTGTGTGTGTGTGAGTGAGAGAGAGAGAGAGAGAGCGCGCCATGTGAGTGTTGTGTTGGTGTCGGATGGGTGTCGATTTACGGGTGTGAGCATGTATGTGGTGTGTTTCTGGGTGAGCATCGACAGAGCCGTAAGAAAGGCGATGTGTGCATTGTTTTAGTGTGTGAAATGCATGTGTGAATCTGTGTATGGGGGTACAATGACATGGTGTGTGTAACTGTGTGTGTGGGTGCACGCGCGCTCGTTTCGTTGTGTGGGATGTCGAGGTGCGTGAAATGGTGTGTGCCGTGGGTAGGTGGGTGGGTGTGGGGGGTGTGTGTGTACAGGTGTGTTGGTGTGTGATTAAATGTGTATATAGAGTGGGTACATGTAACTATAATTTCTGTGTGGGTGGATATGGTGAATGAAGTATGTGCCGTGGGGTGTGTGTGTTAACAGGTGTATTAGTGTGTGAGTGAATGTGTGTATATGTAAGTATGAATCTGTGTGTGTGTAGATGGTGAACGGAATGTGTGTCGTGGTGTGTATGTGTACAGCAACATATGAGTGTAAGTGTGTGAGTGTGTGTGTGTGGGGTGGGTGTGTGGGTGTAAAAAATGTGTGAATCAGTGTGCGCATGAGTTTCTTTGTGTAGTGTGTATGTGTGTGGAAATTGGTGTGTGCAAGTGGGTGTGTATGTGCTGCAGAGATGGAAGTGGCATGTGTGCAATGTGTAGGAGTTTGGGCTATTGAGGAAGAAGAAGATGGGTAATGTCGCCAAAAGTCATTTTATTTCCCTACAGTCTAGAGTTTGATTTTTAAAAGCTATTTCTGCTCTGATTTTGGCCAAGTCCACAAGTGTAACCCTAATTATTTTTAAGAGACCTACACTGCGGAATGTTTTTGGATTTTTTCTCATCCACGAAGAGTGGCGAATGATTTTATCAAACAAAGGGTTCTTGACTTGCTAAAAATAGTAAATCAAGTTATTTTTAACTAGGCACACTACATTGACCTTGTCTTATTGAGACACTTCAGCATCTCAAGTTTCTCGGTATTTTAGTATCGATTACTATACTTTTTTGATGTGGCCAGTTGGCGTTCAATTAAAATGTCGGATAAGGTTTTTGAGCAAAAAATTCCCCGGGGACTTTTAGTTCAAAAAACCAATCTAGTTTCTTGAAAAGATGTTTTGAATTATTTTTAGTTGTGTGTTGGTACATTAGTCATAGGGGGTGTTTTGATAGTTTTACCTAAGTCAGGGGGTGTGTTGGTAATTTTTCATACCTGGGGTTGAATTCAGTGGACGTGCATAATCGAGCGTCGAGAATTAATGTTCTTACTATTCATCATTTTAGGTTTCGATAGAGGTGGATTAGGACCGAAAATTCAACCAAATTATGTATCCAGGTAGTAATTCAGATAAGTACCCCTACCATATCCCCACTTATACCGTATTTTCAAATCTAAGTATATATGTGATAAGCACTAGCTAGACATTTTAAGCCTTTTAGAAATGCTAATGCTTTCTTTTTGAATTGTCTAATAAGAAAAGAAAATGAGTTGCCACGGAATGTTTTTATGACTAGTCGTTTATGTAAGTTGTTTTGAAGAATGAGATGAAATTTTGTTATTAGTTGATGTGCGCCACATCTAGCAGAGAAAGTTAGATTTTTGAGCATTGTCAACTAGATGGAATGTTGACGCGTAGAACTGTTACTAGTGATCGTCCCTGCTTCTACCATAATGATTATCTCGAGGTGGGATTCTAGGTTTAAGTCAGTGGGACCAAACGCTGACCACATCATACCGTGTAAATAGTTATTTAATCAAATAATTACTTGATGATTAACGTACTATTGTTTCTCTATCTCTCAGAAACTGCTCAACCCAAACATTACTATTTTCTCACAAATTATATGCACCGTATCTCTTATGAATTAATTCATCAGTTTTAAGTTGAAAACTCATTGCAAGTGATGAAAATCTAAACTTATTTTGGGATATGGCAAGTATATGCTTGCTGAGCCATAGCTCACTCTTTTATATTTTCAAGCGAATACGCAGTTAGAACCGATACTCATGAGAGTCATGAGAATGTGGCTGCTGGAGACGACTATTAGAGGATTGAAGTCCCCTTAAAACGTTTAATAATTTTTGTTGGCATTGCAGTACTTAACTTATATTTTGGGAATTGTTCAAAGCACAGATCTCCATGGAATTTTGGTTTTACTTGTTAATCGAATATTTAAGGATGTTATTAGCGATGTATTTTGAGGAATCTGTGAGAATCGCCTTTGGTATATTATTAATGGTTTAGACCTCAATGACTTGGTTATAGATTCTATGTTACAAGTTACAGTAAGGCTTGGTAGAGCCCTGGGTGAAAGTCTGATGGGCTTGCAGCCGGTCACAAACCTAGCTCATGGGCTCACTCGTGGGTTCGGATTGTGACAAATATATTACAAAATTTTTTGTCTTTTCCCGGGGCCTCCAAATCAATTTCAAAGGGCTGACAGACAAAACCCTTATTTGGATGTCGGAGGCTCAAATTAATTTGAAATGGTCGACGAACAAAGCCGTATATCTAGATGCCAGAGGTCCTAAATCAATTTGAAAGGGTCATCTAGATTTACAAACAAAAAGGGAATCTTGCCTTCTAGATGAGTAGGTAATTTTTTTTTTTTCTTTTTTTTTCTCAACTTTTTAAAATATATTTTTTTCAAAATATAATTCATATTGTCACCGTAAATATTTCTCAAACAAATTAAATATGTATAAATTAAGAAATTTATATGAACATGCTTCACCTGTTCCAAGCTGGACAGAGGACGAGAGCATATGAACAAATTTATCGTAAATTTAAATTTATTACAAAATTAAAAAAGATTACTAAAGAATTTTGGGCCGAGGGCTGGGTCTCATATTCATGAGAGAAGCCGACATCTATGGAAAAACCCCGTACACAAAGAGACAGAAAAACCCTGCCAAGCGAAAGTAGCAGAAAAGAAAAATGGCTTCCTCAATGGCTCTGAGAAGAGCCACCACTTCAACCCTTCTCACCAAATTCCTCAACCCCCCTTCCCGTATCACCTCTCCATTCGCCTCTTGCTCCTTCGCCACCTCTTCACGCGCCGCCAAGGAAAACAATTCCGATTACTCCCCTACTGGTATCTATTTCTAGTACTTGTCATCGCGGTTTAGGGGTTGATTATGCGGCTAACCACATCTCTGTAGAACGGTACTAGAAAGTACCGTAATTTGTGCACCGCAATCCTGCATTTCACTAACTGCAATTTGGTAGATTTTAGATGCGATACAATTCATGTTTCACCATGTACATCATCTCAATGCAAGAACACGATAGCGGCTGATTTCCTCTAAAATGATTTTATCTTCTATTGGCACTCCACGGTAGTTTTTCATGCAGAGTGTACAATTATGCACAGTGTACAGTGTGTAAAACTGATTTGCGCTAGGGTTTTCCATTTGCAGGTAGGGGAGATGCCTAAGGGCCACCTAGTTCATAGTTATTTTACGATTATATTCAATGCAAAAATCCTTGCGGTTATTCATAATTGTTTGCAGCATTCGCTCTTTTAGTTTTCCTTGTTTGTTTTAGGGGTTAAAATCGTAAGTACAGCAGATCCATAGCAAAAACCGTTCTGTTTATCTGGAAATGTGTTCATTGTTCTTTTCTATTTTTTAGGAGTGAAAATTGTTGTTCAAGGTGCTCCTGAGAAATATGAAACAGAGAATCCGTTCCGATCGATGGGACCCGCAAACGTGCTAATGGTGGACGAGGGGAAAGACAGTACGCTGGTGAGGGCGGCATTGGCAGGTGTGGGCGAGGACGGATACAAAGTTTGGGCGGAGAAAAACACGGTTTTCTTTGTGGGCAAAGGTGACATTGAACACAAGGGGGAAGAATCCGGCAGGAAGTACGGAGGTAGTCTGCAATTTGATCCACAAGTCCACCATGCTGATGGGGTTAAGGCTGAGATGAAGAATGGGATTCTGAGGATGATGGTTCCTTATGCCGGGGGCATAGGGGATCACAAGGGAGGGAAGTGATCCGTGTCTTTGGTTTATTTGTGTGTTTTCCTTTTTAGTGCTTATTAGGACCTTTTGGACTTCATTGCGTTAACAAATTGTGTAAATATCATTACAACCACGTGTCACACTCACATATGCCTGCGACAACACCTGTTGTCACTAATACTGTAAGAATAGGAGAATCTTATGGCTAGATGTTACACTCTTGTATGCTTGCTGTTTGGGAGTATTTTCCCACTAATTGTATTCTGAATGAAGTGATTCTATTGTAAGCAGATTAGTATCATTCAAGAGGGTATTAAAGTTTTGCTACTGTAGAATGTTATGTATAACTTGTGGTAGAATTTTGGATGAGATCATTTTGCTCCATTTTGAGGCCGAGGCTGAGCGCGGCATATACTTTGTCCTGAAAGAACATATTGAGGTGTGGGGTTCATTCCAACGTTTGCTCATTTGTAATTTGCAGAGGAATTGGAACTTTTATGTCAATTGGTGCTTGATTTGTAAAGCGGATGGAGAGTCGGTAGAGCATCTTCTTCTTAACTGCCTGGTTGCCAATGGGATTTGGGATATCTTTTTTAGTCTTTTTGGCTTACATTGGGTTATGCCTCGGCTGTAGAATTGTTGAGGTGCTGATTGTTGTTCGTGAAGAAAAGAAAGCGTGGCAAGCTCATTCCTTTAGTGTATTTGGGTGAGAGAAACATGAGAGTCTTTGAGTAGAGATGTCTTTGCTGTCTTCTCTTTTTTGCTGGGCTTTGGAGGATTTATTTCACCTCCCTACACGTCAGAATACTGATTCTGTAATGACTCGTTCTCTTTGTTTATGACTTTTCTGAGTCTTCTTTCCTACAATGCTTTCGGGAGCTAGTTTTGCATTAATTGGAGTATGTTGGATGTGTATCTTGAGTTCTTTATGATTGGGCAGAGGTGATTATGATGATCTGCTGTTTTGTTCCCATTTTAATGAAGACATTTCAAACGACACCTTGAATCAATCGCAGTTTTTGTAGAAGTCATCTGTCAAATCTCTTCGTTTTCAAAAATTGATGCTTTTTGTTTAAAGCCGATAAATCCCCTTGTACCCATGGAGAATTTTACAGATTCAGCATACCAAATGTTTTGACCACATTGTCACAACCAATAGCAAGGTGCCTTACAACTAGAAATTTCTGCATGATGATGAATGAAGGCCTCGATGTTAATTCTTTCTTCTTTTTTTTTTTTTTTTTGTATGCCTTAGGGATTAAGGAAACAATTGGAATTTTTAATAAGCCCCTCTTTGTTCAACCTGTTTATCTGATATTTCAATAGACTTCAATGCCTATCCTTATCTGTTTCTGTTTGATGCTTGTTATAAAATATTGTGTTTGCTTTGGAATGAATTGGGACAACAAAGTGAAGGAATGAGGAAAATAGGTTCATGTAATTGCAGCAAGCTTATGACAAGAGTTGTGATGCGAGCTCATAGGACCGGCTGTTGTGAGCAGGATGTTTGAAGATCTGTATTCGCACAAAGTGCCAACTTTTAACTTGGTGTCCTTTGGAGACTCTGGTCCTCTTACTGATACAACATCTGGTCCTAAAAAGACATTTACAATCAAGGTAATTCTGAGTGCTACATCCTTGTCTATTAGTATCATGCTGTTCATAAAAGGGTTTTTTTTTGTTAATGCAGCCAAGGCCATCTAGATTCCTTGTCTTATAATTGTGTTCTGTGTTTTTCCCCTCTGCTTCATTTGCACTGCTGACTGCTCTTCTTATCCGCATGACTTTGTAGTTGGAGCATCCAATGCTTGAACATTATTGTCGTATGTGTCTATTACCAATCAGGTTCTCCTTTTTGGTACATTGGAAGAGAAAGGAAACTACGTAGATTTAGTCCTCAACAGGCTGAACCCCTCTGCTATCACAGTCAAAGTTCAGCCACCAAATTCGTGGGGGTTTCCTACCTAACCTGGAGACCTTGCTCTCAACACCTGCCTAGCTTCGCAAGCTGATTCCGCACAACATTAGCCTATCTCCAGTTGAGCACCAGCTAACAATCCCAATTCCAAGTCAGAACCGTGTCAGAATCTCCACAATATGCCAAACCTCGGATCATGCTGAGTCCAAATTGGAGTTTTTGCTCACTGCTCAATAGCTTCCATCGAATCAGTTTCAAGAACTTGTTTATTGTTCGCACAAGAATACATGGGAGAAGTTGTTTATCAGCCAGAGGACATACACCATGCGTGTCCCCATGTGAGTATGCGGACGACGGCAGAATTTGGTGAGGCTGCTCGTGTTACCTTCTTGTCACAGATCAGGATTTACTTCTTGCACTATTTGAGGTGATCTGGGCAGATCTAAGAATCTACTGGAGATTGGCCCTCTCCTTTTGGGTTTCTGTCTTCTCACTTTTGATTACTTTCATGATTGACGAATCACAGCCGCTTGACGTTGGCCTGAAAATCAGCCCGGAAACCTTGTCTGCTTTTCGCAAGACAAACTTCTCACCGCTTGCATGCTTCGTTCTCTTTGGTACGGTTGTGCTTTTCTCCCTGAATTCTTTACTTCGCCGTAACTCCTTAGTTTTTGCCGATCTCCATCTGCCAAGTTGGTTTAAGTCGACTGTAGAAGCTCTGCCTGGTAACTGTTGGCGTATTTCTGCGGCAGCTTTCTTGGAGGTATGTTACGAGATTTCGAGCTTTTCACGTAGTTTTCTGGTTTTCATTTGAGCCTTGGTTTGCTTGAGTGCCATAAAAGCTTTTTCCTTTAATGGTGTGGATATATTAGGACCCATACTTGTAGAGCTACTGGGGATAAATTGGAATAATGTCTATGAGGGCACATTTTGTCAATAAAGGGGTGTATGGAGTGTATCTTTTGTTTCTCTTGAACATGTGGAGACGTTGAAAGCCAAGGCAAAAACGAAAGCTTATTGCTTGCATTTTGGGAAATATGCCGGACTTAACGAAGCAATAAGTGAACCACTAAACCGAAGTCAAACGGGCCTCATGAGCGTCTTCCCTGCTTTACACCCAATTCAGAGTGTTGGATCCACCCTATACAAAATATCGTCGATGAGATTATGGATCCTCTTGACACAGACCAAAATTGTTTGGTTTCCTCTGTGTGCACGAAAAGGTCATTTTTTGTTGTCGGTGTTCCACTTGTTGATGATCGGATTTTGGTGGAGACCAAGTTAAAATCAGAAAAGTGGAGCCGGTGGTGGTAGTTATGAAAAAAATGGAAAAGGAAGAAACAAAATGATTTCATCATGTGTCATTCGGGTGTTGTCACTGTACCCTCGTAAACTTTCGGTATATTTTTCCGAAGTTGACTATCTAAAGAAACGATCTCTGCTTCATCCTCTGTAAGGGTTTTGGGCGTTGTCCTTGCAGAATCACTTCCCCCTCAATGAGACCCTTGTGTTTGTGCTGAACCTCTCGAGGGTTTGGGTTTTCTCAAACAATTTACGCAGCACCACCTCCTCCACTTTTCTCCCAAGAAAAAGCTTGCTAAATACTCCAGATATCTATGTTCTTCGAGATAAATATTTGCTAGCTAGCCAATGCTTTTATAGATCAGACTTTCTCATCCTTTGTTGGAGTAGACTCTCTTGGTGCAAAAGGTGGTCTTTGGCTTGGCCGAAAAGAATTTATTGCAGCCTCGGTTCTCTATAGAGACAAAAATCGTCATCGGATTGCTATTTCTTACTACAACCACCCCATAGTGACCGAAGGCCCGGAAGCTCTTTGTATGGTCAACTCTTATTAGAGAAAAGAATGTTGTTGTCGATTCTTAGCACTATTCAAGGTTCCCCTTTGTGATTTTGGTGACTTTAGTAAAATTCTTGTTCAACAAGATAAGTCTGTGACACACGCACATGATATCGCTGGCCACTATCGGAATAAGCGAAAAAAAAAGTCACGTATTCTCCATTACAAACCATCTTGCTGTCTCTACCTCAGACAATGAACAGTTTTCCTTTGTTTCAAGAACCACTCTCATAGTTCGTAATTGAGAGAGCGTAGGTCCATCAAGGTCTTCAAATGGAGTCTGTGGGTTCTAGGGACTTGTCGGCTCTCCTTGGTAGTGAGTTTGATAGCGTAGTGCGAATGGTCTTCAACAGAATCAAAAGCTGGGAAGGTCATCGCAACGAGGAAAACCTTCCTTCCTTCCATGCCAGGTACGCATGTTATCTTACGTACTCTTGCATACCTATTAACAAATTAATTAACATTTTCCATGAGTCCAAAAGATGAGTATAATTTTTTGAGTTAGCATGAAACCATGATTATTCAGCTAACCGAACATCCATTTTGACTGGAAGAGGTGTGTGGACAAGTTTATAATACATGTGTTTGCAGCTAAGAAAATCTCGATTAATTCAGCTTTGCAAGGCTAACTCGGTCTAAGACGTTAACCTGCTACGTCACCAATAAATATGTTACCCGATAGACGAGGAAGACCGGCCTAAGAAAAGGTCTTCACAAGAGGTTCACAAAAGGGTGTCCGCTCGAGGTCAAGGACACTCATTGCAATACTATCCAATGAAGAGGCAATGGCTATTTGGCACTTGTCTTAATATGAGCAAAGGAAGGTCATGTGACTCACATGGGGAGGGCGTGGTGATTTTAACTGTGTAACATGTCATCAAGAGAAATGATGTAAAAACGTGACAATGGCGGATTAAAAGCTTAAAGTTGAAGGTAAAAGAGGCCTTATCAGATCTGGACCCATGTCAAGGTTAAATCAAATCGACGAAGCTTGACTTGAGTAAGAAGGTAAAAGTAGCAGGCATGTATACGTGTCAATGCCTGATTGGATCTTTTTGAGGCTAATGATTAAAGTTACAAGTATAACAGTCATTAATGTTGTATCAAAAGCTCCCTTGAACACGACGCATACATTAACTTATAGGTCTCTCAATAGTTATCTTAACAGTCATATCATAGCTACATCAAACCTCTTTTAATCATTTTAACAGGTTTGAAAGTCTATTTTCCTTGAATTGAAGCTTTGTAATCTCAAATTGTTGGAATTTGTTGAAACATTAAGAAGTAGGAGTAGGAGCATTAATGTAGGAGTAATTTACTTCAAATTAGCACAAAATGTCCTAAAACTTAGGCAAAAGAACTTAGACGATAATTTCAACTCCACTCTTATTGCTTGAGAAAAAAAGTCAAAAACCGCTTAACTAGGACATATAGGCCGTTGGTGTGGCGAAGAAGAAGGTGCTAGATATGGTTGGTGTTGAGAAAGTGACTTGCATATCATACGGCGGATGAGCTTTGCCAATTTTGGCATGCAGCTTAGAGGGCTTTGAAGTGGCAACGCAACTACAATACATGAGGGCAGGGGCGGAACTACTTGGTAACTAGGGGGGCTGAAGCACCCCCTAAACAAAAATTTTGGGAGTTGCACCGAGACCCTCTTCTCGAGACCCCACACCAATCAGTAGTCACCTATCTCTCTCTCTCTCCCTCTCTCTCCCTCTCTCTCTGTGACCGTGAAGACTGTGACCGCCGGTGAGGATTGAGCTCAGGCTGTGACCGTTGACGACTTGGCAATGGCCACCCACTCACTGCGACAACCTGTGGCGGGAGGGAAGAAGACGACCTGTCGACCTCATTGAGCAATGAGCACTGGCCACCGACTCACCGCGACTCCTGACGCCAACCAGATTTGAAACTCCGTGACGAGGCAACGACCGTGACTCATTCCGATGGTTGAAACTCCGACCAGATCTAGAACTGTCAAACTGACGCCGATCACAACTGACTTTGATAAGGCTCTTTCTCCTTATCGAAATAGCAGCTTTGGTACAAAGACGAAGGAAGGCTCATGCGACGAGGCTCTTTGACTTCTACTGTGACTATGTGAGGTAATAGTTTAATTTTAGTTTAATATGTTAATTTTTGTTTAAATTTTAGTGATTATATAGAGGTTTAAAATATATGTTAGGCTAATTTAATTTCAGTGATTATATAGAGATTTAAAAG
Source organism: Escallonia herrerae (assembly GCA_033070095.1). NCBI lineage: Eukaryota > Viridiplantae > Streptophyta > Magnoliopsida > Escalloniales > Escalloniaceae > Escallonia > Escallonia herrerae. The sequence continues at coordinate 161,990 of JAVXUP010001584.1, forward strand.
AAGTTCTTAAATTTATGTTTAATTTTAGTGATTATATAGAGATTTAAAAAATATGTTTGATTAATTTGCTTGCAAATACTTAATTAGTTGTTGGAAGAGTATGCCTTGATTATATTGCAGAAATTATTGGTGATGGTTGAATTGGTACACATTAATTATTTGGTTAATTTATTTTGCTAATTCTTAATAGGCTAATTACTTTTCTAATTCATAATTTGGTGTTTAGATAGTTTATAATTTCGTTTGTAAATACTTGGAGTATAATTTATATATATATTTTTTGTGTTGTACTTGTAAAGAGTTTTTAATAACTCTCGTGAAACTTAATAATACTTTTTGGAGATAATTGCGTAAAATACCCCTGTAGTTTGGGATAGTTGCAAAAACACATCTGTTGTTACAAAAATTGCATAAAGACATAAAATTGTAAAGGTGTTGCACCATAAAAATTTCGTAACTGAATGGTGAAAATGTCTAAATTGCCCCTTTATATAAATGAGAATGGCACGATTTCTTTTCCTCCATGGCCACGAGTATTTTATTTTCCTCCTTTTTCTTCATGAGATCCCTTAGTGGATCGATGGGGGGCTTGTGGCGGCGCAAGTAGGAATCGATGGGACTAGAGGCGCATCACTAGTTAATCTACCAAGTATCGATGGGTCACGAGTATCTTATTTACCCGAATTGCACAATCTCAGACCTAGGGTTTCAATCACAAATTGCGATTTGGAACCTTCAATCTGAGATTGTGCGATTAGGGTTCAAATTGTAATTGGCCGCCGCAGCGGAATTAGGGTTCGATTTATGTTTGAAGGTTCAATTAGGGTTTGATCTAAGTTTCGGGGTTCGATCTGTTGTACGATTGGTTTGGGTTTGATGGCTAGAGCGGGATCGGCGGTGATGGTGGCGGTCGGATCGATTGGGACCCTTGTTGGCTGTGATGAGACTATGTGCAACAGTTGGCTGCAACGGGATTAAATGAGGCATATGGTGGCGCCGATTGTGGGTGGCGCAAGTTGCAGATGTGGTGGTGGAGGCGGGATTGTGAAGGGTTTACACCGGAGGCGCACGGTGACGGGGCTGGCGGCCACTAGGCGCACAAGACTAGGGTGGTGACGGCGATTGTGGGTGGTGCAGGTGGCAGACTGGGGTTGTGGTGGTGAGGGTGGCGGTTAGGGTTAGGTTTTGGTGTGAATTGAGATTTGTTTGAGAGAGAGAAAAAGAGAAGAGTACTTTAGTCTTTTAATGTATAAACTTTTTACTCACGCATTGTTAAAGAGCGTGAAGAGCATGCAACGTTAATTTAGATGACTTTTCTAACAGTTGCAACAAAATAAGTGCTAGAGGGAGGTTTTTGCATTTTTTGTAACAATAGGGGTGTTTTTGCAACTACCCCAAACCACAGGGATATTTTACGCAATTATTCCTACTTTTGTATGCTTTTAAGTGCACTCAATTTTTAATATTATTTTAATAAAAAATTTTGGTGAAGTCGATATAATTTTTACATCTCCTAAAAAAATTCTTGGTTTCGCCCCTGCATGAGGGATGACTACTCGGTATGGTCCATCTCCACTTCACTCGCTCCAATCTTCCGAAGACTTTGATATATAATTAGTTACTTTTTATTTTACTTCCTTCGTCTCATATAAATTGATCATATTTTCTTTTTGGGTCGTCCCATCACTTTTCAAATTAAGAAAGATTCTGTAGGTATTTTTACATATTTATCCTTTTTATAATTTTTTTATTTGTATTTATATATCTATATTTAACTCTTCACCACGTCATTTTCTCTCTCGTGACCCACTTTTATACAATGTTTTATTCTATTTCTCTCTTCACATTTAACACTTCACTAACAAATTTTCTCTCTCCTGACTGACTTTCTTCCTCTCCTCTCTAAAAAGTAGAATGGAACACACAAAATATGTGACTTAAATCCTTAATCTACGTGCAAATAAATGTGATCAATTTATGTGGGACAAAGGAAGTAGTAAAAAACACCGCGGATCACACATTTTTGTTGTAGTTGCTACAATAACTATAGATTGTAAAGACAAATTGGTTTTGGTTGACGAAAAGCAACTTTATACTCTTAACAACACTATTTATGTATCACACAAAATTGTGTGTGAATCAATAGCTAACACTTCTCTCTATACTTATTTTGTGTGTATATTATCACATAAAAAATGCACACAAAATTGTATTATTTTACTTATATGCCAAATCATATTTGACAGACTTCAACACATATAATTTATTATTCAAAAAGTGACGATTGTATCTGATAAATTGTCTGAAGCAAGCTTTGAAAACAAAGTCGTATTCATTCAGTTATTTTGATATCTCTTTTCCAGTTCATTGAGTTCTTAGCAAAACTAATTCAAACTACATTTTATCAAGCACCCCTTAGACAACTTGATCAAGAAGTACCACTAAATTCATTATTAGTAAAACTTGATTACCTAGTGAAAATAAAAATTCTTATCATACAAAGCTTGTTGTGTTCCTCGAGTATTGAAATATAAGTTGTTTTCTTCTAGGGTAGTTCTTATATAAGAATTGCCAAAGCATCTAACTAAAAATCAATGACAATTAGAGGTGAAGTTCAAGAGGCTTGTATACTACATTTTTAAAAATCATTTTTGATATATCTCAACAACCCCCCTCATGTATGACTAGACTTCTTTTTAGTGGACCAAACACGTGGATGAATTAAAGTGAATGATGGTGGATCTAATTTTAATTTTCTATAAGTCCTTGATCGACTTGCTCTAATACTATGTAACAGTATCTAACTCAAAACTAATTGATAATGAGAGAACAAGTCCACAAGGCTTCTATGTTGAATTAATAATCATTATTTTTCAATGGGGAATTTATATGTACCTCATCAAGAATACCCTTTCTAAACAGTCCACATTGGCCTTGAACCCAGTGAGAATTTTTTTTTAACTAACTTACACAGATAAATTAGCAATAATAATAATAATAAATATTGAAGAAGGGAATATAAGTAGCATTTTATTGATATAGACGAATTGAATTTTTCATTATAACTTTATATGTGCAACTGAATAATATTTCTAAGCTTCGTCCTTTCATTACAACTTTATATGTGTAACTGAATAATATTTCTAAGCTTCGTCCAATTTAGGCAGAAAGTTGAGGGCAATATTAGCAAACTAAACAAAAAGTAGGATTATGTTACGCTATGTCCAAAGTTTCTTGACAAACATGTAGGATTATTCTCTTACTTTGAGAGCCAATTTGTTTAGCATAATTTTATAAGGTACGAGGAGATTATTAAGCGCAACTTTTTGAAGTTGAAGATGTCAAATTGCAAACAAATCAAAAGAATATCTTTCAATCTTGATCTTTCGTGCTGCAAATTTTTATGGTTGCGATGATAGTGTAAACCTTGTAATTATAATCGAAAGGCAACTTGTAATTTATTTGATGTTCAATCAACACGTTGACTCCTAACACTAGTAGTTACTGTGGCGACGAGATTAAAAAAATCTGGTCTTTCGAGTCGCCATTTATTTTTAGGATCAACTAAATATAATTAACAGAGAGAACAAGAAACCCTAATTCGACTCTTATTATCCAATTAGGCTATCCAATCAAGGAAACCTAGATCTGGATTTGAGGATTATTTCCTACAATGAGAAGGAGTTAGGCACCTAATCATACCATAAAAATGTCTTTACACGTTTTCACTGATTTTTGATTATTTTTATCCAAACACAAGTAAAACAAGGACAAACTCTAAATTACCAAACGCTAAACCGCACGTATAAATATTAAACATGTACTACCGGCAACGTGCTAGACATCCATTGATAGCCAACACATAAAAAAACGTGTGTTCAAAGGATCTCTTAAACTTGAGAGTTGTTAAAACATAGTCTTAGATTTACGGGCACCCAAAAAAACGAAGTCAATGAAATAGAAATTGTTGGTTATTATTATTATTATAACATAATGTCGTCATTTTCTTAGCTTAAGCAACTTACAAATGAAGCTAAAGGAGTAAAAATTTCGAAAGTCACCAAGCATTTTGCTACGGGCCAAATTTCTCCATTCCATTTCAATCTAGCAATTAGTCATTTGCTTCCCTTAAAGAACCCATTTCAGGTAGTCAAAAGAGTGCGGCCAACCGGCCTAAGCAAGTACATGAACTTGCCTACTGATAGAAAAAAATTGTACACAAAACAACAACAAAAGTAGAAGAAGCAGGAAGCAATTCAGTCAATTAATACCTAGGTACCAACGCCAATTATGGCTTGAAGAAAAAGAAACAACACAGTAAAACAAATAGGATGAAAGGAAGCAGTTGCAATTAAGAAAGAGTGAGTAAAATTTAGGCTGAAATAAAGGAAGATATGGCAAAGCCACCAAATATGCAAAATCTAATACCCCGCACCTAGATATTGTTTACGGTGAATCCTAAAATTTTAGTTAATTCTTTAGCGGCGATTGTTGTAATATACATTAATTAGATTCTTTAGCGACCATTATCGCTAGCCATATTGATTGTGACCTTTAGCGACAATTTATAATACTCTTAAATTGCAAATTAATGAGGTCGGGAGGCTGGAATAACCAAAATTTTATTTAGTCAACAAAAACTTTAGTTTAAACCTTAATATATAGAAATAACTATGGTCTTTTAATAGAGTGTGGGTGAAATATGAACAATAGCTAAGTGTGAGAGAAGGGGGGGGGGGGGGGTGTTTAGAAGTTTTTCAACCTAAGGCAACCATATATAAAGGAAGTCTTAAGAGGACGGTCGTCCCACAAATATGTCACCCCCCTTATGTGAAGTCTAGAGAGGAACAGAGAGAGAAGAAGCAACGTTAGGGCAAGGGAAATTCAAGGTAATAAAATTTCTAAACTCTCACTTTAGTTTAGACATGAATTTGGATGTTTTATGTATGCTTTTGGTGTGAAATTGGTAGCTTTTAGGGGTGTGTGTGTGTGTGTGTGAGTGAGAGAGAGAGAGAGAAGAAGAAGAAGAAGAAGAAGAAGAAGAAGAAGGCTGCTGTATAGCAGCAGCATAAGAATGAGTTAGGGGTTTTGTCATATCTTCTTTATTTTAAGTTCGATTGAAATAATTTTGCACCTTCTGAAAATATCATTATGTCGTCTTCAACTTTTTAGTTTTGAGTTTTCTTAGAATCTTACGTTTGCATATAAAAAAGGACCTTAAATTCAACTCACTGTAAAAATCCAGAATTTTTGGTTTTTGGCAAACACTTTGATTTCACAGAAAATTCATTCATGATTTTTTCATGAAATTTATATTTATAGAAATCTCAGGAAGTCTTCTTCAACTTTTTAGTTTCGAGTTTTCTAAGATTCATAATATTTCTGCTCCAAAATAACTATTGAACAAAACTGGTCTGTATAGAGATGTGCTGTTTCTATCAGCCCTATCAGCCACTTTGATTTGCTATAGAAAAGTCATTACCCATTGGATCTTTGTGACTCTTATATTTCTGAAAACCTCATAAAGTCTACTTTAACTTTGTGGTTTTTTAGTTTGCTAAGATTCATCATGTTTCTGTCTCAAAATGGTCAATGTACAAAACTAGGATTTGCTGAAAATTGTCGTTTCTAAAATTACTTGTCAGTCTATTGTCCAAAACCTTTTAGGCCATTTCTGAGTATATTTGGAAAAAAGTAAAAAATTAAAAATCCCTTTATTTTTGTAAAACCTTTAACGTAGAATTTTCTGGGCATACGAAGGGCTTGAATTTTATTTTAAAAATAGGTTTTTGAATTAATTGGCATAGTAAACAAAATTATTTTAGCCAAAATTTTTATAGTGATCTAAAATACAGAGATGCTTGGGCGTCTAAAAGTTTGTTGCATTTTGGCAATGTTTAGATATATTTTGAAATAGGAACCTTAGCGCTCAATTTAAGGTGCGGTTTAGGATTCTGAATAGAGAATTCTCAGAAAGGCCATTTTTGTCCCAAAAACTCACCTAATTGTTTAAAAGGATGTTTTGGATTATTTCTGGGTGTCAAATGGTATGTTAGGCGTCAAGAGTAATTTGGTAATTTTATACGAGTCTACGGGTATTTTGGTAATTTCACTCATTTGGGGCAAATTTAGTACTTGGGCATGATTTAGAGGCAATGAATAACATCCGGATGATTTATTGTTAGGTTCCTATAGACAAGAGTTAGGGCAGACTTGGGAGAAAGAACCACTTAGCTATTCAGGTAAGTATGCATTTCATGTCCCTCCGTACAACTTGTTTTTCCAATATATGTGCATGTATATGTGATTTTTACCAGATGAGTATTTTAAGAAGTTTTGATACTCCTAGTTTTGTGCAACTGGTTAATGAGAAAATGAATTATAATTGCCATGGAAAGTGTTGCATTGATTTTTTAGAACTCTGTGTTCATCGTGTTATCGTAAAGTCAATATTGATTGATGTGCTCCATATCCAAGGAAAAAAGTGGATTCCGGGTCCTGGTCAATGGGGCCATACGTTAGCGCATAGTACTGTTGCATCGTGGTTCGTCATTGCGTCCATAATATTGTTTATCCCGGGTAGAGGAGGGATTTTGGGTCCTAGTCAGTGGGACCTTATGCTGACTGTAGCACACTATGAAAAGAGTTAGAATATCACTCGAAGTTTAATCATTGTTGTTATGCATTTGTTTTGGAAGAGTTCTCCTGAAGTATGATTTGCTTTTATAAAGTATACGTGTGTATCGTATTCTCTGTGAATTGTTACCAAATTTAAAACGAAGAAATCATGGCATATTTTTATGAATCTCAAAACCTATTTTAAGGAGATGATATGTGTACTTATTGAGTCCCAAGCTCACTCTTTTATAAATATTTTTAAGTAATCACATAGATGAACCCGAGAGCTAAGGGGATAATGAGGACGGAGCCACAGGAGATGGTTGTTAGGGATATAAGCCCTTTTTAAAAAATTGTTAACAGTCGAATATAATTGTAGTACTATTTAGTTTATTTTTTGAGAATTGTTCGGAGTTTAGGTGTTCATGAGATTTTCTATCACTTGTGTTAGTCATTCATGGAGGAAATCATTAGAGACATATTTGAGAGATTTATAAGTAGGATTTTAGAAGTCTTGTTAAGGTGTTAGTTTAAATGTATGGTTATAAATTTGTGTATAGGTTTTAGTAAGGCCTGACAGAGCCTTGAGTGAATGTTCGAATGGGCCTGCGGCCGGTCACGGATCTTGCTCATGGGCTCACTCGTGGGTTTGAGTTGTGACACAAAATGGTTAGAAGCTGTCAAAGGAAACCTAGCACTTCTAAACACACAACCTGGGCAGATTGCTTGTAAGCACACCCTCTCAGTATATATGGTAAAACTGAAAAAGGTTGGCGTGATTAAAGGACGAAAGCAACCGCATGGAGTAGTGCAAACAAAAATGTAACATGATTCAAATGTTTATGGTTAGTATTAAACAATTCAAAGCTTTAACGGGGTGATGTCTAGATCACTGCTTAGGCAATTTACTATTAACCAATTCAAAGCTCTAATGGGATGCTGTCTCGATAACTACTTCTTAATCAATTTACTACCAACCAATTCGAAACTCTAATGGGGTGATGTCTAGATCACTGCTTAGGCAATTTAACTTCCAGGATGGACGCATGATATAAAGCAAACCTAAATAAACTATGTTAGGATAGGTGAAGACCCAACATGAAATTCAAAACAATGTAAAACGGAACATAGATACAAGCTGGAAAAAAATCAGATAACCCAAGAATTGAGTATTGTACATGATTTCTTCTAAAATAAATAATTAAAACTCTTTAAGATAAGGTTCATCGATTCCAACAAAATTCGGACTCAAAATACCCTTACCATAGCAAGAGGGTTAAAATCCCTTACCACAACAAGAACAGAAACCCGAACCCCTTACCTTATCCGAGAATTCGGCACGCTTAATACGACCCACTATGCCACGCAACTCACTCCATGCTTTCAACTGAAACGAGGAAGAAAATAGAATGGAGCAGAAATAGATATGAGAGAAACGGCTGGAAGAAGAAGAAGAAGACCCGTTTGAACCAAACCCTAATTGGCAAATTATGCAAATACCCCCCAAACTTTATCCACTTATTCAAAATGCAACAAAACTTTTTGAATATTATTAAAAGGCCACAAGCCTATTTATTTATTAATTTATCTATCTATTTTAAGGTAATAACATACCATAACTAAATATTAGGGTATTATATCCTCTCCACCTTAAAAGAATTTCATCCTAGAATTTAAACGCACCTTAAACGTCAATAGCTGAGGGTACTTTTCGCGCATAGCATCCTCGAGTTCCCAAGTGGCTTCTTCCATTGAACGGTTGCTCCTAAGCACCTTAACTAATTAATAGTTATTGTGCGTAAAATTTGCTCCTTACGGCCTAAAATCTCTACTAGGTGCTCCACAGCGAGAAATCCTCCTGAATCTTCTCAAGTTCGTAATGAATAACATGTGAAGGATTTGGTATGCATTTCCTCAAAGCCGATATATGGAACGTATCATGCACCTACGATAAAATCGAAGGTAAGGTCACATGGTAAGCAATTGGTCCTATCCTCCGCTGATCTCAAATGGTCGTATTAGTCTAGGGTTAAGCTTGCTTTTCTTTCCAAAACGTATTAGTCCTTTCCAAGGAGACACTTTGAGAAATACATGATCTCCCGCTTCAAAGTCTAACTCACGTCTTCTATTATCAACATAACTCTTCTTGTGGCTCTGAGCAACTAGCAAATTATACTTAATCAAATGAATCTTCTTAGATGTAACTGTCTGGTTCCAAAACACCCAAAAGTTTCTCCTTTCCTACCTTATACCAGCAAATTAGTGTTCTGCACCTTGAACCATACAAAGCTTCAAATGGTGCAATACCAATACTAGCCTAGAAGCTATTGTTATATGCGAAATCAACAAGTGATAGTTGATCATCCCAGTTACCTTTAAAGTTTAGTGAGGAAGTCCTAAGCATGTCCTCTAGAATCTGAATAGTGCTCTCTGACTACCCATCACTTGGAGGATGATAACCTATACTAAGGTTAAGTCGGGTACCCAGGGCATCTTGCAAACCACGTCAGAACCTCGATGTAAAATGTGCATCTCTATGTTAAACTATTGAAACAAATACACCATGTAATCGAACAATCTTTTGAACATAAAAGTTTGGCCAATCTTTCAAAGCTGTAGGTAACTCTAACCGGGATAAAATGTGCCAACTTAGTCAAACAATTGATTATCACCTAATCTAAATCATGACCTTGCCTTGTCCTAGGCAAACCAGACACAGTCCATAGCAATATGTTCCCACTAAGGAATGGTAAGTGGTTGCAAACGTCTAGTAGGCCGTTGATGTTCCATCTTAACCTGCTAGCAAGTAATACATTGAGCAATAAAGTCTGATAGCTCTCTTTTCATATCATTCCACCAAAACAAGTCTTGTAAATCTCGATACAATTCAAAGCTTTAATGGGGTGATGTCTAGTTCACTACTCAAGCAATTTACTATTAAATTCAAAGCTCTAATGGGGTGATGTCTAGATCACTGCTTAGGCAATTTAACTTCCAACATGGACGCATGACAGGAAGAAAACCTAAATAAACTATGTTAGGATAGGTGAAGACCCATTACAAAATTCAAAACAATGTAAAACGGAACATAGATACAAGCTGGAAAAAAAGTTAGATAACTCATGAATTGAGTATTGTACATGATTTCTTCTGAAATAAATATTTGAAACTTTTCAAGATAAGGTTGATCGAGTCTAATGAAATTCGGACTCAAAATACCCTTATCACAGTAAGAAGATTAAAATCTCTTACCATAGCAAGAACAGAAACCCCTTACCTTATTCGAAAATTCGACACGCTCAATACCCCCCACTTCGCCACCTGACTCACTCCATAATTCTTCAAAAAAAACAAAGCTTTAGGCTGAAATGAGGAAGAAAATAGAAAGGAGCTGAAAGAGACATCAGAGAGATGGATGGAAGAAGAAGAAGAAGACCCATTTAAACCAAATCCTAATGGCAAATTACACAAACACCCCCAAACTTTAGCCACTTATTCAAAATGCACCAAACATTTTCTAATACGGAGTATTACAAAAAAGCCACAAACCCATTTATTTAGTAATCTATCTATCTATTTTAAGGTAATAACATCCATAACTAAATATTGGGGTATTACAGTTGGCAAGTCCTTGGACGACGGGTGTAAGCACAAAGCTGGAGGTCGAAACTTGGGAGGTTAGAACCAACCAAAGCCTATGAAGCAGCAGTTCTAAGTGTTGAAATAAGGATCAAGGCAAGGCCAAGTGATGTAGTAGGTGTTCGAGGAGCCTAAATATGCTCTAAGGTCTTAGTCGTCTAGACGATGAGGACCTTTTGCACTTGTCATTGCATTATAATTTTTTTTCATGTCTTTGTGGGCGAAGGCATAAGGAATCTAGAGTGTGTCACGTTCAAGCTATATGTGTCGCATGACACTGGAGTCCTCTTGGTCCCAAGTGTGAGTCCCAAAATACAACTAAAAGGGGGAGGGAGGCGAGGATACATAGACCAACATACAAAATAATATTTTGCAGAACAAGATAACAAGACTGATAAAACACGAGATTAATATTAGTCGATCCGGCCCTACCTGCCGACATCGAGTTCCGAGCACTCTACACAAGGAAACCTACTTGAGCCTTTAACTCACACCAAGTAAATCAGACACTAGTAACTATAAATGTTGTCAAAATAAAGTAAGAAGTTGTCACTAAACATTGTCTTGACAAGTTTTTATTTTCAAAAAAGTTGTCACTATAGACCCGTCACTAAAGATTTTAAGTGAAAACCATGTATAAGTTGTAACACTCCGGAAAATTTTCGAAGCATTAGAAAATCATTCAATCGATAACTTAATTATTCGAATAACCTCAATTTAGTAAAACAACTTCAATATATATCAGAGCTTCTACAAATAAGTCAAATTCTCAAATAATTGTTCTCAAATGAAAAGACTAAATACAACAGTAAAATTCGTCAACTTCTTATATGAACTATATTCATCCGTAAGTAATCTACTGATAATTATTACCTGTAGAGGGGACATATAAGGGTGAGTTTTTGAGAGCTCAGTAAGGTCACTCAAGAATCATTCAGTGATACAAACGATTTACAAATTTAATACAATGACAATATGGGAGAGAGATTCAACTCAATCCCTTAAATCAAATAGTAATAAGTACACTTTCAGATGCACTGTAAACAATTCAGATGATATTGACACGAGCACAGGGTAAATAATAGGTGGGCAAACCCACATAAACAGTGCAGGGTAACACTTAGCAATGCTACACAAGTAGTGCTCACTATAAAAAACTTCTATGCATATGTAAACTGGCTAGTCCGTCAAGGTACTAGCCCACACCAATGTATACCAAATCCTCCAATACACTCTAACTCCCTCTAATTCCTGGCGGTACCGAGCTGGAACAACCTATTCCAAGGTGAGGGAATGCTAGACATTTGGTAATTTCTCTTCCTTCTGCTTTAGGATAGCATCATCGATTTATTTGAAAGGCGGCAGCTCTCTTCTTGGTCTTTCGTTCCGTCATATTCCTAATAACTTAAGATTTGAAAGAATTTCTCTGATGCTAATACACATCAATATAGACTCTCATGTCAATACACAGAAGGACAATAATCGTTAACTCAACATATCATTCGATGCTCGAAGGGCATGTCAAAAAATCGCTTAAGATTAAAAATACGATTTCATGGGCAATCAGCACATTCTCATGACAACTTTATAACCTAGTCCAATGGAATTCGAGAAACAAATAGAATAAAACATATGAAATCAAAGTGATGAAGTGGAGTTCAGATAGAATTTCTTACCTCGGTCTGAAGTTAAGCTATGTTAGGGAACAAAAGTTCGCGGATAACCTAAATTGGACAAATGATTTATCATAATCTAATCTAACGCTACGATACCGTAATCTCAATATCAACTACCCTAATAGTGCTCACTTCTACTCTCCAAATAATGCAAACCCGAAGGGTTTTCATATACATGCAAATTATGCCCAAAAACCCTAACACAACCCTGAAGTTTTACCATACCTCAAAATTCACAATAAAAATTTCATAAAATGCTTTTGTGGTTTAAAATAGTAAATAAAATCAAAATACTATATATATCTGAATTCTTGAATATTTTCTTTTTAAAAATAATTTCCTTAAATACAAGGAAACCCCAAAAATAGCCATTAATGACTCTAGGTCAAAATAAAATCCCATAATTTATGTAATAGCTAAACAAGTATATAAGAATACACAAAACTGATATTAGGTCAAAAAATTATTGAAACTATTCATTTTGCTCAAACATTTATAATACAAAAATCATAGCAAATCACCTCTGACAATTATGAATTTGAATTGGAGTATCTCAGAAATAGAAAAACAATACATAAAAATTTTTAGAATTAAATAATGATTTTAAATAGCCCAAACATATTTTAGAAATCTCATACTTGCACCGAATATAAACGAAATCAAACAATTTTAGAAAATTCTGAAAATTTCTCGAAAATTCAAAAGTTGAAATATCATCACAACTGTAAAAAAATTTGGTGAAAAAGTGGCCAAAGGACACTCCACGCACCCACACGCGCAGCTCACGGGTACTGTTCATCATCTTCTTCAACGTGAATAGTAACCCTAACAACAACCCTAATTTTTGTTTTTTTTTCTCCATTATGCTTTGTTTTTTTTTCTTGTTTTTCTTGCTCTAATCCATCCAATAACATTTCTTAAACATACTATGTGAGGACCTTAGTTTAATCTAAATGTAAATTTCATTTCATGCCTGTTATTATGCATGTAGCGTGATATCTTTCTTAATTGAAGATTTTATGCATTATATGAGTGGTATTTCTAACCTATTTATGTAGAAGAAGTTGTATGCTTGTGTTGGCATAGAAGCACCTCAAGTTGGTGGATTGGCTTACTCTTAATCCTGATTAGTTGGTCTTAAGCATAATTAGTTATCCCTGAGCATGATTAGTTGAGACTTATCGTGATTATGCTAATTTGGATTAGTCAAGGTTAATTGTGATTAGTTAGTGACTAAGCTTGATTAGTTTGCCCTGATCTTGATTAAGCAAAATGTGATTACTTAGATACTAATCTAGGTTAGCTAGTACTAATGAAGCTTATTAAGCCTAGAAATTGATTTGAGTTGTTGTGGACTTATTGGTAAGACTTGGAAGGGGTCTAATCCCTTTGAAACACTTGTTTCTCTAGGGAGAAATCTCAGCAGATTTTTCTAAACTTGGGTGACTCACGTCTTCAACCTTTTGAAGTAGAAACAAGAAGTAAGAGAGGGAGGTGCTTACTTGTAGAAAAATTAGAGAGGAGGTTGGAGAGCTGGAAGAAGGAAGGAAAAAAAAAGACAATTTGCTGTGATAATTTCATATTAGTAACCATTGATATTTAGATGTTCTCTTCTTGAAAAAAGAGGGAGATGTTGATGAGTTCAACACCCTAATTTTTTCAAAGGTAGGGTTTTACATATGAGCAGCCTTGAGCATGGTTTTAATCATGGTTGGTGTTTATATATGGTTTGTTATGTGCTTATGGAGTGTTAGAATTCGATTAGAAAATATGGGCAGATTTTGTGTGATATTTAAGATACATATCTCATTCAATACTTATTGGACTTGAATGTTCTATAGCTTTCCGGAAATATGAAGATGTTAGCTTTAACACTGTTTCTTTAATCAATCTCTAATTTGAAGTTTATACTGTCCTAAATTGCATAAATATGAAACTGGTCGAAGCTGATTAAACTGGACATATTATGTGTTGATATTTAAACAAGCATATCTCATTCAATACTTGTCGGATTTGAGTGTTCTCTAACTTTCTGAAAAGTTTAAGATGTGTGCATTAACATTGTATTTTATATTACTCTCAAATTCAAAGTGTATGTTACCCTAAATTGCTTAGATTTGGAACTGATCTGCTTTCATTGAAACTGTTTTGAGCTAAGAAATGCATATAAATGTTTTGCCTAATCCCAAAACTGTTCCCTCAAGTTTAAACCAAGTATAGCTTTAGTACCCAAGTTTGAAAGTGTGCCAAAGAAGTACCCAACTTTTAAAAAGCGTACCAAATCAGTACCTAAGCTGACGGAGCACGGATGCCGTTAAAAAGTCAGAGGGATAAGACTGTCATTATTAAAAAAGTGTTTTTACTTAAAAAGTTCGGGTACTGATTTGGTACAGTTTACTTTTCATAGGTAATCCTTTGGTACGGTTTACTTTTACTACTTTTTCTTTTCACAACCGTTTGATTATTTTATCTTCCTCAATTAATCATTAAAAACTCTCCCCTTCTCTCTCTCTCTCTCCCTCTCCCTCTCCCTCTAAACTCAACAATTTCACATATTCTACATCCATAAGTAGTAATCCCTATTTCTGCTGCTACTCTTTAGCCATGGCTGCAGCAACAACGACTCTCTTTTCCCTATCTTTTGCTGGAAATGCGGTGCAAATTACTCCAACAACTTCAGAGATCACTGGTAATGGAAGAGTCTCCACGAGGAAGAGCACTAGCAAGGTCGTCTCATCTGGCAGCTCGTGGTACGGCCCCGACGGGGTTAAGTACTTGGGACCATTCTCTGGTGAGGCTCCATCTTATCTCTCCGGTGAATTCCCTGGTGACTACGACTAGGACACCCCTGGGCTTTCTGTTGACCCAGAAACTTTTGCCAAGAACTGCGAGCTTGAGGTGATCCATTCCAGGTAGGCAATGCTCGGAACTCTCGAGTGTGTCTTCCCTGAGCTTTTGGCCCACAACAACATCAAGTTCGGTGAGATGGTGTGGTTCAAGGCCGGAGCCCAGATCTTTAGTGAGGGTAGACTCAACTACTTGGGCAACCTAAGCTTGGTCCACGTGCAGAGCATCTTGGCTATCTGGGCCACAGAAGTCATCTTGATGGGAGCCGTCGAGGTCTACCGTGTTGCTGGAAGACCACTTGGCTAGGTGGTTGACCAACTTTACCTAGGCAGAAGATGATATGTGTTGTTTCCCAACTTGGAGCACCACCATTCCACCACTGGGTTTAGATTTTCTGACTATGGTGGTGGTTCTGGTGGTGAGTTCGACTCGGACGAGTGGATGAAGACCTTAATCGGCAGTGGAGATTCAACCGACAGTTCCAGTCTCCAACCAGGCTACGACGCATGGCACTCAGCCTCTGATTTTAGCCTTTATGCTGCTGATCCATTTTCCTCTTGCCCGAGTCGACTCAGCATAGCGTCCTCACCGTCTTTCGATCTTAACAGAGTCATATTTTTAAAAACCACCAAAAACCCAAACTCCCTTACTTGGGCCCCATCATCACGTCCACACCGTTGAAAATAGCCGTGAAGGAAGCAAAACTGGCCGTGGATAACTCTCGCTCATCGGATATACTGTCAATAAGGCCACTGTTGAAGGCCCAAGTGGAATGTGCTCGAGTTTCTAATTTTGACCCTGAAAATGCTTTGAAATCACTTATTCAACTCAGGAAATCTGTGTCTGAACACGAGAGAGAGAGAGAGAGAGAGAGAGAGAGAGAGAGATTTTAATAATTAATTAAGGAAGATAAAATAATCAAACGGTTAAGATAGTGCCACATCGAACGACTGTGAAAAGAAAAAGTAGTAAAAGTAAACCGTACCAAAAGAGTACCTATGAAAAGTAAATTGTACCAAATCAGTACCTAAACTTTTTAAGTAAAAACACCTTTTTTGATAATGATAGTCCTACCCCTCTGACTTTTTAACGGCATCTATGCTCCGTCATCTTAGATACTGATTTGGTACGCTTTTTAAAAGTTAGGTACTTCTTTGGCACACCTTCCAACTTGTACTAAAGCTGTACTTGGGGTAAACTTGAGGGTACAGTTTTGGGATTAGGCCTAAATGTTTTATATGAAACTTGATGTGTTTAAAATTCTCCATGCATTATATCATGCTATAAATCATGCGAGTCTTTGAAAGTAGTGGCCGGGGGTCGAAGGCCGCAAATCTAGTTATATGGAAACGGGATATATGTTGAGCATTCTCAGCAAGTTAACCTCCCAGGGGCATTACGTTGCACCACGTATGCTGTCAATATGTGTGAAGTCTTATGTAAGGTCTAAATTTATCACTCATAAACTGAATTTGATCGGCTCAGCTTTTGAGTGATCAATTTACGGTCTTACCAAGAAAGGATAGTAGGTGAACGAGCATTCAACTTATGTTTTGGGCTCCTTAGAATCGTTATGATATGTATTAAGCTTGAGTTAACTATTGCTCGTTCGTTGCATTTTATCATATGTCATACATGAGTTGAAGATAATCATGTTTTGATTGGCTTATGCATGCTTGTTATGATTAAGATAGTGTTTATGTTGGTCATATGTTTGCTCTACTTAACTATTGCTAACCCTTTTTCCATCTCTACCTTTTAGATGCGGGAGAAAATCAAGAAGAGATAGTTGAGAGCGTTAGAGAGGAAAACTTTGAGTACCCCTTTGTGCCTGATAATTAGGGATAGTAAGTCCTTGTCCACTTGTAAATAAGGAGTGAGGTGTGCTATGTAGTCATGTACCCTTTGTTTACCAGTTAGTGAGAAGTGTGGTGTATTTATGTGCCTATAAGTTTGGATTTGTAAGGATAGATGAATGTAATATATGTCTTAAGGACTTCATGGGTGGTTTTTTTCTTTTTCATTTCAAATGTAAATAGGGAGTGAGGCGTGCTATGTAGTCATGTACCCTTTGTTTACCAATTAGTGAGGAGTGTGGTGTATTTATGTGCCTATAAGTTTGGATTTGTAAGGATAGATGAATGTAATATATGTCTTAAGGACTTCATGGGTGGTTTTTTTCTTTTTCATTTCAAATGCAAACTAGTGCACTCTAATTACCTTCGAAAGACGTTAGCATATTAGCATATGTGTTGTCGCTTCTTGGAGCGTGACATACTATAGCATAAAATATATGATCCCAGATCAAAACTAAAATCAAAATTTAAAAGCACCAAATCATTTTAAAATCATCCGTTTAGCTAACTCAAATGTGATATGGATAATTGTATCAATTCAACTCTAAAATTCATGACTATTTTTTCTTTCTATTATAGAAACATCATTGTAATGTTTTTAGGATTTAATAAGAATTCTAAAGACTCCAAACAAAATTTAAAAAAAACTGAACTTGCGGAAAATATTATTAATAACAAAGTATACCAGAAAAATATGAAATTTTAATCGTAATTCTAATATTTTCCTAAAAACCTTCTTGTAAAGTTTTAGCATTTTTTGACAAGCGTAAGATATCCAACATCACGTGATACAATTGTGCAAGCATAGTGTACCACTCCACTACATAGACCCACAAATGTTCACTCATATTCTTCTTCCTCTCTCCGTGCAAGAAAACATGGTACTCACACATACGACTCATGGCAGCCCCTCCCCCTTTTTCCTTACACATTTACCACACACAAACATACATAACACACGTATATGCATTACACACAAACACACACGTGAGGTAGTGTGTGCGCGCGCCCACGCGTGCTCTAGATAGATACACACACACACACACAGCAGTCACAACCCGTCCCTTTTCACACACAAACACCATGAATACACACATTTCACACAGTTTCTTCTTGTCCTTTCAAGACCCAATTTACACACAGGTGCGCGCGCGCACACACACCCCCAGCCTCACTCTCATGGAAGCCATAGATGTCCACACAACACACACAGAGTCCACACACAAAACACACACACACACACACATGTATTCTTTATTTAGCCTCTCCCTACTTCAACGCGATCCACATAAACTTGTCTACCCACTTTATACAAGTGGTATTATACACTGTAATGCTTTGATGGGTCAATCAATCAGTCAGTAAGAGATTGAGCTTTAGGAGCAGAAACTAACCAACTTGTATTTCATAAGGTTGGCTTGAAAAAAAATTAGAGAAACTGGATCAAGTCACTTTTTTCAAAAATACTACCTAGGTTAGGGTGGAATTGATTTTGTATGAATTCGCTGATTGAAGGTTGATTTTCACGCACTCCTGCACATAGTATACAAACACCCCTCTCTGTACAAACCCATATTGAGGTCTACCCACGCTAACATATTTCAGTCCCATATATACCATTTAACACTAAATTTCTAAGAATTCAAATCGAGCGAGAAAAATAGGTAAAAGGCTCATTGAAAAAATCGACCAAATTGCGGGAACTCCAATGACTGTTCTCTCTACACACACACACACACACACACACACACACACACACACATATATATATATATATATATATATATATATGGGGAAAGCGAATATGTTGCTAGCCTTAGGTAAGTTGCCTAAGGCTAGCGACTAAAACTACGTCGTTTTGCACTATTTCACTAATTCTTCTAATTATGTTTTTTCTCTATCCCTGTTGACTCATTCATCATTCACAGATCTGCCCAAACCATGCAATTGCCCTATTTCCGGCCATTGTCGACTGCCAGCTTCCGAACCGGCAATCCAGCAGCCCCACCATCACAAATTAACGGTACCATACAGAATCCCACCACCGTCAGCCCTCTCTCTTCCCACTGAATCACAAATTCAACCACTGTGACCTACCCCCAATCGCCGGCCAACCTCCATTAGTGACACACCACCCTTATCATCACAAACCACTGCCGCCACACGCAAACTCGCACTATTGACACACTCACAAACCACTAGTGCACCGTGATAGACCAGACCCACCACCAACAAGATCATAAACCACTGCTGTCATCACATTGCACAAACTAGTCATCAACGGTTTTTTAAGTTTCAAAAATGAAAAAATGGGTTCATTAATTATAATTGGGAAAATATAGATTTTAACCATCACATTTCTCAAATTGGAGATTTTCAAAAATCTTCTAAATTATTTGTAGTTAATCTATAAAGACAATGATGGACGCTGAAGTAGAGGACGCCATAACAATGGCGGCAACTAGGGCTGTAAATGAACCGAGCCGTTCATGAACAGCTCATGGTTCATTCTCTTAAAAACTCGTTCATGTTCGTTCGTATAATATACGAACTGGACATGAACAAGTTTCTAGGGCTCGTTTATTAAATGAGCCGAACATGAACACTCCAAAATGTTCACATACTTGTTCGCGAACAACTCATCTAATTAATAGATTAATTATAATATATTTAAGAATTAATATATACATAAACTATATAAATTAAAATTTAAACCTGGAGGCCAGGCTTCAAAATTAAATAGCCCAAAACCCACCCACTCATAAAAATAGAGCCCAACCCTAAATTTGATTTATGAAGCCCAAGATGAAACCCTAACTATATATAAACTAAAAGTCTAAAACCTAAACCTAAATGTCTCATATCTTCAGATTCTTCACAGCAGCATCCTCTCCCTCGTCTCTTCCTCCCCATGTCTCATTCTCTCACTCTCGCACACAGATCCTACAACAGCCCCCTCTCTCGATCTCTCACACATACAGATTGTCACACACAGCCCCCTATCTATATATATATATATATATATATATATATATATATATATATATATATATATATATATATATATATATATCTTCATAGACAGTAATCACGTTATCCATCTTTGCTGCCGTCTTCACCTGTCGCCGCATTCAACATGCGTAGTCGAATTCAACCTGCGTCGCCTAATTCATGCATGTTTTCGAGCTGCAAAGCCTTGAAGAGGGAACTGTTTCATAAAGATTCCCCACCAATCGATCTTTCGATCGAGATTTTGTTTTACAGACTTTTTTTATTTTTTTTATTTTGCATCCCTCGTTGTATCTCCGTACTTGTTTTTGACTTATTATTGGAGAATAGCTTGATTGTTTGAATGATTTGCGGATTTTGAGTAAATTTAGGGATTTATTGAAGTTGAACACGAATGCGGGCCGAGTTTTCGAACTCAAGTTTGGCTCGTATTTTTAAACGAGTTGAACGAGCCGAGCCCGAGTTTCACCGTCACGAACTCGAGCTGAGTTTGAACAAAAATATTTTGGCTCTTGACAAACTCGAGTCGAGCTCGAACATGCTAAAACTTAAATGAACCGAGTTCAAACACACCCATGTTCGGCTCGAACTCAGTTCGTATACAGTCCTAGCGGCAGCAGAGTTAAAAGTGGTTTTTTAATTGATCGGTGGAAGGGACTTGATGTTGGTGGTTATCGATGATTTTGTCAATCTCGATTGGTAGAGGTGAATGGTTGATGTGGTGGTTTTGCTGGTGGTCCGTCACAGTGGTAGGTGTTTCGTCGCCGGTGAAGTAGGGTGACATTGGGAGGTGGCTGTGGCTATTTTTGTGATGTTGGCAAGAGGAGAGAAGGTCGTCAGTGGTGGGTTTTGATATGGTTGTAGTTGTTTGTAATGGTGGGGTAGTGGGTCGCCGGTGATGGAGGCTGGCAATCGCCGACAAGAGACAAAGGTGACATCAATTACGGAGGACGGCCTGTGGCGGAGCAGATAATAGCGGCGTGATCTGATGCCCCGGGAAGAATGCATGGATCGCCAGTGGTGGGTCTATACTTTGGCCGTTGTTTGTGATTGGGGGGCAATGTTTCAACGTTACGGAGGTTGGCCGGCAGACGGTGGCTGACAATGGGGCGATGTGGGAAGATCTGATAGAGAGAGAGAGGGGCAGATAGGAAAAATAGGTAAAAGAAAATTAATAAATCTTGCAAAACATAACAAAATGACGTAATTTTAGTCGCTAGCCTAAGGCTAACAACATATTCGCTTTTTCACACACACACACACACACACACACACACACACACACACACACACACACACACACACACACACATATATATATATATATATATATATATATATATTTAGTGTGTGTTAAAACCCACCTCTCTCACCCTTTCTTCTATGTTGTAATCGAAAGAGAGAAATTCTTTCTTTGTATACCCGAGTTTCATTTTAAGGTAATGTCTTGACTTTCTCCTTAATTTCCTCCCTTGTTCCCTCACTTTCATAATTTAAAGAGTTGACTTTTTTTTTCAAAATAAATCAAAATTTGATTTGATTTTATGTATTTATTTATTTACTAACCCGCTTCACTAATTATCGTTAAAAGTTGCCAATAAATTCAGCCACATTAATTGTCATTAAAGGCCTAAATCGATATCTCTTATAATTAGTATCATTAAATTACAACTTAATTATAGTTCTAAAAATTATCGCTAAAGATCACAAAATTAATTCTTACCAATTCGTCGCTACAGGTTTAATAAATAATCAGCTAAGATATTTTTATTTATTTATTTATACCATAACATTAGTCTCAGGTTTTGGGTTGTTACAATAATAGGTATACAAAGAAAGCACAAGGTGGGCTAAGTTTTCTTAGGTGAGAAGAACTTACTCAGAAATGAACTTAGCTAAGAAATAGCTCGATGAATCCTTCCAATATATTTTGCACTCAGATAAGTAAGATGAACTTTTTGTGCAAGAGAGAGAATATATTGGAGAAGTGAGCTTAGAGAATTTTTTTCAAGTGCATTAAACGCTCTTATTAGGATAGGTATTCATTTTAGGGTCCAAGGAAAAATACCGTTGAGCTCATGGAAGGGATAAGACCATCTTACAAGTCAGTGAATTTGGATAGTGTCCTAGATCAATTGAACTTATCACATAAATTAGTTACTAATTACAAAATATTTGAACTATTTTTGATAATAATTCAACTAAATCGTCACTGATCAAACAGTCAAACTGATATTGACAAAGATAAAAACAATTGAACTGATTTGAAGTTAAGTACTATAGAACTGAAAATAATTTAGTTTATATGGAAAGGAACCAGTTAAATTTCCAGTTAAACTAATTACAATATTGATTTGATTGATTTGTTCTTTAAAAATATTTTG
Organism: Escallonia herrerae; assembly: GCA_033070095.1. NCBI lineage: Eukaryota > Viridiplantae > Streptophyta > Magnoliopsida > Escalloniales > Escalloniaceae > Escallonia > Escallonia herrerae. The sequence continues at coordinate 184,019 of JAVXUP010001584.1, forward strand.
AAGTCTGAAGAAACAGTTGAACTGAATTTAAATCAGAGGTTATTTATGTCGGTGCTTCAAGACTAATGCACCGGTGAAAATAGTTGAATTGATTTCTAATCAATCGAAATGATTTATCTTTCGATTCAATCATTTCTTTTAGTGACTTTTTGTGATGTCTCTGAATGAAATGTTTTAAGAATAGTTGAATTGTTTCATTTGCCCTAAAAATAATTTCTTTGGAGCCAAGGTAAGGCTTTCTAGATTAGTTCAATTTTGGATTTTTTGGTGATCGCTAAGTAAATTTAGCTCCCATTTTTTACAAGAAAAATAAATGAGTGTCCAGTCTGTTACATCCAAAGCCTTTGAAGATATTGAAATGATCTGAGTCTAGAGAATGTGCAACAGATTTGATGGATCTATGCACAAAATACTCAGTATAATAGTTAATGGACCAGAGTTATCCAAATTAGGAATGTGAACCCACCAAGGATCCTATTTATCTGGGGCAGGGTGGCTGCCTTGCTATTCGCCTTTTGCAAATGGCGTTTCTTGTGGCATTTTCCATGTAGCTAAGTATTGGCTACTCTTGGAATGCTCACCCTTTTTAACAGAGTCGCCAAAAGTTCGAGCAGATTTGTAGTCGCCACAAGCAAAGTGTAGTCTGAGTTAAATGCATGGTAGAACACTAGATATGAATAACATGCCAGAGAAAGGGATGCAAAGAAGGAGCAGAGGCAACCTGGATCGAGCCAATGGTGCCGTTTGGTAACGTTTTCCTTGATTGTTGACTTTTTTTGTGAAAAACAACATAAAGAAAAAAAGGGTAAGAATTTGATATCCGATCTTGTTCTTATAATGTTTTGGACTGTTCTTAGTTTTGGGCCCCAAATCAAGATCAAAATAGAAGTTGTTCTAGTTCTTTTATTAAAGTGTTGGAAGACTCGTTTCAACTTTCTATTCAATGAGGTTCAGCCCTCAAACTCTTTCATATACAAATATTACAACTATCATTTTATAAACTTATTTAACAAAAACAAAGGATCAAATCTCTCTTACAAACACTAAGAACCCTAACTGCGCAACTTGGTGGGAGGGAGGGGGAGGGGGTGCCGACCTTGAGTGTATGCGGACTTGTGCTCGCGCGCGCGCGTGTGTGTGTCGTGTGTGTGACTGTGTGTTTTTGTAGGGATGGCTATGTTTGTGTGTGCGCGTGTGTGAGGCTGAGTGTCTCTCTCTTGTGTGTGTGTGTGACGCATGTGTGTGTCCGGGTGTATATATGTGTGTCTATGGGTGTGCGTGGGGATTTTGGGGGATGCGGGGGGTGAGATTAGGGGACAGAGGTGTGGAATGGCAGTGGGTCTCTAATTTTCGAAGTCATTTTGTTGGCTTGCTGCAGGTGAGCATAGTGGCCGTTGTGTCAAGAACCTGGTTGTTTTGATTGTAGTTAATGTCCAACCATATGCTTTAAATTATGTTTTTTTAATTTTACTTTAGGATGAATGTGAAACTCAAAATGTATTTTGCTCTTTTTATATCTTTAGATCAGGCCGATATTCAATTTTCTAGTTTTTAAGAGAAAACAGAAAAGGAACACAGAAAATTATTAAACTAGGGTCGAGCGACTAACAATCCCAAAGCGATGAGAACTTGTAAAGTGGGCACGAAAGTCCAATGTAAAGTTTTGGTGGGTCTCCTGAGTCCTCTGCTTATAGGCATCTGAAGCAAATCGTCTCCTTGTAAAAAATGGCGGCTCTAAGGAGCAACACCTCACCAAAGGTGCATCAGTTTTTACTGCAATATTGCAGTGACTTATCTCAGCTTGTAGCGTCGCAAAGGAAAGACACCTCACCGAAGGCCCATTAGTGGTCATTGCAATGTTGGAGTGACTTATCTTGCCTTGTAGCATTATCGTCCCTACCTCACACTCTAGTCCATGTCCCTTATAATGTTCCACGAAAGAACCAAGAGGCATGGATGAATGTGACTTTGAAGTCTCAGATCCACCCGTTATCGAGCGAGTTAGATAGGAATGCCCTATGAGGAACTACTTTGGTCCGGAGTGACCCAAGGGTCGTAACTCTAAGAGGTGCCGATAAACATTCGTGAAATTCTGGGTGAGTGCTCAGAGACCAAGTATAGCATCTTGGTACAGTTAAATGACTACATCCAAGATGCTACATCCCCAAGACACGTTGGGCATCTCGCACCTTTGGTTTGTAAGGGGCCAGAATGGTATGGCTATGGAAATCCAATAATGTAGAATATTACCTAAATCCGGAGCTTTGATGGAGCATGGAATTACCTCAATATGAATTAGAATTTTGGAAAGCAAGGAGGCACACACAACGGAAGGTGTTGAACACAACAGCCGAGGTACCTATGTGCCAGAGAAGCGGAGTACCCGTGATAAGTCCCAAGAGCAGGTCCTAGGAATAGGTTCAGGTACAAGCACCTTGGGATAGGTCGCGATAGACTACCCCAGAGAAAAGACCAAGGAAGGATAAACAAGGAAGACACTTAAAATGTGTAAAGAAGCAATTGCTTGAGTAAACTCGATGCATGACCGCACGTGCTTTGCTACATTGGGCTAGCAACATGTTATTCCCTCCCTGTATTGTATTCTTCCAACTTGACTCTTAGCAAATTCTTGGCATATGAACTCAAATAGCTAGCGATCATAGTATAAACACTTGGTGTTTGATAAACCAAGTTAGGATAAGAAACTACGAGTGAAGTGAACATGTATATTATACAAAAAAGTCCAGAAAAAATCGGATAGAGCGGCGGGGAGTGCAATTTCAAAAGCTTATAGGTTTAAGTGGTCAATTAATAGTCAACATATAAAAGGTTTAAGTTAAATAAAACTTTATAACTGAAGGGGTCAAGAGAGATGTTTACCCATAGAGAGGGACGGGGAGAGTAGAGGTGTCAAATAGGCTGGGCTTGAGTTGGCCTAGCCCAAGTCCAACGGGCCTCCAACAAAACAGGCCTGGGCTGGGGCACTGGGGCTATCAACCGGGCCGTGCCTGGCTAGATGGAAGGAAAATCTGGGTCCAGTCCAAGCCCGGCCCTAGGCCCAATATCTAGGGCCGGGCCCGGCCCTATTATTATTATTATTATTATTATTATTATTATTATTTTCTTGTTATTCAAAGTAAAAGTTTTAATTACGGTAATTTTTTGTTATTATTTAAGCAAATTGTAATGTAGTACTATGACTAAGATTCTTGTTATTATGTAAGCAAATTGCTCTCTCTCTCTCTCTCTCTCTCTCTCTCTCTCTCATTTACATCACTCAATTTTAAATTTCTTCTTTCATATACTCTAGGCATGTCCAATATTCACAATTTAACGAATCTAATATTTATCCTTTTATTTCATTATGAGTCATATACATATATATATATATATATATATATATATGTATGTATATACATATTTATTTGTCTCTCATTTTATTTTTTATTATATGTTAAACCTTCTTATACTCTTCTTGGTGAGCTTTCTTAATAAAATCTTAACACATAACAATTATTACTATTTGAAAGAGACAATTTCTACTATTTGATATTTTACTTCTAATTAATTGGTTGAGATTGATACATGTTAATTCTCGAGACGATCGTAAATAATAAGTATAGATTTTGACTAACAGTTTTTTCTCTCTACTTTGTCTCATATACAAAATAAAATTATTTTATATATATGACTCTCATATCATGGTTATGAGTGAGTATTAAAGAACATATGATATTAATATATTATGTTTGTCAGAAAATAAGAAGTAAGTGAGGCTATAATTTATGAATGTATGTAAATTATTAACGTCCATATATAGTTAAATTAAAGATAAATATGTTCATAGGCCCTCCTCCTTTTATCCGGGCTTGGGACCGGCTGCTTGTAAACAAACAGGCGAAGTTACCTATTTTTTATATATACAAAAAATATCTATCTTGCTTGTAAAAACTTATTATATATATATATATATATATATATATATGTGTGTGTGTGTAAAAAAAAACTATATTTTGTAAAATTTTTATTCTTAAAACTTAAGAGAAAGAAAATAAAAAGAAATTACCTAATCATCCGGAAGTACTTCAACATCCGAGTCACTGCTCTTCCTATCATCAATCGGTTTATCTTGCTCGCGGTATTTCGCATCAAGATAATCCTTCCAACATACACATAGCTCGAGCGACTCGGGGTTAAGACGACTCCTCCTGTCATCCAAAACCCTCCCGCTCGCTGAAAATGCCGACTCTGAAGCAACCGTGGAGGCTTGCACTGGCAGTACATCCCGTGCAATTTGGGATAAAGTTTTATACATGTTTTGATTTTGTTTCAAAAAATTTAACAAATTAAAATTAACCTGTTCTTGCATTGATAAATCAGAATAATGATCAGTATTTGAATATACACCAATCTCATTAAAAGAGAAAAAAGTAGACGAACCTGCCGAATTAGAAGTACCTTCACCTGGTAGTTGTCTTGCTACTAGATGTTCAAAGCCCTTAAGGTATGGCGCATAATACCTCTCAGCAGTCGATGATGAAGCTCGTCCGCGCACGTCAGCAGAATTACGATAGAGGTTGAACAGTTCCTCAAATGTCTTGCTCACTTTCGCTGTGAGTGCGGTTGTGTCCTCTACTGGGTAGCACATTAATTTCGATATCTCTTGTATCGAGACGTTCACGCCATGCAACTTTAACCTAGGATCTAAACAAGTAGCCACAGCAAAAACAACAGGCAGTTCACTCCAATATTTATTAAACTTTTTATCCATCACTTTTACTATTTCCTTAAAGGGTCCTATATATCTCCATTTTGTTAACATTGTAGCCATCTTGAGAATTTCTATTACAGCGAGAGGAGAGGTGGGATAGTACGTACCAGACAATAAATTGGTAGACGTGTAAAATACCTCCAAAAATTCAGCTAGGTATGTGGCCATCTGCCATTCCTCTTGAGTTGGCAAGCCGGCTGGGAACAAGGTTAGTAGAAAATGCGTATAGACTTCTCTGTATGCCAGAATGTGTAAAAGCATATGGTATGTAGAGTTCCACCTGTGGACCACATCTGTAACTGCTCTCCTGCGAGGCATATTATATTCAACACACAACGTTTTAAATTGTTGTGTTCTCGGACTCGAACTATTAACATACGCTGTCATACCCCTCATTTTGACAAGAATATCTCCTGCAGCAGCTAAACCATCTTGAACAATTAAATTAATTATATGACAAACACAACGAACATGAAATAATTTACCAGAAAGTACAGGTTTGAGGCTCTCCTCTAAAGCATCAACAGCAACTGTATTGTTAGAAGCATTATCAAAACTAATACTCATAATCTTATCCTTTAATTTAAACGTGGTACATGCTTTTAATATAATAATAGCAATGTTCATTCCATCATGCGGAAAAGGAAAGAGCTCGAAAGCGATGATTCTCTTGTGCATAATCCAATCTGCATCAATCCAATGGGCCGTCACACAAGTATAACTAACAAAAGTAAATGGAGATTGCCAAATATCAGAAGTAAGACTAACTTTACCGTCAAATTTATCGAAATAATCGATCAGGCGTGCTTTAGCAGCATTATACTGTCGGAGTGCATCGGATCTAGTTGTGTTTCTATGAACCTTTTTGTACAAAGGTTGAACGTATGTGTTCATATATCTAGAGTGCTTAGCATTATCGGCAAAAGAAAAGGCTTGTTCATCGTGAATAACAAATTCAGCGAGACCGTCTCTTTGCTCTCGCTGATTATAAACAAATAACTTACCGTCAAAAGATAACTGCGTTTGGGTAGGTTCGACGTGGCCTTGTCGAGGTGCACACTGAGGGTAATGCCTGTTAAGATGTCCATTACCACTACCAGACGAAAATAATTTAGCACAGTACTTACATCGAGCTTTTCGGATGCCGTCCACCATAACTTCATCAAAATGATTCCAACACTCGGCTTTTTTTTTTTCCTTTTGGACTTCTGGCTCATTACCGGAGGCATTGCTCGGCCCTTCTTCATCATGACCAGGCATAGGGTTAAGATTATGCCACGGAGTAGTAGCTTCGCCAACCGAGCTGCGTCCTTGACTATAATGCGGGGGGTCTTGATCAGGCGTGTATTCAAGATCTGGAATGTTTTGATTGAACTCCCAATTGGCTTGGGTATCTATCATACAGCCTGTACTCATTCGTCCAGGAACGAATGGTTGTGGTGGTGTGTTTGTGATGGCCGTGGTGCTGGCGCTTGTGCTGGTGGTGGTGCTTGTGATGATGATGATGTTTTTCGTGATGATGATCCACGCTTCAGTTTCTTCAGTAATCCAGCCATATTTGACGCTAAACTTTTTTACTAGATTGGAAAATAAAATTAGTAAGAGTAACTAAATACACAAGTATAAAAGCAGTAATTAGTAATTAGAAATAACAATTAAAAGAATTAAAGAGTAACAAATGAATTACTGAGGGTAATTCAAAATTTGAGAGAGTTAGTAATTAAAAAGAATTTAGTAATAGTAATTGATAAATATAAAATCACTAATTACTAATTACTAGACAAAAGAATTAGAGAGTAACAAATTAATAAGAGGAGTGGTTAGTAATTAGAATTTAGTAAGAGTAGTAATTAGTAAACAAGAGTAATAATTAGCAAGAGTACTAATTAGTAAATAAGAGTAGTAATTAGCAAGAGTAGTAATTGGAGAGGAAAATAGTAGCAAAGCTTGTAGAAATATAGAATGTTTATATAAGAGAGAGTAAGAAGATTGGTGTGAAAAATTAGAGAGAAATGGTGTGAATTTATAGATTTTTGAAACTTCACAAAAGACCAAAATATTCCTCAAAACTATCCATTTATAGTTGTTGGGAGGGTAAGAAAGTAAAAACCCTTAAAAGAGTTGAAAATATTAAGTTAGACCAAAATATCTCCCAAACTAGCCGTTATTTTGCTGTTGGGGGGTAAAAGTGGAATTTAGGAAACAAAATGGGAATAAAACCGTTGGGGGAAAGGGGGAAAAATCAGAATTTGAAAATGGTGGAACCGTGCCAGATCCAGGCTGCAAACCGGGTCAAACCCGAGCTTGAAACCCGGGCTAATTTCGGGCCAAATCCGGGCTTCGATTCGGGCGGGGCCAAACCCGAGCTTTTTCAGGCCGGGCCGGGCCTGGCCCAGACTTTTCTTGAATTTCCTTAGTCCAAACCCAGGCCCAAAGTCGTAACATGTAAGGCAGTTACTGTTCATTGAGGGGGCGGCCAACCCGGGCCAGAAACGGGCCGAGTCAGCCCATAGGCCGCGGTCCTTTTGACAACTCTAGGGGAGAGGGACAACACCGTCTATTTTCCTCAGCAAGCTTTGCAAAATCAGCAGCCTTTATATCTTCGTGAAATTCAAACGCAGATAGAGAGAGAGAGAGAGAGAGAGAGAGAGCGCGAGAGTGAGAGAACTTCACAAAGCTTCCAAAAATGTCCACCACCGGCAAGACAAAATTTAGCGTCATGTGCAGCCTTTTCAACTGGATTCAAGAGTCCAAGACATCCGCCAAGAAGCGGTCGAAATTCCGCAAGTTTCTCGACGCCGTCTGCGGGCCCGGCGACTACTTCGCTGCCGTGCGGCTGATCCTGCCAGGCCTCGACCGCGAGCGCGGCTCGTACAGGCTTAGGGAGTCGGTGCTGGCGATGTGTCTCATCGACGCCCTCGGCATGTCCCGAGACTCCCCCGACGCCGTCCGCCTCATCAACTGGCGCAAGGGCGGTGCCAAGGTCGGCGCCAACGCTGGTAACTTCTCCCTCGTCGCGGCCGAGGTACTCATAACTTACTCCGTTCCATTGGATCTTTCCAGTTTGTTTTTCGAATTCTTTAGATATATTTAGCGTGTGTAACATTGGCTTTGCTAGTTGTTTTTGTCCTTACTTGACTTGCTAAAGAGTACTTCTTTAATCTGGTTGCTATTGTAGTTCATGTCAATACTTACCTGCGTTGAAGTTACTATAGGAATAGGAACTCACAAAAAGTGCAATGAAACAGAGGCAGAATTTATTTATGAAACACTTACTTTACTCCTTGTTTTTGCCTTAATTTAACTTGTCAACAATCTTTATCTTAGAAATTCGAAAATTTGTAAAAATTCGAATCAAACATAATTAGGGAGCACAAGCAGAGTTTTTACCCTAGCTGCAACTTGACTTGTCTACCTATGCTCATTTATTCTACGATTCATATTTGAGTTTAATAAAAAGCCTACATGTATATATTTTTATTCAAGGAATTCGCAACAAGTTCAATGAGAATGGAGGCAGAATTTATTTATACTCCTTCCAATTGCATATAGTTATTAACTATTTATCCAAACTCCCTCTGTTTCATTTCTTACTAGTTTTTGGGGCACACGTGACACTTGTGCAACCCAAAACACACATTAATGACTTAATGAGATCAATGGTTCTTTGCGATTATTGCTAGACTAAAGAGAGGGAAAAAGTAGAAGGGATGGGGAGAGATAATGATGGGAACAAGAGTCATAGGAGTCACGTGGGTAGTTGCTAATTGGATAGAGATAGAAGAGAGATAGAGGTGGGTAGTGGGGCTGGAAAGTAGGAAAATTTAGATTTTAAGTTAATTTGCAAATTACTTAAATCACCATTATTAAGTTGTTTATCGACTCAATCAGTTTCTTCGCTGTGTCTTCTCTTGTTTTTTAATTGGGCAGGGAGATAACTGCCTAGAACTCTTTCCAGAAGTAGCAGAACTACTTTTTTCCCCTTTGTTATCTTCCCGGGAAAGTAACTGGTAGCCTCTTGATATTTGGAAGATAATTTATAATTATCATATGTACACAAGTACCAGGATAGGCGTTAATTGATTTGCTGTTGGGAACATATTTTCCTTGACCTTGCTTAGGTACTGTTGCCTTCGCTAGCCTTGCTTTTGTTTAGTGTGCTTGGTTGCATTTTGATATTTCCTTCTGTATGGTGGTTTGGAAGGTCTGAGCTATATCGTTTTTCAGTTATAGCATCTGAATTTTTGGGAAGAGTTTTTTTCCTTTATTTTTTTGGTTGAGCCATGCTGATAAGGGTTCAAGGTTATTTTAGTCGTGTACTCCGCAGTCAGGTTCAAGCTAGGTATAATTAGTTCTCTTTAAGATTTGGCCATATAGTTCCTTAGAATTTGGTTTAATACCAAGCCAAAGAAAAAGTTCACGCCTCCAAATAATTTCTTGATGTACATTGATCCACTTGTTCTATATTTTCGGCTATTCATAATGTGATAGACGAGAGCATGAAGCAAAGTTCAAATGGTTACTGATAAGAAATTGCAACAAAGCAGATGTTTATAAAACTACAGCCAACAAGAGATTGTGTAATTAATGGAGGAGTATCTGTAGTACACGTATAATAACCAGTGGTACATCATGATTTAACCCGATGTGTGTCACTTAAAAGTAAATACCCTGTGATCATTCACAACCCACAAAAAAAAAAGGAAGAAAAAGAAAAAAACTCTGAAGGGTAGTTGATGTAGGGCGGACCTTGATAAGGGCTATTTAAGGCTGTCCTAGAAGTTGGTATGTTAGGCTAGGGCTTAGATTTGTAGGGTTTGTGATTAAGAAGCTAGACTTAGGGTTTAGGATTTAAAGGGGCATAATTTTTGGGGCTGTTTTAAGACGCTGTGAACAATACCTTAGAACAATTCTTTTGGTGTTTATTTCTTCGAACAACGAGGAAAGGAAATTAAATGACAACGAAGCCTTAAGTCTCACTAAGGCCTTCTAGGAGTCTCACCTAGAAGAGATTCAATGGAGTCTCACCAATGAAAGAAAGAGAAAGCTGCAGTAATTCTATTAATCAAGTTGTCCCAATAGCTCTTACAATGCTTTTTTATATAAAGAAAACAAAAGAGAGATTTCCTATTAATTAAAGGATTACCATATTCTAGAACCTACTTAATCAAACTTAACTCAACCTAATGACAAAAGCAATCAAAAAATATAGTAACTACTAACTACCAAAGACTAGACCCATTAGCGAAAGGACTTGGCAAATAAAGAAACTTCTAATCTGCCTTACATTTGTCAAAAGACCTAAATGTCATTTGCTCAGAAATCAACCATTAATTCCCCCGTCTTGAAAGAACTCGACTTCGTCAAGTTTTGAAGCTTAGTAAAACCTATAGAGTTCGTGATTAAACTTTCAAAATCTATTGCAGTAATGCATGCGCTTTCCGAGAGTGATTTACTACGCCACTTCTCCAAAAACTTGCGATAATTCCCTTGACATGATGAAACAACCTAATCTTCAATAACGAGCTCAATCTCCAGAAGCGATTTTGAATTTGGAGGTACCTGGATGCTTTGGTTACTAGTTTCGTCAACTTGATGATCATGATAGAGGTTTAATCTTTGACATTGAATATAGGACTAATTCAAAATTTAGGAGGTAGATATAGTAAATAAGCATCTCACCGACTACTCTGAATGGATCAGCTTGTTTAGAATGCAACTTTTTGTATGTGCCAGCTGTGAAAACGTTATGGTCTTAGCTGTAGCATGACTAATTCACCCTCCTTGAACTGGGGAAACATTTATGCACGTTTGCTGCTTGCTTGTACTATTGGTTGCTAGCATCTATTCTCCTGCGCAGTTTTCTTGAATATAATGAATGTGTTGCGCAAAAGAGTTGCCACCTTCAATGATTTAAATGGTTAGAGGTATGGGTATAAGGTCCATGGGCTACCTAAACTTCAACCCATGTGCAACCTCGACAAACGAAGATCTTATAGTGCAATTTACAGAACTGTTGAAAGCAAATTCAGCTTGCGGTAAAATATTCTACAAGTTGTCGTATGATCACTAACACGACAACGCCATAGATTTCCAAGGCTATGGTTCACAACTTCCGTTTAACCAATTCATGGGGCACTTGGAGTTGTTTCGAAATGCAGCAACTACAGAGCAATATATTGAAGAACAAAGAAACGAGAAATTTAAAAGAAATAAACCAAATGCACAACATAAGAATTATGAGGTTCACCAATATGGCTGCGTCCTCAAAGTATGACCAGATTTCGATTTCACTATTCAATAACGTTACAACCAAAATCTTAACGCCCACTTTATGTTGTGGTTTTCTCTCGTAACCCAAAATAATACAAGATCATGTATATTTATTTAGAGCTAAGAGGTGATCTTTCTCTAAATAACCAATGTGGGACAAGACACTTATATACGTGGGCTAAGTTGTGATCTTCTTTCAATAAGCAATGTGGGACAACCTCACAGAAACTTGGTTTTGGGTTATTACCTCATTGTAACAATGTCTCTGAATTGAAATCAGGCTCCACATACAACAATTTCCCACTTGGAGACTGATACAACTCCAATCCTGAAACTCCATACAAATGCTGGTCATACTCATCCAAGAAGCATCAACGAAGACTAATCAAAGTTGAGCATAGGCTCAACTTTGCCTGTCAACCACCTTTGTTAACATGTCCGCGGGATTCTTGTTGCCTTCAATCTTCTCCAAGTTCAGTTGTCCATCCTCTAACAGAGACCGTATAAAGTGATACCTCAACTGAATATGCTTGGTCCTTGCATGAAATGCTGAGTTCTTGGCAAGATGTATTGCACTCTGACTATCAGTCCATAACTTGCAATCTACTTGCCCATATCCCAGCTCTGTCAACAATCTCTGAAGCCAAATTATTTCCTTGCTTGCTTCTGTCATAGCAACATATTCTGCTTCCGTTGTAGACAATGCAACAATCTTCTGTAACTTAGAGATCCAGCTTACTGCAGTCCCTCCTACAAAAAAAACATATCCCGTGGTGCTTCTCCCGTTGTCTCTATCACCACCGTGGTCTGCATCTACATAGCCTCGCACATCTATATTATTACCCTCAAAACATAAGCAGAACCTGGATGTTCCTCTCAAATACCTGAGAATCCACTTCACTGCTTGCCAATGTTCCTTTCCTGGGTTTGTCATGAATCTGCTCACAACTTCAACTGCATGTGCAATATCTGGCCTTGTACTGACCATGGCATACATGAGACTTCCCACAGCAGAGGTGTACGGTACCTGTGCCATGTATTCTTCATCCTCCCTGTTCTTGGGACTCAACTACTTTGAAAGCTTGAAGTGGGCTGCTAAAGGAATCGTCACATGTTTAGAGGCATGCAAGTTAAATCTCCTCAAAACCTTCTCAATGTACTCTTCCTGTGACAACCATAACTTTTTCTGTTTTCTGTCCCTGGTTATCCTCATGCCAAGAAGTTGTTTTGCCTTTCCCAAGTCCTTCATAGAGAAAGTATTTGCCAACTTCTTCTTGAGTTCATTAATCCTTCCCATGCTTGAACCTGCTACAAGCATATCATCTACATACAGAGTTAAAATAATGAAGTCCTCACTATTAAACTTCTGAAAATAAACACAGTGATCAGAATCACACCTAGTGAAGTTTGTCTGCTTCATGAAACTGTCAAACTTCAGATACCACTGTCTAGGAGCTTGCTTTAGGCCATACAAGCTCCTCTTCAACCTGCAAACCATTCCCTCCTTACCCTTGACTTCAAAACCCTCTGGCTGATGCATGTAGATTTCTTCCTCCAAATCCCCATGGAGAAATGATGTCTTAACATCCAGCTGCTCCAGATGTAAGTCCTCTATAGCTACAATGCTCAATATCGTACGAATTGAAGTCATCTTCACAACAGGAGAGAAGATTTCTTGGAAATCAATGCCTTTCCTCTGTCAATACCCTTTCATAACTAGTCTTGCCTTGTATCTCTTTGCTCCTCCAGCTTCATTTTTAATCATGTATACCCATTTATTGTACAGAACATTCTTACCTGCAGGGAGCTTTACCAAATCCCAAGTTTGGTTTTGCTCAAGTGAAGCCATTTCATCTTTCATGGCTTGCTCCCACTGTAACCTGGATTCATCATGTATGGCTTCTTGATAACATTCTGGCTCACCAGAATCAGTATACAAAATATAATCGAGTGGAAGACAAAGTCTGTCAGGAGCTTTCCTTACCCGACTACTTCTGAGGTTAAGAGTTTCAGGCACTTGTTGTTGATCACCAGCTCCAATTTCAGTATCAGTTGTCTCATCAAGGACTTCTGGATTTTCTGTCCTGGGTACCTATCCATCTTCTAGCTCATCAAGTTCCATGTATTCCCTGTTGTCTTTTTCAATTCCATGTTCTTGCAACCTGTGCTTATACAACCGTGATTCATCGAATATGACATCCCTACTCCTGATGATTTTGTTATGATCGTAGTCCCACAAACGATAACCATATTCATCACCTCCATATTCAATAAATACACACTTTTGAGATTTAGAGTCAAGTTTCTTCCTTTTCTCTTTATCAATATGAGAATAAGCAATACATCCAAAAACTCTCAGAAAAGAATAATTTACTAGTTTACCTGACCATTCTTCTTCAAGAATACTACCATTGAGAGCACTTGCTGGACTTCTGTTAATTAAATATACGGCAGTATCCACAGTTGCTACCCAGAACTGTAGAGGTAAATCAGCATGTATCCTCATACACCTTGCTCGTTCTATGATGGTTCTATTCATCCTCTCTGCCAAGCCATTTTCCTGAGGTGTCCTCTTAACAGTTCTTATTAACCTGATACCGTTATTGGAACAATATTCTTGGAACCCTCCATCACGATATTCACCCCCATTGTTAGATTTTAGGCATTTTACCTTGTTCCCTGTTTCATTCTCAACAAGAACTTTTCACTTCTTAAAAGTGTGATAGACGTCAGATTTATGTCTGATGGCGTATATCCAAGTCTTTCGACTAGTATCATCTATAAAAGAAACAAAGTAGAAATCAACTCCAAGAGACTTTACTGTAGTTGGTCCGCAAACATCCGTGTGAACTAACTCCAGCCTTTCAATCTTCTTCTGTTTACCATCCCTCCGGAAACTGACCCGTTTTTGCTTTCCATAGACACAACCCTCGCAGAAATCTAACTGAATGTACTTCATCCACGGCAATGCATTCTTTGAGTGCAGAATTTTCATACCACTCTCACTCAAATGTCCCAACCTGTGATGCCATAACGTGGTTCTCTGATTTTCTGTAAAAGCCAAAGAGATAGAGTAGTTATGGGTACCTGAAAGAGTGTATAGGGTTCCTAATCTTTCTCCTCTTGCTACCACCATCGACCCTTTGGTCACCTTCCACTGTTTTCACCAAATGCCACAAAATAGCCTTCACGATCCAATCCACTGAAGGATATAAGATTCTTCTGTAGTTCTGGAATATGTCTAACATCCTTCAAAACTAGGGTTCCTCCATTTGATAGTTTAATTTCTACTTTTCCCTTTCCAACAATGCTACACCGATATCCATTCCTGACAGTCACATGTCCATAATCACCGTGAACATAATTACTGAAACAATCCCTATGAGGCGTACAATGAATCGAAGCTCCGGAGTCTACATACCACACTTTGGAATTATCATCCACTGTAACAGAAAGACATAAATCGTCATATTTCCGTTCGTTTGAACTTACCATGTTTGCCCCTTCATCTTTACTTTGTCTTCCCCCTGCTCCCTTTTTCTTCGTTGGTTTCGTACAATCATTCTTCTTATGACCTTCCTTGTTACAATTTCGACACACTATGGTTTTCCCTTTGGACTTCGACTTGCCTCTTGATCTTGATCTTCCTCTTGTAGGACTTCTTCCGCTGTTCTTCTGCTTGTTATTCTGTCTACCTTTGGATTCCACGGACAAAGCAGTACTAGATGATATACCATCACCAATTGTCTTTCTCCGCATTTCATCATTCATCACAGAACTCACAACATCATTAAGTGTTAGCCTTTTAGAAATAGTAGAATTACTCACTGTCGTCACCAAGTTATTCCAACTATCAGGCAGTGAACACAAAAATAACAAAGCCCTAATTTCATCATCAAAATTAATGCCGATAGATTCCAATTGATTTGTAGCCCCGTTAAAATCATTTAAATGATCAACAACAAAACCATTTTCAGACATTCTCATATTAAACAGTTTCTTCATGAGAAATTCCTTATTCGAAGCAGAAGGTTTTTCGTATAATTTCTCTAACGAATGCTACTTGTGGGGTTAGGCTAAGTCTTACTGTAGACAACGCCTTTCTGTCCAAAATCGCCCACTCACTCGCATTCATCGCTTCAGGTTTCTCTTCCACCAACGGTAACTACAGATCCTTCTGATACAAGTAGTCTTCAACTTGCATCTTCCACCATTGGAAATTCATACCATTAAACTTCTCGATCTTTCCTTTACCTTCTTCGGCCATTGCTCCCACTAAAACGTAGAATCCACTTGAGTAAAACTCGAACCCGAGCTCTAATATCAGTTGTTACGAAATGCAGCAACTACGGAGCAATTTATTAAAAAACAAAGAAACGAGAAATTTAAAAGAAATAATCCAAACGCACAACACAAGAATTACGAGATTCACCAATATGGCTACGTCCTCGGAGTATGACTAGATTTCAATACATCCTCGGAATATGACCAGATTTCAATTTCAGTATTCAATAGCGTTACAGTAACGTTACAACCAAAATCTTGACTCCCACTTTATGTTGTGGTTTTCTCTCTTGACCCAAAACAATACAAGACCATGTATATTTATTTAGAGCTAAGAGGTGATCTTTCTCTAAATAACCAATGTAGGACAAGACACTTATAGACGTGGGCTAAGTTGTGACCTTCTTTCAATAAACAATGTGGGACAACCTCACAGAAACTTGCTTTTGGGTCACTACCTCATTGTAACAATGTCTCTGGATTCAAATCAGGCTCTACATACAACAGGAGTATCACAAGAGGAACTATAATGAATCCGGGTATTTGGAGTTACGAAGGTGACCCTTTGTTTGGGGATGAAAAGAGGTCGAGAACATTAGTTCAGTCCCCAGTTTAGTCCATAATGTTTTGCAGGAACAACTCACGAACTTTACTTCACGGTTGCAAAGAATTGGACTTAGGAAGTCCACATAGCAAACTATTTCCGTGAAGAACAAATCAGCCACATAAGAAGCATCAAAAGCTTTCTTACAAGGTATAAAGTGAGTGATTTTGAAAAAAAAGATCCACCACAACAAATATATTGCTTTCAAGGCAATACTAGCACGAAATTCATGCTTAAGTCCTCCCGAGGCCAATTAGGAGTAGGCAGTGGTGTATAAACGCCCAGTATTTTGCTTAGAACCCTTTCCCAATTGACAAGCTCTACATTGTTTGGCAACTTTCCATACGTCCTTCTTTAAGCTCGGCCTAAAGAATCGACCCTCCACCATGGCAATAGTCTTATCAGGTCCAAAGTTCCTCCTATACCTCCCCCACGAAGCTGCCATATCACATGATTTTGAAGGGAGGTTCTTGGCAAGCATAATCTGATTTTATAACACAAAAATCCGTTCGAAAGTTGAAAATCAGCTTGCCGCCTGGTGGAATCATCAAGAAGAGAAGAGCATGTAATTTTGAAATCTGCCATTGTTAGATTAACAACGCTTCAACTCCTCGAAACGAACGTAGAGACGGATATTTTGTCAAGAGAGAGGCTTTGCTACTAGGTGTATCAGCCACTTTATTCTGTACTCCTGCCTTGTGCTTCAGCGTGAAGGTGTATTGCTGAAGATAGTTACTCCAATTGGCATGTCTTGAACTTACATGCTTTTGAGAGTTGAGATATCGCAACGCTTCATGATCCCAGTATATAACAAATTCCCGCTGAATGCTATAGTAGTGCCGATGCTTAAATGACTGAACCACTGCGTAAATCTCCACATTGTAGGTAGAGTATCTCTTCTTGGCATCATTAAGCTTATCGCTAATACAGGCCATAGAACGTCCTTCCTAGCTAAGGACAGCGCCGATACCCACATGAGATTTGGTCACGAGCCACCTCAAATACTTCATCAAAATCTAGTAAGCGTTGAACTAGAGTTGTAATCACCTTGGACTTGATATCTTCAAATGCCTTGCCTTGTTGCATTTGTCCTATTAAATGGACTAGATTTCGTACATTATGTTATTGGTGCCGTAACGGTACTAAAGTTTTGAATTTATAGCCGGTAGTGTGTAGCCAACCCATAAAACTTTGTACTCCATGTATATCGGATAGGCCGATCAGCAATTGCTTTAACCTTTTTCGGATCAGCTTCAGCACCTTTGGTAGAGACAACAAAGCCCAAGAACACAACACTGGAACTCATGAAGGTATGCTTCTTCAAACTGAGGTAGAGTTTTTCGTTCTAAGAAGTTCCAAAACCTGGCTCACGTGTTCTGTGTTGCTCATGAGATCGGCTATAGATAAGGACATCTTTGAAATAGATGAAATGACGGAAAACCTGTGTGGTAAGCCTCATAAATGTGCTTGGAGCATTAGTTAGACCAAACAACGTGACCAGCCATTCCATAAACCATCTTTTGTCTTGAAAGCTATCTTCCATTCATCTCTAGGCGGAAACGTATTTGGTGATATCCGCTTTTCAAATCAAGCTTCAAGAAAATTACTGCTCCTGTCGTCATATTTAACATGTCATTGAGTCTAGGAATAGGAAACCAGTATTTAATAGTTTATTAACTGCATGACTGTCCACACACATGTCATTATGCCATGATTGACCTTCATTGGAGATAATAAAGCAGGCACCGCACAAGCACTTAGGCTCTGTCGAATAAAACTTTTGGCCAATAAGTCATCAACCTGCCTTTTCAGCTCATCTTGCTTTCTTAGGCTCATGCTATGCTATAAGCTGGTAGGTAAAACTTAACATGGGACCAAATCAATCGCACGTTGAACATCGCCCATTGGAAAGAGTTACTTTGGTAAATAGTCAGGGATTAAGTCAGAAGATTCAGCAAGGATGCTTTTCACTTCAATTGGTTGTTCCACGAGCCTCTCACTGGTTCAGCTAGCTTGTGCACCGCCAAAGCGAAAATAGCATCTTCTTCTTTACTAGCTTTTTTTAAAGACATGCACATTTATAATTTGTAGTTATTGCCTTCTCTCTTGTGGATTACACCTTGGATTTCTTTTGTAGGCCAAAGGACTTTTGTGCGCCCATTGTACTTCAGATTATAAATGTCCTCATAATAATCATGCTGCACTATTTGATAAAAAAGCCACAATCTTACAAGCAACATATGGCTTTCTTTCATTGGCAAGACATCAAACCACATAGATTGTTCAAAATCTTTGCTGATTAAAAAGGTAGCCCTACAACAAAATTTTACTGGATATTGAAGTATCATTCAACCAAGGATTAGGAGGCTTTTCCATCTTCACACCAAGCTTGTCAACAAGCTCGTGTAAAGCTACATTGAAGATGCTGCCTCCATTGATAATGAGAGTGCATAATCTTCCTTAGCAAGAGAAATATTAGTGTGACGCCAATGCTTTTTGGCAAATTGGCGGCCTTCTGAACTATTAACAATGGTCCCATAGTAAGACACAAGCCTTTTGTGGTTCCTTCGTAGTAATTAACATTTTCAGTGCGTTGTGTTTCATTAGAGTTCACATCTGTCTAGGCGTAGTTTCAGATTCAGCTTGCGGCCCTTCCACATAAAAGTGCGAGCCCTTATATGGACAAACAACAGAAGAATGACCACAACCGCGACAATCGTAGCATAGTTTAACAATGTTGCCTTGCATTGAACCACTTGGAGTCTTTCCTTTATCCATATCACCATTCGTAGGACTCAAAACAGCTGGTTGCTGCTCCTTTTTGGAGGCTGGTCAGAGGGTTTGGTAGCATTACCTTTAGCAAGGTTGCTCTTGCCTCGACTAGTAGGAGGCGGCGCTGTACGAAAAGCTAGTTGCCTTGATGACTGAATTTTATGCGCTTCCTCAATTTGAGAGCAAGCTGATACACATCATTCAGGGTAACACAGCGTGTTGCTGCCTGTAATACCCCAAAATTTTTATGCTATATTATTGCTTTAAAATAATTAAATAGCTAAATAAGCAAGCTTGTGGTCTTTTTGCTATATTATGAAAGTTTTGGTGCCTTTTGAATAAGTGGATAAAGTTCAGGGGGTTTTGTGTAAATTGCCAATTAGGGCTTTAATAGAAATAGCTCTTCTTCTTTCTCTTCCAGCCCTCCTCTTGTTTCCTCTCGTAGCCGGCCCTCCCACTCTCTTCTCAATTTTCATCCATAAATTTCTTGTTCCTTTGGAGAAATTCGGCATAATCAAGTAGTGTAGCTTGGGACTTCGAGAATTCGCGAATTTGCTCGTATAAGGTAAGGGAATTCGTAGTTTTTGCTGTGGCAAGGGTTATACCTTCTTCAAATCTGAAAAAAAATCATTTGGGTTGATCAAATCTTTTGTAAAGGTTTGCAATTTTTGTTAGTGTAAGGGATTTTCGATTTTCTTCCTGTGGTAAGGGTTTATACGTTCTTGCTATGGCGCTTTCTTTTCCGTAAATCTGAATTTATCATAGAATCCAATTCTATTTGATATGAAATCTCACCTATGGAATTTCACATCTTACTTTTTGTTTGTGACTTAATCGTATAATATATATTTTGTCCGGCCTGATTTAATTGCCTTATGAGGGCCTTCCTTTCTGATTTTAGCTATGGTAAGGGATTTCTTCTTGTTGGGATTTAAGATTTGTGGTGGATAATTCAATTGTTCATCATCGTTT
The DNA here is from genome assembly GCA_033070095.1 of Escallonia herrerae. Taxonomy (NCBI): domain Eukaryota; kingdom Viridiplantae; phylum Streptophyta; class Magnoliopsida; order Escalloniales; family Escalloniaceae; genus Escallonia; species Escallonia herrerae. Next base: position 203,695 of record JAVXUP010001584.1, read on the forward strand.
GCAATACAGTAAGTTGCCGGAAGTGTACTGCTTCGGCAGTTTTTTTTTGTTGTTGTTGCCGTTGCACTGTGGCGCTGTGCTATTTTCTATCCATTTGACTTCTCATGCCTCTTGCTGGCTGGTGGTGTTTTCTGAGTCTACCTTTCATATTCATAGCTCAGTTACTTTGTTAAGGCTTTGTTGTCCTTGTCTTTAATCAATGAAACATGGCTTGAACCTGTGGTCCACTCTTCTCTTCCTCATCACTAGTTTGACTACCAACAGGAAATATCTATTGCCTTACCCAAGGTCTTACCATTGAACCTCGTATTTTTCCATTTGAAGTTGCTACTGCATTCTAAGCCACCATAACCAGTACATGGCCTTTCCATATTTTCCTCATTTTGTGAGCATTCAGATTGGGTGCTAAGGCACCTTGTTTACGTAGTATTCACGTTTCCTTTCTTCGTTGGCCACTAGACTTCCATTTCAATTATAGTACTGTCCTGCCCATAGTCATGGCAACTTTCTGACCAATCTTGTATTTCATAAAATCGTTTGGTTGTACCCGGTTAATTGTTGGCAGCCTGCTTCCATTGATGAAGTGTGCTTGTGCAAGTTACTAGTCTCCTTCCCATTGATTAATTGTGATTATTGTACGTATCTTATGTTGTGGAACCCATGACTTTCTGCCTATTTAACACTCATATCAATAGTGCCACCATGCTATGACAGTGTTCTATGTAATCCAAGTACGTCGCTAGACTTGAAACCTGCAAATATGTACGCTTTTGACCATTTTGTAATGAATCTTTTGAGAGTCCTGTAAATTACGGTCGTGGCCTAAATATAGTCTATTGACTCAATTCTTTTCAGTTTTTCGTGACGACTATGTTTGAACAACTCTCAAATTTGAGAGGGTCCTTTGGACACGCGTTTGATTATATGCTGGCGATTAATAGATGCTTAGCATGCTACTGGTAGCACACGTTTGATGTTTGTACGTTTGGTTCGACGTTTGGGTCTTATGACCGACATAGTCATCGTATACTTTTGTTGTGTAGCATTCCCGGCATATTATTTATATGTTTAAGGTTAATGCTTAATTACGTTTGTTTTGGCATTTGATATAAGAATTTGGTTTGCCCATTCCATCAAGTATTGCCATTTGACTCTGTTAGTTGTTGCTTTGATATCTTGTCGTTTTTGTACCTTACTGAGCTGTTTGAGCTCACCCCTTTCACTCTACCTTGTCCCTTGCCACAGGTCATGAAAGTGACTAAGGATCCGTGTGACGGCGTTGGAGCTTTGAGATTTCTTTTGAGTTAATTAGATCGCATTTTGTTTTGAGAACTTTACCCGAAAGCGGGTAATTTGATAGAATTAATTTCATATGATTGGTTTAGCCGCTGCGTTTAGTAAATTTGTTTTGTAATGGATTTTTAAGAGAACGGATTGCATTAGATTCTTTGTTTTATGGAGATATTTTATTTCAAAGGATTTAGTTGCTCTGTTTATATCGCTGTCACTAGAGTTATAGCAGTATTTTCAGGAACTTTGATTACAGTCACGGCTTCTGTTTTCGGGGCGTGACAAGGTTGGTATCAGAGCTTAGGTTTGTGATTCTGTAGACTCGTGTGAGCCTAAGCCTAAATAGTTGCGAACTAAATGTGCAACTAAATTGGTCTCCTTCTGCTACCAAAAAAAAAAATCATTTTTTTTATTTAGCGTGTATCCTTTGTACATTTGTAGGCTCATACTGTTTTATTTGGTGTGTTAGGATAACTATGCCTCCTAGACGCGCTAGTCATGACACCAACGATCTTCACAATCCACCAACGAATGGTGGAGTTGCTGACGCCATTGTACAAGGCTTTCAGAACTTGGCAAACTTAATAGCCGGAGGTGGCGGGATACCGATGAATCAAAATCAAAACCAAGGGCAAAATGATGGAATTAGAACTGGAGATGTTGAAAAATTTAAGAAGTTAGTGCCCGCTTTTAAGGGGAACCCGATCCAGAGAAGGCTGAGGCGTGGGTGAACCAAAATGAGAAGGTATTTGACCTTTGGAACAGTAGTGATGAACAAAAGGTGGCATATGCAGTTTTCATGTTAGAAGATGAAGCTGACCATTGGTGGAAAATGGTCAAGCGCACGCAGAGGATCAGTGCTAATCATCCCATGACTTGGGAGCGATTTAAAACTATTTTCTTTGAGAAATACTTTCCTCAGAATGTAAAAGATCAGAAAGAGGAAGAATTCTTGAAGTTGGTACAGAACGACATGACAGTGGCACAATATGAGGCAAAGTTCACCTCATTATCAAGATATGCCCCGCATCTGGTTGATACTGAGAATCGTAAAGCAAGAAGGTTTGAGAAAGGATTAAGGCGAGGCATTAAGAACAGGTTGTTGGCACTGAAGCTTCCGACTTATGCTAAGGTGGTGGAACGGGCTGAAATTTTCGAGGCAGACTACGAAGAGTTTCAGAAAGAGAAGGAGGAACAGAGGCATAAGAGAGGCCGTATAGAAACTTCAGACAAGAACAAGGGTGGTGGTCAGAACAAGAAGAAATTAGCTTTACAAGAAGGCGTGCGATCGACTCGAAGGCTTTCAAAGATTTGTGATACCTGCGGTAAAGATCATGGGGATAGGCCATGCCATCGTTTAACAAATTCTTGCTTCAACTGTGGGAAGGTGGGACATTATGCTGTGGAATGCCCGTATCCAAAGAAAGAGAGACCAGGGGAGAAGACTTATAACATGCAAACTCAGGGTGGGACCAAGCCATCTACAGGGGATCAGACGCTGAGAGTTCAGGGCCGTGCTTATGCCTTGACTGCCAGAGATGCCACAGCTTCCAATGACGTGGTAGCAGGTACAATTCAGATCGGTTCTTATTCATTCCATGCATTATTAGACCCTAGATCCACACATTCATTTATAACCTCTTCTCTTGCGTGTAAATTGGATTTAGAACCACAACCCTTAGAATTTGATTTGATGATTGATACCCCAGTGGGGAAATCTATTCTAGTATCTGCGGGGTACAAGTCTTGTGTGGTTCACATTGAGGGTAAAGAGTTACCGGTTGACCTTATAGTTATGGATATTCGGGATTTTGATGTTATTCTTGGTATGGACTGGTTGTCTTCTTATCATGCCTCATTGGATTGTTATGCCAAAGAAGTCCATTTTCAGATTCCCGGTCAATCTAAGTTTAAGTTTAAAGGTTCTACTTTTGTTACGTCTTCTTGTCTTATTTCTACCTTACGAGCTAGACGACTACTCAAGAAGGGGTGTCAGGGATTTTTAGCTCACATTGTGGATACCCGTATAGCTGATCAGAACTTGTCAAATATTCCCGTCGTTAGTGAATTTTCAGACGTGTTTCCCGAAGAGCTTCCTGGTCTTCCTCCGAACCGTGAAGTCGAGTTTATTATAGATCTTGTACCAGGAGTTGCTCCGATTTCTAAGGCTCCTTACCGCATGGCTCCTGCCGAACTCAAAGAGCTTAAGGTGCAACTTCAAGAATTGCTGGAGAAAGGCTTCATTCGCCCAAGCGTCTCTCCTTGGGGTGCTCCTGTTTTATTTGTAAAGAAGAAAGATGGAACAATGAGGTTATGCATTGATTATAGGGAGTTGAACCGTGTCACAGTTCATAATAAGTACCCTTTGCCACGAATTGACGACTTGTTTGACCAACTACAAGGAGCTGAATATTTTTCCAAGATTGACCTGAGGTCAGGTTACCACCAATTGAGGGTTAGGAGGGAAGATATACCCAAGACTGCCTTTCGAACAAGATATGAACACTATGAGTTTGTAGTGATGCCGTTTGGATTAACGAATGCACCTGCAACATTCATGGACTTGATGAATCGGGTGTTTAAGGAATATTTGGACCAATTTGTCATAGTCTTTATTGATGACATACTGATTTACTCCAAAAGCAAAGAGGAACATGAACAACATTTATGTACGGTGCTGCAGATTTTGAGGGAAGAGAAGCTTTATGCCAAGTTCAAGAAATGTGAATTTTGGCTTGAGAAAGTTGTGTTTTAGGGCATGTAGTGTCTAAAGATAGGATCTCGGTGGATCCATCTAAGGTAGAAGCAGTATGGAATTGGGAAAAACCAAGGACAGTTAGAGAAGTTCGTAGTTTCCTTGGTTTGGCTGGCTATTATCGCAGGTTCGTTGAGGGATTTTCAAAGCTTGCTACCCCATTAACTCGGTTGACTCGGAAAAAGGTTAAGTTTGAGTGGTCAGAGGAGTGTGATCATAGTTTTCTGGAGCTAAAGAAAAGACTAGTTTCAGCTCCTTTCCTTTCTCTGCCTTCAGGGGCTGGAGGATTTGTGATATACAGCGATGCTTCACAGAAAGGTCTGGGGTGTGTGTTAATGCAGCATGGACATGTTATTGCTTATGGTTCGCGGCAACTCAAAACGTATGAAATGAACTATCCAACACATGACTTGGAGTTAGCGGCCATAGTTTTTGCCTTGAAAATTTGGAGGCACTATCTCTATGGTGAGACGTGTGAGATATATACGGATCATAAGAGTCTTAAGTTTTTATTTAGGCAGAAAGAGTTAAATATGCGGCAACGTCGATGGTTAGAATTACTCAAGGACTATGATTGTAAGATTTTATATCATCCAGGGAAGGCCAATGTGGTTGCTGATGCTCTCAGTAGAAAGAATACTGGTACAATTGCAGCTCTTTGGATTTCACAAAAAGAAATTCTTGCGGATCTTGAAAGTTTGTGTGTGGATATTTTGGTTCCGGGGTCTGGGAACTATCTTGGTAATTTAATGGTGCAACCTACATTGATCGAAAGGATTAAACAAGCTCAGACTGTAGATCCAAAATTAATTAAGATCAGAGAACAAGTTAGAGCAGGTCAACAGCCAGAGTTCAGGACTGATGCTGAGGGGGCATTACGTTATGGAACCAGACTGTGTGTTCCTTCTGATGTAGGGTTAAAGGAGGAAATAATGCAGGATGCGCACAGTTCAGGCTTCACAGTTCATCCCGATAGTACTAAGATGTATCGGGATTTACGAGACGTATTTTGGTGGAATGATATGAAAAGAGAGATAGCAGACTTCGTAGCTCGGTGTCTTATTTGTCAGCAGGTTAAAGTGGAACATCAACGGCCAAGTGGACCTTTGCGACCACTTACCATTCCTCAATGGAAGTGGGAATATATTGCTATGGACTTCGTGTCTGGTTTGCCTAAGACAAGGCAAGGTCATGATTCAATTTGGGTGATAATCGATCGTTTGACTAAGTCAGCGCATTTTATTCCTGTTAAAGTTACCTATAGCTTAGAGAGATTGGCTAAACTCTATGTTCAGGAGATTGTTCGACTACACGGCGTGCCCGTCTTAATATTTTCGGATAGAGATGCACGCTTTACATCGAGGTTCTGGCGTAGTTTGCAAGATGCTCTGGGTACACGACTTAACCTTAGTACAGCTTATCATCCTCAAAGTGATGGACAGTCAGAGAGGACAATTCAAATTCTAGAGGACATGCTTAGGGCTTGCTCACTAAACTTTAAAAGTAACTGGGGTGATCAACTACCACTTGTTGAGTTTGCATATAACAATAGCTTTCAGGCTAGTATTGGTATGGCACCCTTTGAAGCTTTGTATGGTAGAAGGTGTAGAACACCAATTTGCTGGTATGAGAATGGAGAGGACAAACTTTTGGGTGCCTTGGGGCCAGAGATAGTACAAGTTACATCTGAGAAAATCCGTTTGATTAAGGATAATTTGCTAGTTGCTCAGAGTCGCCAGAAGAGTTACGCTGATAGTAGAAGACGTGAGTTAGAGTTTGAAGTAGGAGATCATGTATTTCTCAAAGTGTCACCTTGGAAAGGAGTAATGCGATTTGGGAAGAAGGGCAAGCTTAGCCCTAGATTTATTGGGCCGTTCGAGATCTTGCGAAGGATTGGACCAGTCGCTTATCAGGTTGCCTTACCTCCGAGTTTGTCACGAGCGCATGATGTGTTTCATGTCTCGACATTGAGGAAATACGTATCAGATCCTTCTCATGTCATCCATTATGAACCTGTAGAGATTCGGGAGGATCTTTCATACGAGGAATACCCAGTGGAGATTTTAGACCGCAAGGAGCAAATTTTATGCACGAAAACTATTAAATTAGTTAAGGTACGTTGGCGAAACCATTCAAAGGAAGAAGCCACTTGGGAACTCGAGGATGCTATGCGCGGAAAGCACCCTCAGCTTTTTGACTTTTAAGGTACGTTATATTCCGAGGACGGAATTCTTTTAAGGTGGGGAGAATGTAATACCCCAAAATTTTTATGCTATATTATTGCTTTAAAATAATTAAATAACTAAATAAGCAAGCTTCTGGTCTTTTTGCTATATTATGAAAGTTTTGGTGCCTTTTGAATAAGTGGATAAAGTTCAGGGGGTTTTGTGTAAATTGCCAATTAGGGCTTTAATAGAAATAGCTCTTCTTCTTTCTCTTCCAGCCCTCCTCTTGTTTCCTCTGGTAGCCGGCCCTCCCACTCTCTTCTCAATTTTCATCCATAAATTTCTTGTTCCTTTGGAGAAATTCGGCATAATCAAGTAGTGTAGCTTGGGACTTCGAGAATTCGCGAATTTGCTCGTATAAGGTAAGGGAATTCGTACTTTTTGCTGTGGCAAGGGTTATACCTTCTTCAAATCTGAAAAAAAATCATTTGGGTTGATCAAATCTTTTGTAAAGGCTTGCAATTTTTGTTAGTGTAAGGGATTTTCGATTTTCTTCCTGTGGTAAGGGTTTATACGTTCTTGCTATGGCGCTTTCTTTTCCGTAAATCTGAATTTATCATAGAATCCAATTCTATTTGATATGAAATCTCACCTATGGAATTTCACATCTTACTTTTTGTTTGTGACTTAATCGTATAATATATATTTTGTCTGGCCTGATTTAATTGCCTTATGAGGGCCTTCCTTTCTGATTTTAGCTATGGTAAGGGATTTCTTCTTGTTGGGATTTAAGATTTGTGGTGGATAATTCAATTGTTCATCATCGTTTGCAATACAGTAAGTTGCCGGAAGTGTACTGCTTCAGCAGTTTTTTTTTGTTGTTGTTGCCGTTGCACTGTGGCGCTGTGCTATTTTCTATCCATTTGACTTCTCATGCCTCTTGCTGGCTGGTGGTGTTTTCTGAGTCTACCTTTCATATTCATAGCTCAGTTACTTTGTTAAGGCTTTGTTGTCCTTGTCTTTAATCAATGAAACATGGCTTGAACCTGTGGTCCACTCTTCTCTTCCTCATCACTAGTTTGACTACCAACAGGAAATATCTATTGCCTTACCCAAGGTCTTACCATTGAACCTCGTATTTTGCCATTTGAAGTTGCTACTGCATTCTAAGCCACCATAACCGGTACATGGCCTTTCCATATTTTCCTCATTTTGTGAGCATTCAGATTGGGTGCTAAGGCACCTTGTTTACATAGTATTCACGTTTCCTTTCTTTGTTGGCCACTAGACTTCCATTTCAATTATAGTACTGTCCTGCCCATAGTCATGGCAACTTTCTGACCAATCTTGTATTTCATAAAATCGTTTGGTTGTACCCGGTTAATTGTTGGCAGCCTGCTTCCATTGATGAAGTGTGCTTGTGCAAGTTACTAGTCTCCTTCCCATTGATTAATTGTGATTATTGTACGTATCTTATGTTGTGGAACCCATGACTTTCTGCCTATTTAACACTCATATCAATAGTGCCACCATGCTATGACAGTGTTCTATGTAATCCAAGTACGTCGCTAGACTTGAAACCTGCGAATATGTACGCTTTTGACCATTTTGTAATGAATCTTTTGAGAGTCCTGTAAATTACGGTCGTGGCCTAAATATAGTCTATTGACTCAATTCTTTTCAGTTTTTCGTGACGACTATGTTTGAACAACTCTCAAATTTAAGAGGGTCCTTTGGACACGCGTTTGATTATATGCTGGCGATTAATAGATGCTTAGCATGCTACCGGTAGCACACGTTTGATGTTTGTACGTTTGGTTCGACGTTTGGGTCTTATGACCGACATAGTCATCGTATACTTTTGTTGTGTAGCATTCCCGGCATATTATTTATATGTTTAAGGTTAATGCTTAATTACGTTTGTTTTGGCATTTGATATAAGAATTTGGTTTGCCCATTCCATCAAGTATTGCCATTTGACTCTGTTAGTTGTTGCTTTAATATCTTGTCGTTTTTGTACCTTACTGAGCTGTTTGAGCTCACCCCTTTCACTCTACCTTGTCCCTTGCCACAGGTCATGAAAGTGACTAAGGATCCGTGTGACGGCGTTGGAGCTTTGAGATTTCTTTTGAGTTAATTAGATCGCATTTTGTTTTGAGAACTTTACCCGAAAGCGGGTAATTTGATAGAATTAATTTCATATGATTGGTTTAGCCGCTGCGTTTAGTAAATTTGTTTTGTAATGGATTTTTAAGAGAACGGATTGCATTAGATTCTTTGTTTTATGGAGATATTTTATTTCAAAGGATTTAGTTGCTCTGTCTATATCGCTGTCACTAGAGTTATAGCAGTATTTTCAGGAACTTTGATTACAGTCACGGCTTCCGTTTTCGGGGCGTGACACTGCCATCTCAAGTTGGATTTCTGTTTGTAGGCCAGATTTACAAAGAGCTGCAAGTTGAACGGAAGTTTCCTTCACACCATGTTGAACGGTGAGCTCATGAATTTCCTGTGTGTATTCTTCAACCCCCCTATTACCCTGCTTAAGAGAAAACATCTTTGAGTACAAACCTTGCACATAGTCGGCAGGAAGGTCGGCAGGAAGAAAGTGTCCTTTCATCTTTACTTCATCTCATCTGATGTATAATCAGTGGTTGATCAGTTCTAAAAAACAAATCCTTAATGCTATGCTACCACAAGCGGGGTGCACCGTTCAACTTTTACAAACGGAACTTTCTTGGTTTCAGGCATAGAGTTCCATTCAAAGTAATCTTCCATGGAAATAAGGCTGCGTTGTTGATTTTTCAATAAAATTCAGCAACTTCAAGGCGTGCCTTCGTGGTCACATCATCAGATTCTCAATGTTTTGACGCTGAACCCCTCGATTTCCCATTATATGACCTCGACCTTCATGATCATTTCTTTGTGGCCTGTTAGTAGAGCGTGCATCATCATCATCTTCAAATTCAGCCTCGATATTCTTTTTACCTTGATCTGTTTCCAAGACCTGCGGTATGTCATTGAATCGGCGATTGCCGTTCATAAACTCTTCTTCATGCATCTGGAGTAGTTTTGAATATCAGAAATTTCTTTAATCAAAGAACTTGCATCGTGGCCGCTAGAATTGTGTTTGGAGTCCATACTGTAAATATCACTGCTCCGTAATTGCAATACAACTCAGATACCTGGAACTTCCTTCTTCGATGCCAAAATTAATGCCAGACGGACCTTAATAAGCGGTATTTAAGGCTGTCCTAGAAGCTGGTATAGTGGGCTAGGGCTTAAATTTGGTAGGGTTCGTAATTGAGATGCTAGAGTTGGGGTATAGGATTTGATGGATAAATTTTTGGGGCTGCTTTAGGGTGCTGTGAAAAGGACCCGATAGCAGTTGTTTTGGTATTTTATTTCTTCAAACAAACATGGAAAGGATAGCAGCAATAACCTTACCTTATGGTCTGACTAAGGCCTTCTAGGAGTCTCATCTAGAAGACATTCAAATGAGTCTCACCACTGAAAAGGAAGCAAAAGCTGCTGTCTCTATTAATCAAGTTGTCACGATAGCTCTTACAATGCTTGTTTGTAGAGAAAACAAAAGAGACATTTCCTACTAATAGATTTAGTATTCTAGAATCTACCAGATTACTTTTAAACTAAAGACTCAACCTAATGATAAAAGCAATCTTAAAGACTAGACCTAATAACAAAAGAACTTACGCAAATAAACTAACTTCTTATCGACCTTACATTACTTGAAAGACCTAAATATCCTTTGTTCAGAAATCTCCACCTCAATATTCCTGCGAGTTGTATAGCTTTAGATTTCACTCCATGTCAGCTTCCATTTATCCAATAAGTTAGTGTAAGCTAGAAAATGATTGTACTAAATTATTCTTGCCAAATAATTCAATTTGTCAAGGATTCAAACTTCGTTTCTTCTGTTGGATGGGGTTATTTTAATGGTAAAACACAATTAAGTAACCGGGCAAGTAATCTTAAAAAAGCAGGAAAATGGAATTGAATATTAGTAACTGACCGAGTTTGTTGGCCATGTGACTAAGAACTCTGGAAGATCCTACGCAATGAGAGGTTCTATCTGGAGTATGGATCTCCCGGAAATGGTTTCGTGTCATGTGTCTTTGATCCAATTCGGGAATAAGGTGTAATAGTTTGGTTAGATCTCCAAAGGCTTCGATGGGTGGTGGTAGCATCAAGAGAGGGATTATAGACATGGTGGGTGGCTTTGAGCGGTGGCAGTGTGGTGTGGTGGTGGAAGAAAGAGAAATCTGCAGATAAGTTGTTACATTTTTATTCTTTTGTT
>JAVXUP010001585.1:0-214175 GCA_033070095.1 Escallonia herrerae
CAGCCATGAACCCCCAACCGTCAACGGCCCCGCCGCATGAAACACCCTATTGTTCTTTCCAGCTCCGTTTTCCCCATAGCCATCACCCTCTGACAAAAACAAGTTCGACTTTTGGGAATAAAATCGTACTAAAGTTGGCTTACCAGTTGATGGAATGGGCCCGGATCGGAAGCAACCCTGTTCTTTAATTGGTTCGATCAAGCAAAACTCCGATTCTACTCGAAGAATTTGGGTTTCTGACCTTGCATGGCAACGGTGTTCTTCTTCCACTGCTTTAACTTTATCTCTGATATCTCCATCTCCGTTAGAGATTCCAATGCCGTGTACAGATTTGATGTCGCCGATATTAACTCTCCAGTCTTGTTATCCTCTTCTGCATCTCTTAAGCCATATATATATATATATATATATATATATATATATATATATATATATATATATATATATATACCGGTTAAACCCGAATCGGAGCACTTGCGCACTAATCGCACCACCACTTAACGGCTATGTATAATCTTCGAGTCTTCGCACACGCCATCTGAAGCAAGGCAACATCCTTATAAATATATATATGATATATATATATCTATCTATATATATATATATATATATATATATATATATATATAGCAATATATATATCAATATATAATGCCGATCCGTTGAGAAACTCAAAATAGGAAATTTTGCTAGCGGATCTGGGACGGACCCGAAAAATGGACGATGATTTTTTTTTTATTGTAAGGCGGACAACCGGACGGACTTTGTTCCATATTGTCGTGCTACAGTGTAGCAACAAGGCGGACAACTTTTTTGGCCTGAGTGAGACAGAAAGACACCAGACAGGGGAAACACTTTTCGCTTTGTCCAAGTCAGTCCGCGATACTGTGTGCGGACAAGTCCTTGGCACATGGTTTTTACGTCCTATATATGTAGCGGACAACCCATTTTGGCAGCTTTTTTAACTTTTGTCATTCTCTTCTCACACTTTTCTAAACGTTGTATTCAGATCTGGCAATTTCTTCAAGAAATGTTTTAAGCTCAGTGCAAGTTCACAAACCAATCCTTTTATGTTCATATTGGTAGTTCACAAATGCTTTATGCTAGTTTTCAATATTTATTTGCTGGATTGTTTTGATCATTTGTCATCAAATATATATATATATATATATATATATATATATATATATGTACATATATATATATGTACATATATATATTATGTGTATTGCGTATTATTTGTTCATGTGATTTCAGTTGTAAAATCTGATCCCATGTCTGTTTGTATGTATGTACATACATATAGACAACATGTGAACTTATGTGAGCACATTGTCACGGACCGAACTTTCTCGCTACGTCGAACCGTGTGGCACTTAGGGAACAAGCCCCTTTGCTCATGCTAAGTCAACCTTCCACTCAGGCTGGGTGATGTTAGAAGCAAAAGAACAAAGAAGAACACAAGAGATAGTTTGAGAGAATATATGCTTGTATTGCTTATGTACAAGATTACTTGTCTGCTTTGGCCAAGTGAGGCCTCGGCTATTTATACTAGTCCACCTCTCGACTAATGGTGGAGATACATTTCATCCTATGGATCATATTCCTCTTCTAGAATTTTCTAGCTATTTACAAGGTTCTCTACCATTCTAGAATCCTCTCTAGATCTATCTCTTATGTAGAAGAAGAGTATAGAATATTCTAGAGACTTTAGCCCACTCATCGCCTTCGTAAGCGTCCATTAGGCACTTGTGTGGCGTTTCTTCCAAAATTAGCCTCCATATCAAAAACTAAGGGACATTCTCCCCCACCTGATCTCGCGACGCCCTCGTCGCAACCTCCTTGTAGTATCGGTCTACGATGTCTTGGAACTGCCAAAGATCATTTGTTGATTCCCATGTAGCTTCTCTCTCTAACAATCCCTTCCACTTTACCAAGTAGTGCCGCGTTGGTAGAACTTCTCACCTTCGTTCAAGCCTGTCGCTAAGCACGTACTCGGCCTCTTTGTCAAAGGATTTCACCATGGCTGTTGGTGCTCTATGACTTTCTCCACGGCTCAGGTCTTCCTTGTCGTCGTAATGAGGCTTTAATAAGCTGACATGGAAGACCGGGTGAATCTTTAGTCTGGGCGGCAACTCTAACCGATAGGATACTTTCCCAACTCTTGCCACGATGGGAAAGGGTCCCTCGTACCTCCGTATTAGTCATTTGTGTACTTTTCTTAGGGACTTGAATTGTTGCAAAAGCAACTTTAACATCACCATGTCCCCAAGGTTGTACTCTTTTGGCCGCCGTCTCTTGTCCGTCCACTTCTTCATCTTACGCCCGGCTTTGTCAAGGTAAGAGTGCGCCACGTCCGCTTGCTCGTTCCACGACCTTGCCACTTGCACCGCCAATGGGCTTCTCCCCTTGTAGTCACCCGCCAATGCAAGGGGAATGAGCAGTTGTTGCCATATGGCAATCTTGAATAGACTTTGGTTTGTGGCCTCACTCCTCATCAAGTTGTACGAAAATTGCCCCACATCTAGAAGTCTTGCCCAATCCGTCTGGTTGGCACTAACAAAGTGCCATAAGTAACACTCGAGTAGAGCGTTCACCTGTTCCGTCAGTCCATCTGTTTGGGGGTGAAAGCTCATCGAAAAGTGCAGCTTCGAGCCAAGGAATTGAAACAACTCCGTCCAAAACTTGCCCGTAAACCTTGGATCTCGGTCGCTCACTATGATCTTTGGTAGTCCCCATACTTCACCACGTGTTTTAAGAATAATCGAGCTGCTTCTTTTGCCGTGCAGCCGGTTGGGGATGCTACGAATGTCACATACTTGGAGAACCGGTCCACAACCACCATAATCGAGCCACATCCCTCCAATTTTGGCAAACAAGTAATGAAATCTATGCTTACACTTTTCCACGGATGTGCGGGGATTGGCAAAGGCTCAAGTAAACCTGCCGGTAGTTAGTTCTCCACTTTGTCTTGTTGGCACACAAGACAAGTCTTCACATAGGCCTCCGTATTATCCTTTATTTGGGGCCAATAGTAGGATGCCTCCACCAAGGCATATGTTCGTCGTTGCCCCAGATGGGCTGCCAATCTAGTGTCGTGACACTTTCAAATGATCATCTTCCTCAAATTGTTCCACTCAGGAATATACACTCGTTGCCCTTTGGTATAGAGTAAGCCGTTCTCTACCCAGAACTGTTGCGTTTGTCCACTCTCCTCAAGCTTGAGGAGTTCCTTGGCTAAGGGATCATGCTCCATGCCTTCCTTGATTTCCTCTAGGATATCTCCCTTTGCCTTCGACATAGCCGTCAATTCCACCTTCCGACTTAAGGCATCCGTTACCAAGTTGGCCTTACCCGGCTTGTATTCCATCACATAGTCAAACTCGCCCAAGAAGTCTTGCCACCTAGCTTGCTTCGGACTCAACTTCCTTTGAGATTGAAAGTAGCTAGTAGCTATGTTGCGGTCTTGATCAAGAACCGACTCCCCAAAAGGTAGTGCCTCCAAGTACGTAGGCAATAAACCACTGCAGTCATCTCTTTCTCTTGTACCGTGTACCTCCACTCGGTGTCGTTTAGCTTGTGGCTTTCAAAAGCTATTAGATGCCCCTCTTGCATCAACACCCCTCTAATAGCAAAGTCGGACGCATCCGTTTGTACCTTGAACACCTTTGCATGGTCTCAAAAAGCTAGAACGAGCTCTTCCGTCACTGCCTCCTTCAACCCCTCGAAGGTAGTATGGCACCTCTTAGACCATTCCCACATTTTTTCCCTTCTTGAGTACATCCGTTAATGGGGCTGCCTTCGCTGAGTAGCCCTTGATTAACTGCCGATAATAGTTAGTTAGGCCAAGAAATGACAGTAGCTCGGAGACCTTCGTGGGCTCCCCCCACTCCTTGATCGCCTTCACATTTTCTTCATCCATCCGAAGCGTTCCGCCTTTAGTGATGTGACCGAGGAAGTGCACCTCTTCCTTGGCGAACGAGCATTTCTCTCGTTTGAGATAGATCTCGTTCTCTTGCAACACCTTGAACACCATCTTGAGATGTTCCACGTGCTCCTCTAATGTGTTGCTTTACACCACGATGTCGTTGAGATATACAACCACGAATGGATCAAGGTAAGGATGGAATATCTTATTCATAAGTGTGCAAAACGTGGCTGGGGTGTTGGTCAAGCCAAACAGCATGACCAAGAACTTGAACACTCCATATCTTGTTACACATGTGGTCTTTGGCTCATCTCCTTCGTCTATACGAACTTGATAATACCCCGAACTTAGATCCAATTTGGTACAGAACTTGGCCCTTCCAAGTTGGTCGAAGAGATTCACGATCAATGGAATCAGATACTTGTTCTTGACTGTCACCTTGTTAAGTGCCCGATAGTCTATGCACATCCGCAACGAACCATCGTGCTTCTTTTGGAATAAGACCGGTGCTCCATAGGGTGCTTTGGAAGGTTGGATATATCCCGCCTCCTTTAACTCGATTAGTTGTCTCTGTAACTTCTCCAATTCTGGCAGTGCCATCCTATATGGTGCCATCGATGGTGGCTTGGCCCCCGGCTCAAGCTCTATTTGGTGATCCACCTCCCTTCTAGGTGGAAGCCGCTTTGGTAACTCAGGCGGCATCACGTCCTTGCTTGCCTCAAGGACTTCTTCAATCTCCCTTGGTAGTGGCTCGGTCGACTCCCCCATGTTGTCTTCCATCTTTAGGGCCGCGAAGTAGGTTGCCTCCCTTTTCTTGACTACCTTCACAAGTTACATCGCCGATAGCTGCATAGATGATAGGGTCTTGGCACTAGACGTCCCCGCGGACATAGGCACCACACACGACGTTCCCTTCTCCATGATATGCACCGCGTTGCTGTAAGGCGACACAAAGACATTCACTTGCTGCAAGAAGTCAAGGCCTATCATAACCTTAAAGTCATCCATTGGGGCCACCGAGAAATCCACTAAGCCCCTCCACAAACCAAGGCATATCTCCACTTGACGTGCCGCACCATGTAGAGGCTTTGTGTTGGTGTTGACGGACTTTAGCCATCCTCCGCCGCCAACCACTTTGAGGCCTAGCCGTTTGGCCTCTTCCATCATCACAAAGTTATGGGTTGCTCCCGTATCAACCATCACTTGCGTGGGCTTCCCATTCAACTTGGCCTCGATGTATAGCAACCCCTTGCCCGTCGAGCCTTGTCCCTCCCCCGTAGGGACCTTTGCACGGCCTTCACATCTAGCGCATTGAGGATTTAGAGTGAGCCCATGCGGCCCTCCCAGAAGAAGCATCCGTCCTTAGGCTTGTTCTTGGCTCACCTCTCCTCTAGCTTGCCATGGCCTTCGGACTTGTTGGTGCCGACTTGGTTATTCCCTTTGTTCCATGCCTTGGGTTTATCTCCCCCACCTTTGGCGTAGTTACCTTTCGAAGCTCCTTGTGCATTCTTCCCCTTTGAAGAGTCCCCTACTCTTATGTACTCCATCAACGACTCCGCCACTGCTATGGCCTCATCAATATCTTTCACGCCTCGGCGTTGAAGTTCTTGCTTAGCCTAATTTTAGAGACTGTCGGTGAAGTTGAAGAGGAGGTCCTCCTCCGTCATGTTGGGGATGTGAAGCATGAGAGTAATGAACTCCTTCACGTAATCACTGATGCTACTCTTGTGCTTCAACTCCCTCAACTTCTTCCTAGCTTCATAGGTAACATTTTCGGGGTAGAACTACCTTTTTATCTCTTTTTTGAACACATCCCAAGTGTCTATGGTGCATAGACCCTTCTCAATATCATTGTGCTTCCTACCCCACCGTAGTGTAGCAGTGTTGGTGAGATAGAGTGTGGCAGTTCTTACATTAGCCTTTTCATCTGTTATGATGGCACCTTCTAAGTAGCGCTCCATATGCTATATGAAGTTGTCAAGCTCCTTCGCATCCCGCTTGCCACCAAATTCCTTTGGCTTAGGCGCGTCTACCCTTGGAGTGGGAGTGACGACGGCTCCACCCGCAATGCCCTTCTTGAACATGGTCGTTTCTTGCCTCGTCTCTTCCACGCCAACTTTAACCACATCAAGTTGTTCTTAAAGATTTGCGAACAACTCCATGAATCAAGTGCGCAGTTCATCTTGACCCGTCACGTCCTTCTTAAGCGACTCGAGCTCCTCCAACACATGATCCTCCAAAGTTTGGAGATTTTGCTCGACGAAGCCCAAGCGGTCTTTCACATCGCCCATGGCTTCCTCCAAGACACACGTTTGCCCATCCAAAGAAGCGATCATATCTCTTGACTTGCTTTAGCCACGACCACCCTTCTTCCCACCGGCGGGTGGTAGAGGATCTCGCCCACGTTCCACAACGACATTCTCCTCGACAACTCCAGATGCTCCCACACTAGTATCCTTGCCTGCCATTGTTGCTCCTTGCTTGGCACGATCCCTCGTAACCAAGCTCTGATACCACTTGTCACGGACCGAACTTTCTCGCTACGTCGAACCGTGCGGCACTTTACGAACAAGCCTCTTTACTCGTGCTAAGTCAGCCTTCCACTTGGTCTGGGCGGTGTTAGAAGCAAAAGAACAAAGAAGAACACAAGAGAGAGTTTGGGAGAATGTATGCTTGTATTGCTTGTGTACAAGAATACTTGTGTGCTTTGGCCAAGTGAGGCCTCAGCTATTTATACTAGTCCACGTCTCGACGGACGGTGGAGATACATTCCATCTTACGGATCATATTTCGCTTCTAGAATTCTCTAGCAATTTACAAGGTTCTCTACCATTCTAGAATACTATCTAGATCTATCTCTTATGTAGAAGAAGAGTATAGAATATTCTGGAGACTTTAGCCCACTCATCGCCTTCGTAAGCATCCTCGTAAGCATCCATTAGGCGCTTGTGTGGCGTTTCTTCCAAAATTAGCCTCCATATCAAAAATTGCCGGAAAGAGCACATTCTCAACATATGCCATGGCAAAAAATGGAGTAAGATATCAGTTATTTTAGTAAGATACTTATTTTATCAATTTTCTTATTCTTACGAATGTTGTATACCGTTTGTTTTGCTTAAATTATATTTATTAATTCGTAGGAAAGAGCACTTCTCAACACAGTAGAAGTATCCAATAATTTCAAAGCCTGGAAATTGAACAAATACCAGAAAAGATTATTGCGTGGGATTGGGTTTGGGATTTTCACACATGGGCAGATCTTTCAACACCTTGACCGGCACTTAATAGGTGCCCTTGTTGAAAGGTGGAGAAGTGAAACGAATACGTTTCACTTCTTTCTCGGAGAGATGACAATTACCCTAGAAGATGTAGGGTTCATCTTAGGGTTACCGGTGACGGGGCGGCCGGTAATTGCTCCTCCGTCGGAAGCAACGAATAAGAGAACCGCTAGGGACTTCTTCACTTTGATACCCCAGGATCAATTTAGCACTGGTGGTATCAAGTTGAAGTGGTTGGTAGATACCTACAAGGTTCTGCCGAAAAACTACACGGACGAGATGCTTGTGCTGTACACACAAGCTTTCCTCTTGTGGGTGATGGGGGCAATTTTATTCCCAACAACGTCGAAGAATACGGTCAGCGTCAAATATTTACCATTGTTGGGTAACCTGCAGGAGGTTGGGAATTATGCCTGGGGTGCAGCAACTCTTGCGTACCTGTACCGAGCATTGCACAAGGCAACGAGGCCCGACTCCAAAGCTATATGTGCATGTCTCTCGCTATTGCAGGTATATCATACAAATCTTGATTACGTGTTCAATTTTTTTTGTTGAATCGACAATAAATTTTGACGATACTTTATTTAATTTGTCTTTGCTCTCAGGTGTGGTCTTATGAACACCTTGCTACCGGCGCACCCAGGCGTAGGGACAGAACCGATAATGTGTGGCCTCGGTTGTGCACCTGGGAGTACAGCCGGAAGGACAGCCACTACCCGAGGAGAGACGATCCCCATCATAACATTACGTACTATCGGGGGGAGCTCGACTCGCTATCTCCGGGCCAGATGCGATGGGCACCGTACAAACGTTTGGTGCGACGGGTGGGAGAGTCGTTCGTCTTCACGCTTTTCTGGTTGCAACGCACACCCCTGATCCACTTCGAGGTCGCAGAGTGGCAGCTGCCAGATCGTGCTATGCGCCATTTTGACTGCCTGTAGGGGTTGCCAGCCGATGCGCCGGATATGAGGCTTAACAGGAACCCACCGGGTGTCGGACGGTTTGGCAAGGCAAATGCGCATGACTTGTGCGCACGAGAAATTGAGGTTTGGAATTCCTGGCAGGACACGTTGGCGGCCATTGTGTCAGAGCCTGACCCCATGATCAGCATCGAACAGTACAATGAGTGGTACTACCGCATCACCTGGAGGAGAGTAGCCCCAGTAAGTTTGAACGGGGGAAGAAGTACCACCCTAGAGGTCAGATCGATGAGCGTATGGCATACGATCTCGTAAGTTTCCCAACGAGTGCTTTTAATTGAATTTGATGATTCTAAGTGTGTGTATGAAGTTATTGTGGGAATTTTTTTTTCTCCAAGCATCGGGACAGCCTTCGGGCGTCAGCCCGAGAATGGGTTATCCGGGGTGGCAGCCCCCTTATGTGAGCGAGGGATACGGTGATCCCTCGGGACAGACTTCGGGGGTGAGCCAGGGATACGGTGGTCCCTCTGTACCTGGAATGGGTGGTGATTGGGGACCCCAAGCACCATGGGCTAGGCTCAAGCGCCGTGGGAAGAGTACAGTGCGCCCTCGTTCTCTTTGCTTCTGGACTCAGAACCCCAACCCTTTTCTCAAAGTCAAGTCACGCAGGACTGGGGTTTCAAAAACATCAGTCTATTCGAGACACTGCCCATTGTCCCGTGGGTGGGACCATCAATATCCCCCGGTCGACCCCCGAGGGCAATATCGCAAAGGGCATCCATTGAAGCCCCTAAAGCCGCATAAATGCCAAATAATCCGATAGTGTTATTTTAGTGCCCCCCCCGAGACAAAGTGTCGTATAGTGTGGATCACCCGGAGGGCATGGATTACTGTTGCTCATGGGGAGAAATGTCCTCCCTGGCTCCGGGGAGTTGGTTAGACAACGGTGTCATCTCTACCTACGTGGAGATTCTGAAGCAAAGGGGTCGGGAGCGGCTGAACGAGTATCCGGGCATTTTTATGGTGGATGCTTTTTTTCATAGCCTCCTAGTGTTTGAATGGCATGAGTGGGTCGAACGAAGGGGGAAGAAAAAGTTGAGCCAGTGGAGACCGTCCGCTAACCTACGAGCGTATCTTACTAGGGATAGTCCAATGAGCGCAAGGGTTGCCCACGTGTTTCTAATCCCATTTTTAGGGGAAAGCCACTGGTACTTAGTTTGCTATGAACCAACACAAAAAGTCGTATCAGTCATCTCCACGACGATCTCCACATGCTTGTGTTGCGGATGTACAAAGCCAGATTGGATGCTATGGTAATCTTACGATTGTTGTTTAATGCTAATTGTAACTTGCCAATTATAAATGTTAACTCGTGTCTTACGCCGTTTTCTGTTTCTCGCAGAATCTATTTTGTTTCATGGTCCATGCTATCCATGATGTAATAGTACCGGCCGGCGGCCAAAGCTCCAATTCCGATTAAAGAAGAGGAGGCCCAAGCAACATAATACTTCGGACTGTGGCGTCTTTGTTTGCATGTACATGGATTACATTTGTCGGTCTGAGAGCCTCAAGGCGGCCGTCTGGAGTAAAGAATGCGTAGAAGGCTTTAGATATAGGATAGCTTGGCAAATTATGAAAGGCCGGCCTAGAGCGGTTAGGTTTATTGAAAATCCGTCTAAGGACAAGAATCCGACTCAACATGAGGACTCTAGTTGACATTGTACCATTAGAATCAGTTTTTTTAATAAATCTTGATTATTTTTATGAAAGCTGTCATTGGTTTGATATGATTTGTGTTAAGATCAGTTGATTTGTGTTGAAATCAGTTGACATTTGATTTGGGTTGATTTGATTAGATTTTGATTTGAATTGAAGTATATATTTAGATTTTTTTGCTCTCATTGAGAATGATTGAATGGTAGGAAACAAAATGGGGGAAAGTCTAATAAATTCTTTGCTGCAACGTCCGCTACACAGTGTAGCGGACCTCCATCTACTGAAAAATTTTCTAAGTGTTGAAGTTGAGAGTTTCTGCTGCACCGTCCGCGGACGTATAGACCAAAAAGTTTCACACAGTGTAGCGGACGTCCATTTTTTCAAGTGTTGAAGTTGAGAGTTTCTGCTACACCGTCCGCTACACAGTGTAGCGGACCTGCATACACCCAAAAATTTTCTAAGAGTTGGCACCGTCCGCTACACAGTGTAGCGGAAGTCCATCGACTGAAAAATTTTCTAAGTGTTGAAGTTGAGAGCTTCTGCTGCGATGTCTGCTACACAGTGTAGCGGACTTCCATAGACCAAAAAAATTCTAAGTGTTGAAGTTGAGAGTTTTTGCTGCTCCGTCAGCTACACAGTGTAGCGGACGTTCATTTTTCCAAGTGTTGAAGTTGAGGGTTTCTGTTGTGCCGTCCGCTACACAGTGTAGAGGACCCGCATACACCCAAAAAATTTTCTAAGAGTTGGCACCGTCCGCTACACAATGTAGCGAACGTCCATCGATCAAAAAATTTTCTAAGTGTTGAAGTTGAGAGTTTTTACTGTGCCGTCCGCTACACAGTGTAGCGGACTTTCATAGATCCAAAAAATCAGTCCGCTATACAGTGTAGCGGACGTCCATAGACCGAAAATTTTTTAAGTGTTGAAGTTGAGAGTTTTTGCTGCGCCGTCCGCTACACAGTGTAGCGGACGTCCATAGACTCAAAAATTTTCTAAGTGTTAAAGTTGAGAGTTTATGTTGCGCTGTCCGCTACACAGTGTAGCGGACAGTGTCCCTAAATTTGAATAATATTCATATTAATTACTTATACTTAAAGCGGTTCTTTCGGGCATTTAGCGACCGATTTTTCGTCGCCAATTCTATTTTACGTATTTTAAAATTTTTTATGAAATTAGTGACGGAAAAAATGTTTTAGCGATGGAATCAACAATCGCAATATCTCACATGAACGATTAACAATAAAAAAATCATCAATTAACAACCTAACCTAAAATCATCGATCAATAATCACAATTCTCATATGCACAATTAAGAACCTAAAATTATCAAACAAATTCAAATAACACAAAATTGTTCAAAATGCGATTAATTTGATTCAGGGTTTAACATAAAATTGTTCAACATTGGGGGAAAACTTTTTTCACAAGTGCTTTGATCAAACACCAGCACTTGAAAACGCATATGCCCCTTGTGTTCAAAGATTACAAAGTTCCCTTCATTGAGGTCATGCTGCTGCATGAAGTTGTTCCAACCTTCTTCAAAACAAATTTCCTCTTGGCCGTGCTTCTTCTTAATTTTAACAAGCCATGACCCCTTGCGGTTGGTTAAAGTTGCTTTATTTGATCTCGTTATAGTAAGCAATCTGCAAAAGGCTACCGGTATGGCCTAACATATTCATAATACAGTAAGACGGGTAAGTTTTTAACCAAAGATAAAACTTTTAACACACACGAAAACACAGAGAAAGAGGGATGTCCTACAAGTTCTATATGAAAAGCAGGCATCATGACCTTGAAGAAGTGTCTGCCAACTGAAACGTCTCTGTTCACCGAAGCAGAAGTCATCAGGACGGATCCGTCGCTAGAAGAAGGATGGGGATGTCGCTGGAGGTGCAGCGACATTGGGGGGAGGACGGGGCTGTCACCGGAGGTGGTGCGGCGTCGGGGGGAGGATGGTGGTGTCGCCGGAGATGTGGATCGCCGTAGAGGGGGTCGCGGGTGGGTGAGATGTTCGAGATAGATAGAGAAATGGGAGAAAGAAGAATGGCCAATCTGATTAATATTTAAAAGCAGTTTGACGTCCGCTACATTATGTAGCGGACACAAAGAATACCAAGAGTTTTTTAACGAGGCTCCGTCCATTATATTGTGTAGCGGACTACATTGAATAGGGGCACTCGGCTGCGCCATTCGCATGATTGTGTAGCGGACATAAAAAAACTCCAAAATTTTTCTAAGTGTTGGAGTTTTAAGACTCTGTAGCGTCGTCCGCTAGATTGTGTATGCGAACATAAAGCAGTCCAAAAAATTTCAAAGTATTGGAGTTTTAAGACTTTGCAGCGCTGTCCGCTAGATTGTGTAGCGAACATTCTAGAACTCCAAACAATAAAAATTTTCTAAGTGTTGGAGTTTTAAGACTCTGCAGTGCTGTCTGCTAGATTGTGTAGCGGACATTCTAGAACTCCAAAAAATAAAATTTCTAAGTGTTGGAGTTTTAAGACTCTGCAGTGCCGTCCGCTAGATTAGGTAGCGGACATTAATGAAGACAAAAAAATTTGTGAGTCGTCCACTATGCTATGTAGCGGACGGGGCAAATAAAAAAAAATAATGTTAGATTTGATGGCAACTCTAATAGGTCCATAGAAATAACCTTCCAGTCTTCGGTCGAAATATTATTAGAAAAAAATTACGTATTATTACAAATGTCAAACAAACTTGATGGCTTATACAAAAAACTAAAGGTCCACTGCAGCTGCTTCTTCCTCATCTTCGGCGTCATCTTCTTCCTCGTCTTGCAAACCCCCTGGACTTATCCCCAGTGCCTTGTAATGGTTCCGCTTGTCATGGTCGGTCATTTTGTTGCACAATGCACACCTTCTCAGCTTTTTAGGTTGAGTTGCCTGTTCAATAGAGCTCTTCATCCGCGTAGATCTCTTGCGGCCTTTCGTTTGCGATATAATTGGATCCAAAGGCCGGATATCATTGTCATCTTCCTCCCCCGGCTCGTCATCTTCTGATCCCGTTGTAGGCTCAGTGTCAACCGCATTGCTGACTGAAGCTGCTTCCAACTGGTCGACGATGGGCTCTTGCTGCTGAGCTACCTCGAGGAGATGTTTATATCCGGCCATTGTAGCAGCACCTTTTACGGACAAACGGGTGAACATTGTCACCAGATGATTATACCGCAACGTCTCTGATTCTTCAAAGTCAGTATACGGGTGCTCCGGAAAGGCAATGGTACCGTGCAACCTGTTTGCACCTTTCGTCCACCGTGGCAGGACATATTTATCAGGGATTGTCCTGATATTCTTCTGGGTGAAAAACTACAGAATGTGTCTACACAGGATGCCATGGAACTCAAACTTCTTGCAAACACATGTCACCGAATCCGTCAATGTGTCATGGCTCACCGTATAAATTCTGCGCAGCTTCTCAGGGACGAGGTCATTCACGAGCGAATAAACCTTGTACTCACGCGTAGACATTTCTGCCACCTTGTTTATACTGTATCGTCCCGATTTTTGCAGCTCTACTTGGTATAGCATGAAGATCTCCTTCGTATAGACTTTGGCACCGTTCAGCTCCAGCGGGGTCTCAAGCAACCTTCTCCTTTGTTTGTACGTGGTTGCAAAGTCTGCAGCCCTTTCTTTTACGAACAACGAAGCAACCGCTTTTTGTGCGGATGTGACGAAACTCTTCAAATTGGTAGCTGTACCCACATAACTATCGAACGTGGCATTCATAGATTCACTCCTGCCCGTCGTTTTCATGCCCGCAAAAAATACCTCCTCGTGTAAACGCCAATCCATTGCTCTTTGCGCTCGTACAAGTGCT
Source organism: Escallonia herrerae (assembly GCA_033070095.1). Lineage (NCBI taxonomy): Eukaryota > Viridiplantae > Streptophyta > Magnoliopsida > Escalloniales > Escalloniaceae > Escallonia > Escallonia herrerae. The sequence goes on from JAVXUP010001585.1 coordinate 13,677, forward strand.
GGAGCCACTCGTTGTCTTGCAATGAGTAATCCCGAACAAGCTTTTCCCACCTCTCCTCGAATTCCTCAATCGTTAACGACTTGGTAACGCACTTGTCAAAATCCTGTTTAAAGTCTGGATACTTTGCGTACACGTGATGCAGACGTTCAGGGTATTTGTTGCTTATGTGCCAAGTGCACAAGTTGTGTCGAGTGTCTGGGAAGACGGTAGCAATAGCCTTCTTCATTGCCAAATCTTGATCGGTGATGATAACTTTGGGTGCTTTGAAGTTCATTGCTTCCAGCCACGTCCTAAACAACCATACAAAAGAACCCTCGCTCTCGTCCCTTAACAAGGCGAACCCGAACAGGATGGAGTGATAATGATGATTGACGTCCGTGAAAGGAGCGAACGGCATCGAGTACTTGTTGGTACGGTATGTGGTGTCGAAAGTCACGACATCCCCAAAATGCTTATAAGCTAGCCTCGAACGACCGTCGACCCAAAAAATTGTACTAACTCGATGCTCGTCGTCAAGTTTATAATCGAAGGTAAACTGCGGGTCCTCCATCTGCATCCGTTTCAATAGGCTCATTGTGGATTGAGCATCATTGAGGTCATACGCGGCTCGTCTATGGGTTCGGACCGCGTTACGAACGTCTGTCGTGTTAAAGTTTAAATTTTGAATTCCCCCAGCCTGTTCAGCAAGAACATTAACAATCTCAGTAGGTCCTATCCGCGCATTGCTCATTGTGTGAATTAGGCTCCTCGCGACCTTACCCATCTTCTTGTGTTGATGCATCTGACTCACCTTAGAAGGGGTTACTAACGGGTGATTGTGTGCCAGTTCCAGGCTGGTAATAAGCCAATGATCTTGCTTGGGTTTATAGCTTACGAACATCTTGACCTGGCAATTTGTGCGCTCAAAGCAGTCCCGTCTTCTACGCGAATATCCTATTTCATCATCACTGTCATCATTGCCTACGCGTGTCTCATTTTGCAGTGGGTTTCTGCCCCTATGACACTCGTATAAGCGAGAGCATATCTTTTTTGTTACGTTGCTTGTTCTTGTAGTCTTTATTCTAATGCCAAAACCAACCCTCAATGAATACGCTCGAAAACATTCTTCAGCTTCTTCCAATGTTTGAAACGTTCGTCCTAGATACGGATCACTAGCATCTACGGGGGCGTTGGAGCTCGACACGAAATCAGACATTGTGAAACAAGACCTGTGTAGAAATAGACTACGCTTAACAATCAAATGACATTTCTAACTGAAAATATTACCTCAAAATTACCTTGACGAATAGACCAATTTAGGATGACAAATATACCATATACATAATCTCAAAAATGTCTCCAATTTAACAATTATTAATTTATTGAACATAACAAATTAAAATTACTAAGATAAATAGGCAAATTCATCATGCCAAAATAAAACAAACATATCTAAAAAAATTCGAATTTAAATAGGATAAAGTTTTTGAAGTTAGCGAACCTCATATACCTTTTTGATGAATTTAACTAGAGTGAATTTAACTATAATGAATTTATTTAAAGTTAACAAATTATATCTTTTTTATGAACATCATATCTAGAACATCACAAAAAATCTAGAGTGACATCATGTCTAGAACATCACAAATTGATGAATAGAGTGACAAATTTCTAGAATATCACAAAAAATTGATACTTTTTTGTCCAAACAAAAAAATATATATTGTACCAGTCAATCCATAAAGAAAACTTTACCATTCACAAACTTACCTTGCTTGAGTGAAACTTGAAGCAAGTGTTACTCGAAACTTGAAGGGAGCTAAAAATGGAAGCGAGTCCGAAGGATAGAGGTATCAAATGGGCCGGGCTTAGGCTGGCCCAGCCCAAGCCCATCGGGCCTCCAACAAAACGGGCCTGGGCCTCTGTCAAACGGGTCAACCGGGCTAAAATGGGGGAAATCTAGGCCCAGTCCAAGCCCAGGCCCTAGGCCCAACATCTAGGGCCGAGCTTGGGCCGGGCCCAAATTTTTTTTTGCATTTTCTTGTTATTCAAAGAAAAGGCTTTAATTATGGTAATTTGTGTTCATAGGCCCTCTTCCTTTTATACAGGCTTGAGACCGGCTGCTTGTAAACAAACAGGCGAAGTTACCTATTTTTTTATATTTACGGACAAATATCTATCTTGCTTGTAAAAATTTATTATATATATATATGAAAAAAACTATATTTTGTGAGAAATTTTATTCTTAAAACTTAAGAGAAGGAAAATAAAAAAAAATTACCTAATCATCCGGAAGTACTTCAACATCCGAGTCACTGTTCTTCCTATCATCAATCGGTTTATCTTGCTCGCGGTATTTGGCATCAAGATAATCCTTCCAACATACACATAGCTCGAGCGACTCAGGGTTAAGACGACTCCTCTGTCATCCAAAACCCTCCCACTAGCTGAAAATGCTGACTCTGAAGCAACCGTGGAGGCTTGCACTGGCAGTACATCCCGTACAATTTGAGATAAAGTTTTATACATGTTTTGATTTTGTTTCAAAAAATTTAACAAATTAAAATTAACCTGTTCTTGCATTGATAAATCAGCATAATGATCAGTATTTGAATATACACCAATCTCATTAAAAGAGGAAAAAGATTGGTGTGAAAAATTAGAGAGAAATGATTGGAATTTATAAATTTTTGAAACTTCACAAAAGACTAAAATACTCCTAAAAACTATCTGTTTATAGTTGTTGGGGAGGGTAAGAATGTAAAAACCTTAAAAGAGTTGAAAAAATTAAGTTGGACCAAAATATCCCCAAACTAGCCGTTATTTTGCTATAGGGGTAGATGTGTCAAATGAGCCGAGCTTGGGCCGGCCCAGCCTAAGCCCATAGGGCCTCCAGCAAAACAGGCCTGTGCTGGGCCAGAATGTGGGGATATCTGTACCCAGTCCAAGCCCAGGCCTAGGCCCAACATTTAGGGCCTGGCTTGGGCCGGGCCCGGGCCCAAATTTTTTTTTTCATTTTAATGTTATTCAAGGTAAAGGCTTTAATTACGGTAATTTGTTGTTATTATTTAAGCAAATTGTACTCTAGGCATGTCCAATATTCACAATTTAACAAACCTAATCTTTATCCTTTTATTTCATTATAAATCATATACATTGAAGATAAATGTGTTTATAGGCCCTCCTCCTTTTATCCGGGCTTGGGACCGGCTGCTTGTAAACAAACAGGCGAAGTTACCTATTTTTTTATATATACGAAAAAATATATATCTTGCTTGTAAAAATTTATTATATATATATATATATATGAAAAAAATTATATTTTGTGAGAAATTTTATTCTTAAAACTTAAGAGAAGGAAAATAAAAAGAAATTACCTAATCATCCGGAAGTACTTCAATATCCGAGTCACTGCTCTTCCTATCATCAATCGGTTTATCTTGCTCGCGGTATTTCGCATCAAGATAATCCTTCCAACATACACATAGCTCGAGCGACTCGGGGTTAAGACGACTCCTCCTGTCATCCAAAACCCTCCCGCTCGCTGAAAATGCCGACTCTGAAGCAACCGTGGAGGCTTGCACTGGCAGTACATCCCGTGCAATTTGGGATAAAGTTTTATACATGTTTTGATTTTGTTTCCAAAAATTTAACAAATTAAAATTAACCTGTTCTTGCATTGATAAATCAGAATAATGATCAGTATTTGAATATACACCAATCTCATTAAAAGAGGAAAAAGTAGACGAACCTGCCGAATTAGAAGTACCTTCACCTGGTAGTTGTCTTGCTACTAGATGTTCAAAGCCCTTAAGGTATGGCGCATAATACCTCTCAACAGTCGATGATGAAGCTCGCCCGCGCACGTCAGCAGAATTACGATAGAGGTTGAACAGTTCCTCAAATGTCTTGCTCACTTTCGCTGTGAGTGCGGTTGTCTCCTCTACTGTGTAGCACATTAATTTCGATATCTCTTGTATCGAGACGTTCACGCCATGCAACTTTAACCTAGGATCTAAACAAGTAGCCACAGCAAAAATAACAGGCAGTTCACTCCAATATTTATTAAACTTTTTATCCATCACTTTTACTATTTCCTTAAAGGGTCCTATATATCTCCATTTTGTTAACATTGTAGCCATCTTGAGAATTTCTATTACAGCGAGAGGAGAGGTGGGATAGTACGTACCAGACAATAAATTGGTAGACGTGTAAAATACCTCCAAAAATTCAGCTAGGTATGTGGCCATCTGCCATTCCTCTTGAGTTGGCAAGCCGGCTGGGAACAAGGTTAGTAGAAAATGCGTATAGACTTCTCTGTATGCCAGAATGTGTAAAAGCATATGGTATGTAGAGTTCCACCTGTGGACCACATCTGTAACTGCTCTCCTGCGAGGCATATTATATTCAACACACAACGTTTTAAATTGTTGTGTTCTCGGACTCGAACTATTAACATACGCTGTCATACCCCTCATTTTGACAAGAATATCTCCTGCAGCAGCTAAACCATCTTGAACAATTAAATTAATTATATGACAAACACAACGAACATGAAATAATTTACCAGAAAGTACAGGTTTGAGGCTCTCCTGTAAAGCATCAACAGCAGCTGTATTGTTAGAAGCATTATCAAAACTAATACTCATAATCTTATCCTTTAATTTAAACGTGGTACATGCTTTTAATATAATACTAGCAATGTTCATTCCATCATGCGGAAAAGGAAAGAGCTCGAAAGCGATGATTCTCTTGTGCATAATCCAATCTGCATCAATCCAATGGGCCGTCACACAAGTATAACTAACAAAATGGAGATTGCCAAATATCAGAAGTAAGACTAACTTTACCGTCAAATTTATCGAAATAATCGATCAGGCGTGCTTTAGCAGCATTATACTGTCGGAGTGCATCGGATCTAGTTGTGTTTCTATGAACCTTTTTGTACAAAGGTTGAACGTATGTGTTCATATATCTAGAGTGCTTAGCTTAGCATTATCGGCAAAAGAAAAGGCTTGTTCATCGTGAATAACAAATTCAGCGAGACCGTCTCTTTGCTCTCGCTGATTATAAACAAATAACTTACCGTCAAAAGATAACTGCGTTTGGGTAGGTTCGACGTGGCCTTGTCGAGGTGCACACTGAGGGTAATGCCTGTTAAGATGTCCATTACCACTACCAGACGAAAATAATTTAGCACAGTACTTACATCGAGCTTTTCGGATGCCGTCCACCATAACTTCATCAAAATGATTCCAACACTCGGCTTTCTTTTTTTTTCCCTTTTGGACTTCTGGCTCATTACCGGAGGCATTGCTCGGCCCTTCTTCATCATGACCAGGCATAGGGTTAAGATTATGCCACGGAGTAGTAGCTTCGCCAACCGAGCTGCGTCCTTGACTATAATGCGGGGGGTCTTGATCAGGCGTGTATTCAAAATCTGGAATGTTTTGATTGAACTCCCAATTGGCTTGGGTATCTATCATACAGCCTGTACTCATTCGTCCAGGAACGAATGGTTGTGGTGGTGCTTGGATTGGTGTTTGTGATGGCCGTGGTGCTGGCGCTTGTGCTGGTGGTGGTGTTTGTGATGATGATGATGTTTTTCGTGATGATGATCCACGCTTCAGTTTCTTCAGTAATCCAGCCATATTTGACGCTAAACTTTTTTACTAGATTGAAAAATAAAATTAGTAAGAGTAACTAAATACACAAGTATAAGAGCAATAATTAGTAATTAGAAATAACAATTAAAAGAATTAAAGAGTAACAAATGAATCACTGAGGGTAATTCAAAATTGGAGAGAGTTAGTAATTAAAAAAATTAGTAATAGTAATTGATAAATATAAAAATTCACTAATTACTAATTACTAGACAAAAGAATTAGAGAGTAACAAATTAATAAGAGGAGTGGTTAGTAATTAAAATTTAGCAAGAGTAGTAATTAGTAAACAAGAGTAATAATTAGCAAGAGTACTAATTAGTAAATAAGAGTAGTAATTAGCAAGAGTAGCAAAGCTTGTAGAAATGTAGAATGTTTATATAAGAGAGAGTAAGAAGATTGGTGTGAAAAATTAGAGAGAAATGGTGTGAATTTATAGATTTTTGAAACTTCACAAAAGACCAAAATACCTCTAAAAACTATCCGTTTATAGTTGTTGGGTAGTGTAAAAACCTTAAAAGAGTTGAAAAAATTAATTTGGACCAAAATACCCCCCAAATAGCCGTTATTTTGCTGTTGGGGGGGTAAAAGTGGAATTTAGGGGGAAGAAGGGGAATAAATCCGTTGGGGGGAAAGGGGGGGAAATTGAATTTGAAAAGTAAAGAAACGGGCCATATTCGGGCCAGAACAGGGCCAGGCCACTTTCGGGCCGGGCCAAACCCGGGCCGTTTTCGAGCCGGGCCTGACCCGTGCTTTTTTCTTGGAAATTCTGGCCTAGTCCAAGCCCAGGCCCTAAGCCCTAAAAGTCCGGGCCTCTACTGTTCATAAACGGGGCCAGGGCCAGAAAGGGGTCAGGTCGAGCCAGCCCGGGGGCCGCCCGACCCGTTTGACAACTCTATGTTAGGGGGAAAAAGAGGAAGAAAACCGTTGGGGGGAAAGAGGGGAAAAAGATGATTTTGAAAAGGGTAGAACTGGGCTTGGCCAAACCCGGGCTTTTTTGGGCCGGGCCTGGCCCGAACTTTTCTGGGAATTTCTGGCCTGGTCCTAGCCCAGGCCCTAAGCCCTAATATATCGGGCCGTCACTGTTCATACATGGGGCCGGGCCAAAAAGGGACTGGGTCGGGTAGGGCTGTATACAAACAGAGTTCGAGCCGAACATGAGTGTGTTCGAACTCGGTTCGTTTAAGTTTTGACATGTTCGAGCTCAGCTCATGTTCGTTAAGAGCCAAAATTTTGATGTTCGAGCTCGGCTCGTGTTCGTGACGGTGAGACTCGGGCTCGGCTCGCTCAACTCGTTTAACAATACGAGCCAAACTCGAGTTCGGAAATTCAGGCTCGTATTCATGTTCAAGTTCCATTCAAATCCTTAAATTTACTCATAATTCTCAAACCATTCAAGCAATCAAGCTATAATTAATAAAAAAAACAATACATAAAAGATCCAAGAAAAGATGCAGAATCAAAAACACAGAAAAAATAAATCTGATCGATTGGCGATCAAGATATAGACAACGGTCAATGAGTTGATGCATTCGAGGTTGCCCTTGGCTTTGAAGAGGCGATGGCTTTGCAGATCTGAAACTTCGTTTTGTGGCTTCGTAACTTTGCAAGTTGAATCCGGCGCCGCAGGTTGAATCCGGCGACAGAGAGATGACGGCGAAGACAGATGATCGACGTGACAGAAATGGATGGTTGAATCCGGTGTCGCATGTTGAATCCGTCTGTGAAGAGAGCGACAGAGAGGGAGGGATGGACATGCTATGTGCGATCTGCGTTTGTGTGTGTGTGTGTGTGTGTGTGTGTGTGCGCGCCGACAAGGTACAGGACGGAGAGAGTGCGGCTGGGACGGAGAGAGTGCGGCCGTGTGTGGTTTCTGGATTGTGATATTAGGTTTAGGTTAGTTTCACTTTATATAGTTAGGGTTTTTAAGTTTTGGGCCTCATAGATTGGATTATCTAGGTTGGGCTCTATGTCTATAAGTGGGCTTGGGGTTTTGGGCTAACTTAAAGGCCTGGTCTATAACTTTAAATTTGAATTTATGTGATTTATATAAATGTTAATTTGTAAATATATTATAATTAATTTATTGTTTATACGAGCTGTTCGTGAACACGTTTGTGAACATTTTAGAGTGTTCATGCTCAGCTCATTTATTAAACGAGCTCTAAAAACTTGTTCATGTTCTGTTGGTATATTAGACGAACGAACATGAACGAGTTTTATGGTGAACGAACCATGAGCCGTTCGTGAATAGCTCAGTTCATTTACAGCCCTAGGGTCGGGCCAGCCTGCCAGCTGCCCGGCCCTTTTGACAACTCTACTGAAGGAGAAGAAAATTGTCGTGAAAGAGCAAAGAATCATTTGGGAATAGACAATACTGTCCGCGATACTGTGCAGCGGACAACATTGACGACAACTTTGACGTATGCGGAAATAAAGGTACAGACATTAATGGAATTGTGTCAGGCAAAAAGTCGTCCGCTACACTGTGTAGCGGACGACTTTTTGACTGTCACATGTCAGGCCAAAAAAGTTGTCCACTTACAGTATAACGGACAGGGAGGAGGGGTAATATGGTAAAAAGATCTGTCCGCTACACTATGTAGCGGACGACTGACACCTTTTAAAAAAAGATCTGGGTCGTCCATCCTTTAGGGATGGACGGCCAGATCGCTGATTTTTTTAGCGCTCTCAACAGATCGCCCAATTTTTTTTATTCATATATATATATATATATATATATATATATATATATATATATATATAATGAATAAAACAATCCACCAAATTTTAACAAATTTTGTTACATATTCGACATGTGCTGTACATTACAACTAAAAATCTCCACTGCAATAATGAAAAAAAGGAACATTAGGTTAGGTATATGCTGCAGTATAGATCCACCTCTTGTGGCAGGGATCTCAAGATGTATATTACCATGTTGTTTTAACAAGTTGCGGTGGTAAGAGAAATAATTATCTTGAATAAGTCTTCATGATTTCTTGTCAAACTGCTGCTCTGGAGCTCTTTATTAAAAAATATTGTGCTCACGTCGAGATGCTTAGAGTTACCAGCACTTTGGCTGTGAATACAAAAAAATCTAAGTGAGTAAAGATCATAAAATGTATGAAGTCATGAGAGTGAACGCGTGTGCACGTTATGAGAAGTGTGATAGCTTGCGTGCGCTAATTGGTCATTGACAACTTTTTCCGCTGAAAAATGATCTAATATGAGAGTTATTCTAATATAGATGTACTTAATCAATACGCCTGCTTACTTCGATTGTCAAACCGACATGTTAGCCAAATACAAGTAACTTGAGAATTAATACGATTACTATAATTAAAAAAAAATTGGAAGGGAAGACCATTGTCTTTTACTTGAATTCTATTGGGTATTAAACCTCATGGGTTTTGATCGATTGATCGAAGGAATTGAAAATTTTCAACTAATACAGAATTAAGGAAGGAATGAGATGTAATTAACATCTAGCAGAGTTGGTTAAAAATAATCTAATTTCTATAATTCTAAATAAACCACATAGATATATAAAGAACAAATTTTGGCTCCTATCCGAATTGTAAAAATCTTCCTCTAATCTCGTGTATAGTGACAATTAATCGTCACTGAATGTTGCTAGTGACTTTTCTTCTAACACTTTTAGCGACAATTATTAGCAGCACTTTTTTAGTGTCACTAAATAAATGTCACCAGAGACAATTAGAGACAACTGATTGTCACTATATAGGAGGTAGAAGAAGATTCATCCAACCGGAGTAGCAGCCAAATTTTTTTCCATATATAAATACGGGTTTACAAGATGTAATTCTTTGATTGAGGAAAAAATCTTAGAAGCCAAGCGATCAATCACTCCACAGGAATACTACCCTCATTTCCTTGAGGAATAGCTACATAATTGGCCAACCAAATGAGCAAGGATTTCAGTATTTTTTTCACAAAAGACACGTAGATTACTATTACTAATACCTAAACGATACTTGAACCAAACAGAATTCATAAGCCAACACGTGATCAACCAAATTGAGTACTTAATTCCAAACCAGGTATCCTAAATCAAAACTTGGATACAATGTCACGTACATTTACATGTCAGTAAAGTTTCTACAAACAGTTATATCAGTAGTGCCAAATAATTCTGATCCATTACGTTCCACGACATACCATCGTCTTCCCTCGTCGACATTGCCAGCTAATTTCTTATATGATCCTGAGGAAAAAAGGGGAGAAAAAAAAGAGACTTGGTCAAAAATATTATAGTCACGCTTAAGGCAGTGCGAAAGAAATTCAGAGACAACTAGTTTCTAAAGCAGCAGAACGAAATGCTTGCAAGGCACCATTCGTTATTGTTTTTCACATCTCCCATATCCTGTTCGGAACTCCTATTATTTGTGCAATAGTTTCTTAAAATCAAGCTATTCAAACGGCTTGGCAACAACCACTACGGGAATTCTTTTCCTTTAAAACCAGCCTCGACAATAACTAGGCATGGCCTAATCAAATTTGATTAAGCTTCATCTGAGGAACCCAAGTGAGGGCAGATACTTAATCAAATTTCCAGGAACGAGAAGCTTAAGAGAGACTATAAGGAACAAAAAGATGGAACATAAACTTAGCATGGCCTGAAACCTTAGGAAGTTGGCTTATCTGGTACGACTGCAATGAGCTAGACTAATCTACTTAACCCCAAGATATGTGAATAAATTGTTTATATTCAGGTCTCTTGTTAATTGCTTATATTGGCTGCCGACTAGAAAGTGAAGCCAAACTTATGAGCGAATTTAATTTGGGAGAGGGAGGGGGAGAGAGAGAGAGAGAGAGAGAGAGAGAGAGAGAGAGATTGCTCTAGTTACAGAGAGGTTTCTCCATTTTGCTAGTATGAAGGATAAAAGGTAAACTGATATAGTATTGAGAAACTTGATCAAACTCTTCTGTTGACATAGACTGATAATACAAGTGCATTTTTACTTGGTGTACTGGAACTGAGAGAAAACTTCATTAATGCAGTGGTGTTATTCACACCCATATTCATGAAAAACATTGTAGTTTCTAAAACAGCACGAGCACAGAGGTTGGCCACCCTGCCTAGAGAAGTCGTGATGTATGACCATAAATGATCGCAGTGCCCTAACCCACAAACTGATACTTTCCTGAATTACACGACAAGGAGATTATCACCTAAACAAACTATGTGGATGAGTGATCCCCTTGCACAAAGAACAGCAGTACTGCATGGAAAAACACCGTGTTATCCCCTGCAACATTGACTTTCTTCTTTTTATCCAACCAATCAGTCTCTCAATGACAATTATCCCCACACCCCCAGACCACACCCTTGCGCTTTCCCTAATTCCAAACTTACTTGCATCTAGAGCGGGACGTGCGAACACGGAAACATTTCAAAGAAACAAGAAAAGACACAACAAGTTCTCGAGCTAAGGCGAAAAAGTGCAAACACTAGACAGTAAAGAAATTGGAGATGGGGTTGTAGAAAAAAGGAAAACAAAAACATATGGTTAAATAGATGATAACTAGATGCTAGATATAAGAACATAAAATGCACCAACAACAAGGAAAACATAACAAAAGAACTTATAAGAACATAAAATCCACTAGCATAAGAACCATGTATATCTGGAAGATGGAGAAGACATTATCGTACCGTTGACATCTACTCAGAAGGTCCTTGGAGTATGTACAACTGAGACACTGTAGACAAACTATCACAATATCAAAGTGATATCTAGATAAGTATCATGCATGTAAAGATAGAGCTACCACCATTTCTAACCCACCACTTAGTAGGCTAGCGAAGTACGTGCGTGCTAATGAGTTCTTGCAAACTCCCCCACTTTCAATGTGGACGAGATGTCACTATCATTTTTACTACACAAAACTCAAGAAATCCTCTGGTACACAGACAACGTAAGATCTCATAATCCGGGTCACACCTCTAAGTACCCCAACTCTATGGTACAACTCATGTATCCCATTTGGACCTTGCAACAAGGAACTGCCTCCGTCAAGGGCTAGCCAAGTAGGCACTCCTAAGATCCTCGAACACAGCCAACCCTCTGCATTGTCCTTGCTGTATCATCTCCTCGTGTTGCTGATGTTGCACAACAGCACCCAATGTTTGCATCAGATTCGCCTTATCAACATGTGGTTGAACAGCATACCCCCCCCCCCCCCCAAGCATCCATCTTCAACTAACACAGCCTACCAATCATTCAAAATATTGCCATTTATGATCTTCAAGCATAAATACTCAATCCCGTTCTTAACTTGATTTCCAGTATCGATTTGAACATACTTCAGATCGTTAAATGCCTTCTATAATTCATAAAGCAAAAACTAATTCTATCCGCAAAGTTTCTTCACATTTCTTACCCGGCTAAGCATAACACATGACGCTGATACTCGGTGCAACTTCGAACATGGATGCATTGACATCCTGAGTTCTAACTTCAGACTGTCGCTTCGATGACATCTTGCAAGAACTTGTGAATGGTCATCAAGGGGACGATCCAGGAAGTCAAGCCCAAGATGTCACAAGATTAAAGAATGAGAGGTGATAGCTAGGTTTATTTGGTCAAAGAGCACAGTTGAGGGGTTTAAAACAATCGTTCAAGAAAAAGGTCCTCTTTTGTTGGTTGTTGTGTGTGGGGTGCCGGGGGGGGGGGGGGGGGTGTTATTTTTTGTATGGTAATATTACCGTTGTCATGCGCCCAAGACGCCACAAGATTAAAGAATGAAAAGAGGTGATAGCTAGGTCTATTTGGTCAAAGAGCATAGTTAAGGGGTTTAAAACAATCGCTTAAGAAAAGGTCCTTGGGGGGTTGGTTATTTTTTGTATGGTAATATCATTATTGTTGTCATGCACTACAATATCTGGCATTCATCAAAACACGAGGAAAAGGGACGGTAAGGACAAGGCAGAGTGGGTTGGCTTCCTTCAAGAACCTCAAGTTACTTTGCTGCCCTTCGAGGGACGCAATGCCCTGCGGTAGGAACGTGGCTTTACACGCACACACTCACATTTGTTCAATGCTAAAAAACTATAATATCATATTATCAGTTTTGCGTATTTCTGGTTTGTGAAGCAATGTAACACAGGCAAAAGTCACATCTATATATCACACACCTGCATCTCTATGAGCCAGGTGTAGGGTTTATATCATATAATAATGGTACAAGTATATGTTATAGATAAGGTATGGGTATTTTGATAACAAAGATGAGAAGAAACAAGAGAAAATTATCTTTCGCAACTCACGACCATAAAAATAATTATGCTACAAAGTATACAAGAACAGTGAAAAGGCAGGAAAAAATATGTGATGTGGGTCTAATACTGCCTATTGTAGTGCTTTAAAGCCATATATTCTATTCTAGCCGTAAAGTGTTGTCCTGTGCTCCATACAAGAAAGTTACAAATTCTTCCAAGAACCTAAAACCAAACGGTGGAGAAGTCCTTCTATAACAACCTTCTCTGAAAGAGGTAGGCTCTTAGTAGCTGGAAACTCATATGGTGACGCTTCTCTCTCGGAAACTCGCTTAGGCAATCCCAAGTTAGGAGCTCCATGCGATCCCATCCCAAGTTAAGATGGGAACTCGATTCCTTTAGCTGGACAGAGAAGCATAGAACAAGTGAGAAAGTACCTGAAAATCAAGCCTTTTCGGCTTCATTCCTTGTTTTCCCTCTTCCTTCAAGACTTCAAAGCCTCCCTCCCACCCCCCCCCCCCCCCAAATTCATTTTTGGCCCCATGTCTAATACTAGTAAATGGGAAATGTGCCGCCTAGAAATGTCTCGAGAAGTGAGCTGCAACAGAACTATGGTAGCCACTTGATGTGTTGAGTACAAAATAATATTTCATTGTCGATTATGGTGTTTTCAAGCAAAAAGGTGTGTACACCATAATTACGCGTGGGATATATTAGATAAATGGTAATACTCTTCATGAATTTATTTATTTAAGCAGCTCCCAACCTTAGATTCTTCCATGTGTGAACAAGGAATGGGCACAAGGCAACCTGACTCAAAGAGACGAAGCGTGCATCGTAATATGGTAATAAGGACGGTCTCATGTTCCCCAGGTCTCAGATTGTTCATGTCGTCCATGTTTCTTTTAGCCCTCCATCACTCTAGCACCCACACGATGGCACGCCACTCTGTAGCTTCCCTCACCCAGGCCAGGAACACCAAGAGTGCATGCATTGGCGCTAACCCTTGTCTCAGCTTCCAGTCCAGTACCCTTGCAATGTACCGCATAAGACATGCAACCTGCTGGCGCATTTGTCCTAAGACTTGCTCTCACCAGGGTTGACCTCTATGGTCATGAGCATTTCATGTGTGAGCATTCGGGGAGTCACAGCAGCGCACTTGTGGCGTCACATATGGGCACCTTGTGAGTAGGGACCACTTCAGGGGGAGGGGGAAGGGAAGCAAACTGCCCGTGCCAAAACACCCCAACATAAGCGTGTGAGGTGACCACCGTCTAGGGTCTCAAGGGCAAGGAAATCAGGCATCAGCGAACCACATAATATTATACATGTTATGCCAAGCTGACACCCCTAGGTGGGTATCTTTCACAGATATTTTGGCAATACATCGAGATTATATGGAGTACTCCCCCTCTATCTGCCTCTCCCTCTCTAATTAAACCCAAGCCGTAATCCGGATAGAGTTGCATTCCTAATCCCAAACAGGGCCTATCAACAAATTCCAAGATCGCGAGAGAAATAGGCTTGATTGAATGCATATTGGCAAGTCGCAAGTTGAAAGGGGTTTAGGGTTTTACCATGGTGGTGAATAAAACTAGAGTTCTAGTGCTCCTTTCTCCTTTGAGGTAGTTTCTCAGTGGCTAACCTGTAAATCCAGTACACCTGCACACACATATACATGAACAGGGTGACACTAAGAGAGTCAGTATTGAAACATCGAAGCAAATTGAAATTGCGTACCAGTGCGAGGACGTGGGCGACTATTAGAATGACGACCATTAGAGGCACTAGTTCGAGGATCCATGGCCTGGTCGACGTTTGCTGCGGTTGATTCGCCATTCAGAAGAGACCTAGAGAAGTAAGTTGCCAAGACCTCAAACCAGGATTTTCTATTCCTTTCTTGGGGACTATATTCGCCATTCAAAAGATACCTAGAGAAGGAAGTTGCCATGACCTCGAACCAGGGTTTTTTCAAGCCTGCAATTTGAAAAAAAATATATTTGGAAGTTAAATCTAATTGGCCGATACGGTTTGGTCAGTTTAGTATGAAACCCGAAGATAAAATTAAAAAGTTCACTTTGATTTAAAAAAAAAAAGAAACAAAATTGAACAGCTGGCTTTTAACGGTTTCGAGCGATCAAAAGGTTTGGATTTGAAAGATTAATAAGTTAATGCTTTTAATCATTTTTTGGTCTTGTTTATTAAGCCTTTTTGTGTGTGTGTGGGGTGGGGGTGGGGGTGGGGGTGGGGGTGGGGGGGGGTGTCAAATGGGCCGGGCTTGGCCGGCCCAGCTCAAGCCCATCGTGGCTCCAGCAAATCGGGTCGGGCCCGGGCCAAGGCCAAGGGGGCTGTAAAATGGGCCGGGCCGGATTATGAGGATATCTGGGCCCGGTCCAAGCCCAGGCCTTAGGCCCAATATTTAGGGCGGGGCTTGGACCGGGCCCGGGCCCAAAATTTTTAATTTTTTTTTTTGGTATTTTCTTATTATTCAAGGTAAGGGTTTTTAAAATGTGCAGGTGCCTTCGATGGTGGACAAGCATGAGAATGTTCTGGTGCATGGACATGAGCCTTCTTGAGGGGGTAGACATGAGACTTTTCTGGTGCATGACAAGGAACCTTTGCTGCGGCATGGACATGAGAACTCTCTGGTGGATGAGTAGGAGCCTTCGAAGGGGCATGTGCAGGAGTCTTGAGTGAGGATTTGGTGTGCTACAAGAAGAACAAAGAAACGAAGTTGGGCAATCAATTTAGTTGCTAACTCCTGCCCAAAAAAGAAAATGACGGCCCAGTGCACAAGACTTCCATCATTACTAGGTCTATAGGAGTGTTAAATGTATAGTGCTAACTGGCCTAGTGCACAACACTTCTGTCATTACTAGGTCTATGGTAGTATTAGATGTATAGTGCTAACTCATATTTTCCTGGTAGGACTTGCGTGTAGGTGACACATTGTTAAATGCAGTCGTGCAATCACATGATAACTTTGTAAACCTCCATGCATATAAAAGTCGAACGCAATATCATCATGGACAAAGGTATATTTAGGGTAGAAGCATACATCAGATACTAGATCAAAGGGATAATTCTTCCTTAAATGAAAAGTTAATGCTCAAGTTACCTCTGGGTCAGTTTCCTCTGCAATGGATGTAACCTACAAAAAGATATTATGTGGATAAGTTTAGAATAATAAAAATGAATAAGGGAAAAAGACTGAGCACAAAATGTGCATACATCATTTAACAGGAGCCTTCACTGGTGGATGGACAAAAGGTTTCTCTGGTGCATGGGCTGGAGCCTTTACTGGAGCAGGAGCAGGAGCAGGAGCCTTCACGGGGGCATGAGCAAGAACCTTTACTGGGGCATGAGCAGGAGCCTTCACCGGTGGATGGACAAAAGGTTTCTTAGGCAGAACCGGGCCAAAACTGGGCCAAGCTCGGGCCAAACCCGGGCCTGGCCCAGGCTTTTTTTTGGGAAATGTAGGCCTGGCCTAGGCCCTAAGCCCTAAATGGCCGGGCCAGCACTGTTCATGAACAGGCCGGGCCAGCCCAGGCCAGAAAGGGGGCCGGGTCGGGCCAGCCCGCGGGCCGCCTGGCCTATTTGACACCTCTAATGGACGAGAGAAGAAATATAGGGCTAATGCCAAATCTATGCCTTAAAATATCACCCCCAATATAACATACCCAATATTTAAAAAGTATCAAATCAATACCTAAAAATTTATTTTTAAACCGGTTAAGTTCGAAGGTTAATAGAATCTCAAAGTCATTAAAAAGTTCAGGGGTATGACTTTCTTTAACAAAAAAATAACAAAGTAGATCCACGTGGTCATGTCATTCTAATTGATTGGTCCATCTCATCCTTATAACATGGAATAGAATATGAGAAAGAAACACGCACATGCCACAAGAAGTGGAAATTTACACACACACCCACAGAGATCCCTCAAAATATAACACAGAGCCAAGGAGAATCAAGCTAGAAGCAATTAATTAGAAGCCAATTGGGACATCCATTCTGAAGGCACCCACCCGAAACATAACACACACACTCACGCGCGCACACGCGTGCAATTAATCTCGCACATACACTATCACAAACACAGCACACACACACACACACAAAAAATCCATTGCACGTGCACACAATCAATTTCGAAGGCATATACAGAAAAAAAAAAAAAAACACACACACACACACTAACACAATCAACCTTGCACGTGCATGCAGAACACACACACAAATAAAAATTTAAACATAGACACACGATTCTAAACTCACCAACCCGAAGAAGAGAAAACACTTCTTGTATCCTAATTATTCATGATGACTTTGGAAAAGCCTTTGGTGTGTGCTCAAGTAATAGACCCTGGAGAGAAGGCTGAACAGCTACACAACTAGCGGGAGTGGGGGATAATGGGAATGATGAGGTGGTTGAATTGTGTGTTTGTGGGTACATTAGGATTGAGTTATCGTGGTGGCGACGCGAGACGAAATATAGGGTTAATATCAAATCTATGCCCTAAAGTATCACTCCAATATAGCATACCCAACATTTAAAAAGTACCCAATCAATATCTAAAAATTTAATTTTAAACAAGTTGAGTTCAAAGGCTAACAGAAGCTCAAAGTCGTTAAAAAGTGTAGGGATATGACTATCTTTATGGAAAAAAAATAATAACAAAGCAGATCCACGTGGTCATGTCATCCTAATTGATTGGTCCATTTCATCTTAATATGATGACATGGAATAGAATTTGAGAAAGAAACACACACCCACACCCACACCAGAAGTAGAAATTTACACACCCCTACCCACTAGAAATACAACACAGAGTCAAAACCTAAGGAGAATCGAGCTAAATGCAATTAGTTAAAAACCCAATTGGGATATCCATTCTGAAGGCATTAACCAGAAACACTTGCGCGCGCGCATTGTGCACATGCGCGCACACACACACACATACAATCAATCTCGCACGCATATGCAGAACACATACACACATAGACATGCACTAACACAATCAACCTTACACGCACACGCTGAAAATACAACCACAGACGTACACACACAAAATCAAACTTGCACACACACGCTCGCGCACGGGCACATACACACACCCGCCACAAATACAAATTTAAACATAGAGACACAATTCTGAATGCACCAACCCAAAGAAGAGAAAGCACTTCTTGTGTATTCTAATTCTTCATGATGACTTTGGAGAAGCCTTTGGTGAGTACTCAAGCAATAGACCCTAGAGAAAAGGTTGAATAGCTACACTACTAGCAAGAGCAGGGGATAGTGGGGATAACGAGGTGGGTGGGTTCAAATTGTTGAGTTGTCGTGGTGGCTATAGGGTGATCGACAATGGTTATAGGATTGGCTAATCATAACGGGTTGAGTTTGTGGTGATTGGTTTTGAATCAGGCGGTGATAGGTAGGGCTATGGGTTAAAGTCGTATATGGTGGTTGTGGCATATGGGTTTAGGTTTTTGTTTAGTCAATTAGTAGGGTGCAAATGCATGAAAAAGGCTGGGGGGTGGGTTAATGGTGGTTTTGGGTCAAGTTTGGGGTGGGTTGATGGTGGTTATGGGTTTGAGTTTGGGTAGGTCAATGGTGGCTGTTGGTTTGAGTTTGGGGTGGTTATTGGTTTGGGTTTAGGAGATTGGTTGGGTTCAGGTACGCAACAGAGGTGGAGGCGGCGGTGCATCATGGCAGGGTTGCGGCTGCATGTGTCGGGATGTGTAAAGAGTGGGAGAGGGGAGGGCGGGGGGGGGGGGGGGGGAGGGACGAAATAAGAAGAAGGAGAAAAAGAATGTTACGTTTTATATTTTTTTTCCATAAAGAAGGTCATAACCCTAGACTCTTTAACTTTTTCTGGCTTCCGTTAGCTTTCAGACTTAATTAGTATTAAAATAAATTTTTTGATATTGATTTTGTACCTTTTAAGTATTGGGTACTTAAGCTATATTTTTGTACTACTTTAGGATACAAATTTGATATTAGCCCAGAAAAATATATATCATGATTAGAAATAGTATACAAGCAGACAAAAAAGGAATAGGGACACCTTCACTGAGAAGAAAACAGCAAACTATAGTAGCGAGACTTCATCATGGTATTCAATTATAGAATAATTAAAACAAGATGATAATCCCATCCCATAGCACAGGATAAAACTACAAGTTTAAATTACCACAAAATACCATTGGGGAAGATCCAATTGAGCACCGGTCCGATTCAAGTAAAGGAAGCACAGCCTATACCTTTAAGTATTTGGAATATACATGAGTATAAGCTTTTTGGAGCTTATTGATTGAAGTTAACGGCATAGTTTACTCAAATATGTTGGTGGTTAAATAATAAGTAGGATCAAAATTAGATAATAATCAGGCTTAGATTAAAATAAATCAAAATAATCAGACCAAACCGATTGAACCAACATTTTGTTTGAACAAAAATATCAAACCGATTGTTTAAAATCGTTTTGTGCTTAGCCAGATTGGTTGGTTTAGCTTAACCGGTTAGATCGTTTGAAGCGTTTAAATGCTCAGTCCTAATTTTTTAGATTATATATATATATATATATATATATATATATATATATTAAATTGAAAAACATGAAGAAATATAGGGTAGCTTATGTCATCAAAACAAAAGTAACTTCACCTGTTTCTATAATACCTAAACCCAATCTGAAGATCTGCATCGCATGAACTCGCACACATTGCACGAAAAATATAGGCCATAAGAACTACAAATGATACATGGTTGATAACGCTAGTAGCTACTCTAACCTCAGCATGTCGTAGATTTTATGGATACTTCAATTCGGCTCACCACTTAGTTCATTTTATTCAAGATTCATTATGAGCACAAAAAAAAAAACCCCAGAAGAGCGGCCCCCATCAGACCCCAAGGGTATTTTTTGCTTACCCTTCCAGTTTTGTTTATTTGTTAAATTTAAGATCTTGGATGCGCTAATTTTGTCTCGGCTTCTCCCATGCGCTTTGAATTATCTCTTATTAGTCGTGTTTTGTGAAAATCTGACACCCGCTTGTGATTTGTCCAAGAACTTCTTTGATCGAGATTACTCATACAAAAAAAAAAGGATTATTCATAAAAAGTAGAGCTTGAATCACAAGTTCAAGTAATGCACGCTATTTATAAAACAAGTCTGAGCTTTCCATAAAAGCTCTATTCGTACCAAGGTTTTTGATAGGAAAACAGAAAAAAAGAGTTCAAGTTGTAACCAAAAGAACATGGGCTCAAAATGCAGCTAAACGAAGAATTAGATGCTATGCTACATAACTAACAAAATTAAAGTCACGTCTCTAGTCTCTATGACAATGGCACCCTATTGATGGCATCATTGATCTTAGAACTGGGCATGTATTTGAAATTAGGCAAGTACAATTCCAATTCCAAACCCAAATTTATTGTTTGTAAGCCCATGAAAAAGGAAATTTAACTTTTAACCAAATTTTGGGATTTACTCTAGATTGCACGACTTGAATTTAATTCTACGGTCTGAACATAAAAAAAACACAACTCCCGTGAACCACGAAAATACAAGAAGCATGTTGGAAAGTGCATTTTTTTTAAATCAAAAGAAATCTCACTTCACTGGAAGATCATTTATAAAAAAAAAAATCAATGTCCTCCGAGGAGAACCAAATTGCGGAGGATGATCGTGTCATTTTTCAATTTTTCTCCATTGAAATGCAAATTACTTTTTCCTAATACAAAATTATGTAAAATGCGTGTTACTAGCATACTTCCTTACTGAAATACAGTCTCTAGCTATCAAAGGAGTAGGTATGACGCTGCCAAATTTAAAAGTCGTGACTAACATCAAAGTACTAATATGAAATAATATACCACCAAAGAAACCCATATAAAGAGATTCCATTCTTTTGAAAATTCAAACAAGACAACGTAATAAATGCAACGGCTAAATCTAATTATAGAATTCTAACTCCAGATCAAATTACTCACAACAAGGTAGTTCTCAAAGATGAAACTAAATCGTTCTATTACTATAATTAAATTGTTGCTCAAAACTTTCAAAGCTTGCCAAAACCTTTAATCATCTCTTTCACACGTGGTAAGGCAAGAGACAAAATAGAAGAATGGGGTGCTCCCGAATTACCCAGTAAGGGGTACGCATTGGGAATCGAAAACAAATGATATGATAGTTCAAAGTCAAAACATTGACGAGCAGGTCACAAGTAATGGACAATGCAATAAGTAAAACTAAGCAAATGCGCAAAATGATCATTAAACGGTACAAAAAAACCCAAAGTAAATACACAAAATTCGAAGGTGTAAAACGCATATCAGTAACATAATAGCCATCATCAAGAAGACTATTTAAAAGTCATTGACTACAAAAGTTACTAAGTAGCTACAATCACTTAAAAGAAAGAGTTATTCATCTTAATCATCAAATACAAATGAACTAGGAGTAGGTCAAAGAATTTTAACGATACATTCATTCAACGAGAGGAATGGAGATTTTCCTTACGATAGCAAGAAAGATATAAGCCCTTACCTCAAATTGTGTAAACACATTTATTAAATTGGTTTCTCAATCCAACCTAAATCACGTAATTGTACATATTAATAAGATGACCTATCTAACCACAAGAAATCCTATCATTCTAAATTATATCACTCTAACCTAGGTATAAGAACCCACCAAATTAATTTTAATCTCTTGAAAACTGACATTCTTATTGCAAAAAGTATCTAGGTTTAATCTCAAGCCTCTCTTAAGAATTATTAGAAAAAACCTCAAAAGTGTCACTAAAACATAATTATATTGTAAATTGACTTTTGCCTATCAAAACCATTTATCTGTAAGAGTACGTGAAATATGTGGATCTCCATAATATCATAGAGCTACTGTAAAATTTTCGTAAAATAATTCTGAGAGTACCATTATGTATCGCAATTTAAAAATTTCTTCAGAAAAGGACCCAGTTTTTACTCTTCTTGTATTTCTTCAATTTAGGGTAGTAAACTTAATTACCAAAGAGAGTACATAAGATATAATGTAGTTCATGATACAGTGACCTACGTTTAAGATTTCAAAACCAAAGTTCGAAAGTAAGATATTAAAACATGATTTTTATAATTGGTTTTTTAACAAAACAATTCAAGAACAATTACCTTAATAAGAACAAATCGTTTGCTTCTTCTAGAGATGTCGATGGGCCGGGCTTGGGCCGATCTAGCTTGGCCCAACGAGCCAGAGGAGAAGCTTTGGCCAAATCGGGCTTTGGGCAGCAGGAACTGAGTCGGGCCCAACAGCGGGGTATCTTGGCCTTGTCCAAGCCCGATGCCCTAACTTTAGGACTGGGCTAGAACCAGGCCTTGGCCTGAATAAAAACTTATTTTTTAAAATTATTTTATTCATGTTTTGTGTTGCGGAAAAAATTAAATTTTAGAAATTTGTTCATAGGCCCTCCTATGAACATATTTTACATATATATATATATATATATATATATATATATATAAAGGATTAATTTTTCAAAAATGTAAGAAAAAAATATATTTTTTGCTTGTAAATAGTTACCTTCGCATGTGCATTGTTTACTTTAAATACACTTAATTTGTTTGTGAAAATGTAAACTATATAAGTCACTAGTTTTTTCTATTGAATAAGAATTTACTCAAAAACATTTGACAGATTTAGATGAATATTTTGCTACAAAGCTAAAAAGGAGTTGAAGGAAAATTATGGCGATATATCTATATAGTCCCTATTTGTCGTGACTTCTTTTGTACAGCTTATAACTCAAAAAAATCTGATCAGTGGAGAACTTCTTCTTGCATGAACTGCACCACGCCCGACTTTAGCCCCAGCCCTAGCCCCAACCCCGCAACCCTAAAATGACAAATGAAAAGAGAAGTTCACAATTCTTTTGGTTATTAAAGTGGCTAGTAAGTGGCAGTGGTGCTTATTAGGAGCAACTGCCATGACTTTTTCATGAAAAAGCCAACCTTTATTTTGTTGTTTGGACATGAAAGTATCTCATTCTACTGTCTATCACTGTGTAAGGAAAAAACAATGTAAAGCACACCATATGTCACCAATCATTTTCAATTGATTTTTAAGGCAATGGGTTGGCATAAAAGAACTCTACGAAAAGACAAGTATTCTCGATTAAATTAGTCATGATTTTCACTCACCGGTGGTATATGACGATGTCTATTCCAAACAAAGAATGAATGAAACAAATCCAACTTGTAAATTATTGAGAAACTTCATCCAACTTTAAATCCATATTACCCAAAGCCTTCCACTTGAATGTTCAAAACTACAAAACAAAAACACAATCTTGGCAATGTCTAATATTTGGCGTCAATGAAGTGGAGGGGGAAAAAATTCAAAATTTCGGGCTGGGGCCGGGCCAGGCCAAACCCGGGCCGTTCGAGCCTAGCCATTTTTAGGGCTTGACCCGGGCCTGGCTCTGGCTCTTTTAGGGTCATGCTGGTCCCGGCCTTTTTCCCCAATCCTTCAGCCTGGCTCTGGCTCTATGGACCGGGGCCATTACTGTTCACCAATTGGGCCGGCTAGCGCGAGCCGTTTATGGTCTGGTCGAGCTGGCTCGCGTGCGGCCTGTCCCTTTTGACATCTCTAACTTTTTCATTTTACTCTCTCTCCCCCTCCCCTTTGCTCCTTGCCTCTCCAATAATGTTTAATAATATTTGAACAGTTTTATGTTTTCTTTATTCTTATATCTTTATGAGTGTAATTTTAATAAGAATGAAGTCCTAATTGCAAATGTGACCATAATATAACTTAAACTCGTAATCTAAGGGTGTGTTTGATAACTCAATTCAGCACTTCAAACTGAAAATGTTCAATGGTTTTTAATTAAGTGCGTTTGATAACACACTTTTTTTACCACTTAAAATAATAAGTGCTAGATTAATTGAAGACCAAAATATTAAGTCACTCATAATGACTTAGTTAACACGGTCAACGAATTGGGATTAAAACATTTTGCCATTAAATGACTGATTTGCCCAAACTGCCTCCTCTTCTTCCCGATCGTATTCACCTGCTTGCCGCTGCTTTTCTTCTTCTTCTTCGTGGCTAACTGCCTGACTCACTGCCTCTTCTTATCTTCTCACGGTACTCCTATTTGCAGGTACGTGATTTCATGGTGCTTCATTACATGAGTGTCGGTTGATCTGTGAACGTAATTAGGGCTTTATTCCCAAGTTGTTCTTTTTGATATTGAATCGATTTTCTGCCTCTTGAATGTATTCTCAATTTAATTAGCTTCATTGAATCTGATATTGGCAAACTCACACACAACACAAATCATGGGTTTTCTCTTTCTGGGTATCTATATATAACACCCTTATTCACTGGTTTCTTATGGATTCCTTTCTAGGAGTACTGTGAGAAATCATAGGTTTCTCATGGGTTTGCCATACTTCACCCAACGTGGTGGCCAAATTGGGCGACCTAACATGGTTTAAGAACCTACATATGAAACAGAAGGTAATAACATTGAGTAAACATGGTAACGATGCGGAGGATTTTTCTTTTCCTCTTTGTTCTTCTCTAATGGTTTCATCAAGGTTTTCCTTGAGTCACTTTAACCGTTTCATAAAAATAGAAGCAAGACATATAAGAAGAATACCTATCTAATCTCAATACATACCAGGTCCATGAAAACAAACTGAGACCCATCCTTGTATCTATATTGCTTTGTCTCCTTCACGATATTTGCAGCTTCTATATGGAGAAAAAAATAAAACCAAAGTGAAGTGAAAGAAAATTTAAACCAAATGTGCAGTGCGAGCATGAGTAGTAATATTAATTACCAGAATGTGGCAGTCAAGGAGTATTATGAAGAAGAAAGATGACCTTCAAAAGGCATAAAGGGAAGCTGATGAGAAGAATTGAGAAATACTCAACATAGACATAAGTAGAAACTATTGGCATAATACTTGAGTGGCCAGAGGCTTTCCGCATGGCCAATTTCAACACCACTTCCTGCCACTAACAAAGATGACTGTTTAGAAGTGTAATACTTGCTTAGAACTTACTATTCAGAAGGGGTTGGAGGGGCTAACCTGTGTGTGTTGTGTGGTGCATTTAAAAGGGAAGGTTCTGACGGCTTTTGATGCAGTTTTCTTTTCTAAACTGCTTTTCTTTTGGGTTGTTTCCAGGATGTTGTGATGCCTTCATACTTTTTAGATGATTTTAGCATAGCTTATATTTGAGGTAGTGGTTTGTTCAGGGTACCTCCTTGGTGCTTTGGGCTTATTTTATATATGGGCATGTCCTTCCTGGGGTTTCTTTTTATAAGAATCATCTGCTTATCAGAAAGTAAGAAATCATGGTCAAATCAGCATAAATAGGAAATGTATTATAATGTTGATTAGTGCATGCTTAGCAGCTATTATTGGAGAACCCCCCTGCAGTTTATGAATAAAAGATTAGTAGTATTTTTCAATGTTTTTATATTTTAATGTCTGTTATTGGTTGGCAGACTTTGCACAAGGTCATCGTGCAAGAACAAAGGAGGAACGATTTAACCATGCACATGCTAGATTGAGAAATGTCATCAAGTGTTCCTTTGGACTCCTTAAGGCTCGTTTCCCAATTTTGAAGAGGATGCCACCGTATCAATTTCAAGTACAAAGAAATATTATAATTGCTTGTGCAACAGTACATAATTTCCTTCGGAAGACGATTATCACAGATTTTCTTTTTGAGCGATTTGACAACGGGGATATTCTTGAAAATATGGCTCACCACGACGAAAATTTAGTAGATATGGGAACGGAAGCACAACAAGCTGATCAAAACTTTATAGTGAATTTACAGGAGCAGATTGCAACTCAATTGTTTAATTTGAGGTTGTAGTTCATATATATAATAACGTGAGTTTTGATTATCGACACATTATTGTTAATTCTTATCGTGTGACTGATTTGAATATTCTTTTGTGTGTTAATGTTATGTGCACAAAATTGGATTTGAAGTATCCATCATTGATAGAATAATACGTTCAATTTGCAATTATATAACGAGGTTGATAAAGTTTCAAAAGGCAGAGCAAAAGAGTATTAGTGTCAAATTAAATAATTTTAAGACTTTAGTTACTTTTTTTATCAAACAGAATAAATTACTTCAGTACTTAAAATTCAGTCAAGACCAATTTTTTTCAATACTTAAAATTCAATAGCTTAAAATTTTAAGTTTTCAGTACTTAAATTTCAGTTTTATCAAATACACCCTAAGTCATGATGTACGTGAATACCCAACTTAATTATATTAGCGACTAAATAACATTATATGCTAAAATCATCAATGAAAGTACTTACATAAGATTCTCTCTAAGGTCCGCTACTTAATTAAGAGCCACAATCATTTTTTTATTAGTATTTATATAAGTAGCGAAATAGAAAGAAAAATAAAGTGACAATAATATTTAGATAAATTTTGGAAGTGTTACAGCAAGCAAAAGTATGTCTAAATCAATGAACAACGACGATAGTCTTTCGTCAGTTCCATCTCCTTGGCTACCAAAGGAGAGGAAAACCACATTTCAAAAATAGAGACATGCAATGCTCCTATGAAGAGATACGATTATGAAGCGTGAGCAACAAAAGCACGGACAAGCATGAGGAAAGATCACATTCATCACCATGATCGACGAAACCTACAACTCTTATAGAGAAAGACAATTAATAGATCTGGTCTACTTGTGGAAAGACGAAAAGCAAAGGAACACTAAGGCCCCGTTTGACACTCTTTTTTTCCCTCTTTTTTTTTCAGTTTTAAAAATTGAAAAAAAAGGAGCGTTTGGTAATCATTTTTTTTCCATTTAAAAAACCAGTTTTTAAACTGCAGAGTAAAAAAAAAACTCCAAAAACTGGTTTTTTTTTTGACCACCACCACCACCCTCTCACCGTCGGCAGCCACCTCAGGCGACCACCGCCGGAGACTGCCGGCCGCCGGCAGCCACCTCCGGCCGCCGGCGGCCACCTCCGGCCGCCGGCGACCACCGCCGGAGACTGCCGACAACCACCTCCGGCCGCCGGCGACCACTGGCAGCCACCGCCGGAGACTGTCGGCAGCCATCTCCGACTCCCGGCGACCATCGCCGGTGACTGCTGGTAGCCACCTCCGGCCGCCGGCGACCACCGCCGGAGACTGCCGGCAGCCACCTCCGGCCGCCGGCGACCACCGCCGGAGACGGCCGGCAGCTACCTCCGGCCGCCGGCGACCACCACCGGAAACTGCCGGCAGCTACCTCCGGCCGCCGACCACCACCGCCCGCCGCCGGCCACCACCGCCGGTGACTGCCGGCAGCCACCTCAGGCCGTCGGCCACCACCACCACCACCGTCGACCACCGCTACACCCCACCACCGCCACCGCAAACCACCAAAAAAAAAAAGTCAAAATAAAAAGGGTTACCAAACACAAAAAAAAAACCTAAAAAAAAAAGGGGTTATCAAACACCCACTTGTTTTTATAAAAAAAAAAATTAAGCTGCTCTTTAAAAAACTGCTCTTTAAAAACTGAAAACCAAAAAAAAAATTTTGTCTAACGAAGCCTAAGAAGGACGGCAAGGCCTCAGCAATTAAAGACACTGCCAGACCCTACCCGATGGCTAAGATTTTTTTTTTCAAAAGAGATAAGAATTCTACGATTGACCGTAAAGATATCAATAGGATGACATTTCCATTCGATAGAAATTACAATAAAACTAAAGACTATTGTTGTTTTTCTTTGCAGTAAATATAAGCTAAAACGAATTACAGCAGGAAAATTAAAGCTAAATAAAGACGAGACATAAGCTAAAACGAATAACTACAAAAGCTAAAACAGATAAAAACTAAAAAAACACGACCAATCAAAAAAACTAAACAAAAACTAAATAGATAACCACAAAAAAAAAAAAAAAAACCCACTGTTGCCAGCTGTCAGCCATCTGAAGACAAGCCACGTGCGAGCAGCAGCTAAGGTTTTGGCTAAGCCTTGAGAGATAAAGAAAATCTTGCTCCAAGAATCTTTGCCAAAGAAATGTCACTCGCCTTCACCGCTCAAGAAAGCATCGTGGGCCAATAGCCAAGAGGTTGTACAACAATTGATTGTTCCATTGTGCCTATACTAAAATTTTTGTAACAAGTTTCATAAGCAAATCCATTTTCAATTTGTTTTAAGGAAAATACAAATCGTCAAAAAGGGAATACCAAGGAATTACACTCTTTTTTTTAATTATGGATTGCTCTCTTATAATGAATCATATTGAGAAATTGGAAAATTAATAGTTACTACAAGTATTAATTGTTAAGTTTGCTCGTAAACTTTTATTCGTCATTTTAAGATTTTAAAAAAGTTCATTGTATTTTTATGAACTAGTGTTGATTAACTTATATCTTAGTTTCCTTTCCGTTGATCGTAACATCAAAATAGTGCCTTTGGTAGTTTGCACTTGTTTTTTCGAAGTCACGTGTTTTACTTCTTGTTTTTTACTTTTCGAAGTCCCAGCTCATTCTAGTCGCACCCAAGGGCCCACCAAAGGTCCCATTTTGCACGACACGTCGACGTGGTTAACAGTCAATTTTTCAACTCATTGAACCGTTCAAAATGCACACGCTCAAGTCACACGCGTTCTTCGCTCCGTACGCCTCGTGCGTGACTTTGGCACCGATTCTCTTACTTCGGCGCGACTCACGGAAGCACGTTCGTCACGTCGTGAACGCCCAACCCCTTTATTTCACCCAAAAACATCGACCGACGGCGCACCCGGGGACAAAGGGGTCGGCCTCGGCCTCCCCCCCAGGGGTTGGCCTTAGGCTTTCCCCAAGTTGCCCACTCTTCTCGCGATACCCATTTTCCAACGTTTTTCCCTACGCGCGCTTCGTACGCAATTTTGGTGCCTTGTTCATTACATTGGTCGACTCGTGGTTACATGCTCGTCGCACCTCGACTACCCAATTCCTCGTCGTCCACCAAAGTATGAAAACACCAATGTTGCCGTGACCGAAGGCCTACCAAAGAGGGAGTGGCCTTGGCCTCCCCTTTTGGGAGATGGCCTTGGCCTTGGCCACCCCTAGGGTCAGCCTCGACCTCCCTAAGGGGGTCGGCCTCAGCCTTCCCCCAAAGTTTCGCCTTCGGCCTCCCCTTCCAAATGCATTTTTTCTTCATGAGGTCTTGCATCTTTGTGATGCCCACCAGTGCTTGCACACCAACCTCGCGACGCACGTCGCCTGAGGTCGCGCACTACCTCCACGATGCCCATCTCCCAAAGTCGCGCGCTACCCCCAAGTGACCCTTCGCCGACGGCCTTGTACCCCCACTCCCAACTTTGTCATTTCCAAAGATCGCATTCATCATTATTGTATAACATGCACACTTGGCTCACGCCCGCCTTCGGGACATTTGACGCTCCCGTGCGCCGTCTATGTGACGGTCATCACCGCGATCGTGCGCCACTTCCATAACATATGCCCCCGACACCAGGTATTATCTCTCAACGGTCATTGCCGGGCATGTATGCCACTTTCATAACATGTGCCTTCGGCACCAGGTATTGTCTCGTGACGGTCGTCGTCGTGCTCGTGCGCCACTTTCATAATATGTGGCCCCGACACCAGGTATTGTTCTGCGACGGTCGTCACTGCGCCCGTGCCCCACTTCCATAACATGTGCCCCGACACTAGGTATTGTCCCTCAACGGTCGTCGCCGCGCCCATGTGCCACAATCAATGTTTCATGCAGTTGGCATCGCACCCATGCACCACAATCATGTCTCGTGTTGTAGGCATCGCGCCCATGCACCGCAATCAATGTCTCGTGCTGTAGGCATCCATACGCCACAATTATGTCTCGTGCCGTTGGCATCGCTCCCATGTGCCACAATCATTGTCTCATGCCGTTGGCATCGCGCCCATGCACCACAAATCATGTCTCGTGTTGTAGGCACCGCGCCCATGCACCACAATCATGTCTCGTGTTGTAGGCACCGTGCCCATGCGCCATAATCATGTCTCGTGCTGTTGGCATAGCGCCCATGCACCACAATCATGTTACATGCCTCCAGGCACCACACTCATTCACCACACCATGTGCCCCCCGCCATGGACGTGGAACATGCTTTGACTCACTCTCCGGAGTGTGCAGCATTTCGAGGGGCTCCGCTCATAGTGCTCCAGCTCCAGGACCCTTCTTAGTGAATAGGCTCATTACCACAAAGTTATCGTCGCCTGGGGGTGACTTGCATGACACTAGGCACTGAGCTGCGACCATGTCCACTCACGTTCCCTGTGATCATCGACACCCCCAAGACGATGACCCCCGATCACTCTGGGATGGGATTAGGTCTTTGGAGGGCATCGCGACCGTTTTCTCAGGTTTACTCTTTTGTCATATGCAATGCTTTCTCTTTCCAGCTTATATGGGGAAACAGATTAACACGATCATCAATAGATTTTGGTAGTCGGTAATATTTGCTAAGAAAATGGATCCGTCGGTGAACTGACATTATCTATGTGGGCTTAAGAATACAGGAGGTGTAGGTTTTGGGTTTGGATATACAAGGCTCTTTAATGTTGCTTTACTTGCCAAAGTAGGCTAGAAGATTATTCGTCAATCAACCTCTTTGATTGCATCCATATTTGTGGATATATGTTGTAAGCCTAGCAATTTCATGAGTTCTCCAAGGCAAGGAAACATTTCTTGAGCATAATGGAGAGTAACTACTAGCAGGGAGACTATTGGCTTAGGAGTATACGGCGGGAAGCGAACAATGTGAAGTCAGTACTTTTGCAAAAAGATAATTGGATCTCTCAATTCTTTATGATATCACTTGGGGATTACATGGCTAATCACGAACTTACTAATTAAGATATTAGATCTATCAGCAAATTGAGAATGAAACCTGGGTTAGTAAACTCCATTTTTCCCACTGACAATTGCTAATGAAACCCTCCACACTTACATATTGAGGGAAGATTACGAAGGTCAGAGGGTCTGGAACTTTTCTAAAAGTGGAGATCTATCTGTTAGTGAAGCCCATGATGCTCTCTATCAGTAGAAAGACGCTCAGGTTGTCCGGGATCGAAGTTACTTCAACCCTGCAGTATCTGTTCATGCTAAAGTGTGACAAGTCTTATGGTTTATTCCTACCTATTTAAAGTTTCAGCTTTCTTTGACAAACTCTCCTTGATAGAATTCTCTTATGTATCTCCCTTCGTTCATGATGTATTAATAATAGTAATATTTGTGTCTTTTGTGAAAATAATATTGATATCCTTACTCATTTTTTCTTAGAATGTCCTTGTCGTTGTACCGTTGGTCGGCCCATTGTATAACTATTCCCCAAGAAAATGAGGGTACTTTTCTAGAGTGGTTGATCGCTTGGCTTTTAAGAAAGTCTCGATCGATTCAAACAATCTCATCTGACGATATAGTACTAATGTCTTTGTGGGTCATTTAAAAACGAGATATCTCGAACCAAGCTAGGTCAGATATCAATAAGATCTTATTCCAAACTTCTATGTTAGTCTAAAGCTTATCTAATTCGTCCAACCACTTTGAATGTTTACCAATTGTGGTCATATTCAATAGCACTCATCCTGCAAGAACTTCAAATCATTCTCTTGAAACTCATAAGTTAGAAATGGTCTTCCTTTTCAAAGTTTTTCAATAATTGCAGTTGCATTAATCATTAAATAACTCATATTTTGCTATGACACTTTGGAGGCATGCACCTATGTCCACTCTTGTAACTTCATGCATGTTATGATCTACGTTGACTCGAATTTGTTGTGTTCACAACTGAGTTCCGGCACCAGTAAAAATCTCATTAAGGCTCAATATTTTTTTATACATATTTTGCTAGTACAAAGCTCCATTGCTGCAGCTTGCTAAGAAAGCATAAACACTTGTTTAAAATGGCTATTTCTCTTAATGATAATATCCGACATTAGTGGCGCACCATAAGAGTATAGTTTGTGAGTGTTTTAATTTGTAGGGTTAAATACACTTTAGTACCTCGAAACTACCCTGAAATCTCAGCTGAGGGTCCAATTGTTCATTTTCTTATACAAAGGGTTTGTAGTTTCAAAATTGCAATAAGTAAGGATTTCCGTCCAAGTTCCTAATGATCTAGTCAAAACTGTAAGATGCAATATTGTCAAGCCAGCTTTGTTTTATTAAAAACCTCTATTAATTAATTCCCACATATTCTTAAAAAGTATAACCATATATTCTATGACATATTAAGATGTGTGAGGAGGAATTGTCGTTGATGCCGATTAGTCACCAGAGAAGGTGTCATTGTTGCGGCAGATCTGGTTGCTGGCTTGAACGATCCTCTTTTTTTTGTTGTTCTATGACGGTAAGCCGCGGGGGCAGCGGTGTGACAGCAGCGCGGTGGTGTGCATCTCCTCGCTGGCCATCGCGGGTTCTGTGTGATAGATCAGTGGCGATGGCGTGCTCCTCGTCGCTATGGTGACTGGGCTATTCCCTGGTGGTTATGCAGTGATTGTGGCC
Source organism: Escallonia herrerae (assembly GCA_033070095.1). Classification (NCBI taxonomy): domain Eukaryota; kingdom Viridiplantae; phylum Streptophyta; class Magnoliopsida; order Escalloniales; family Escalloniaceae; genus Escallonia; species Escallonia herrerae. The sequence continues at coordinate 46,105 of JAVXUP010001585.1, forward strand.
TTCAGCGGCTGATATATTGATGGGAGTTGGACAACAGAGTGGCACTGCAATTGGTCGATGTTGGTGACTGTTAATGGCGGTGGACGGCAAGTGGCAGTTGCGCTGATTGGCACTAGAGACATCGGCGTTGCTTCTGCCTCCTTGTATCTTCATTTTCTTTTGCTTGACTTTTGGATGGCGATGCCATCGGTTGACGACAGTTACACCGCGGCACAGTGATGGTTCGACAGTGGTGATGCCAATCTGGTGTAGGCCTGATATGTGGTGATGGCAGTGCTGAGATGATGCGATAGCCGACAAGTGAAGCTGTGGTGATTTAGGTGAATTTAGTGGGGTTGCAGGTTATTGTGATTTGGTGCCTTTGCAGTACATGATTAGGGTTACGATCACGATTTGGGATTTTTGCAGCACGAGATTAAGGTTACAAGCTTGGAGTTTGATTTGTGGTGGTTGAAAGTTTTGGGCTGTTAAGCAGATAATTTTAAACGAGGATTTAAAAAAACATATGGCTTTGTCAAAATTGCCCCTGATGGTTTTGGCTAGATTGTTAAGAATTTGGACATAAATCCTTACTTATTATAAATTTAAAACTACATACCTTTTTATCTAAAAAAATAAATAATTGGACCCCCAGGTGAGATTTTGAGGTAGTTTCGGGGTACTAAAGTATATTTAACCATAGTTTGTAACATGGTTATATTATTTGTTATCTTTGATTAGGTTGTAATTTGTTATACTTTATTGTATGTGTAAAGTCTTATTATTAATGCAAATTTCTTTTTCCAGATTAAACAAAAGGAATAAGATTTCTAAAGAAAGAAAATTTTGAAGAGAGCTGATTAATTGCTCGTCCAGGCAACTTGAGTTAAGTTGTTAGCGCCATTTGGCCATCCAGCTATTGCTGATGGACTAGCCAGATTTTTTTAAAGTAAACTTCACCCTCCTTAACATAAGTAAGCTTCACGATCCGCTACATTATGTAGCAACGGTGAAGTTTACCACACTGCCCGCCATTTGCTTGCGAATCCTTTTGACTCGTTAAATCTCACATTTTGGTCAAAATTCCGGTTTGTTGCATAATATAGCAAACGCATATTTTTTTTTCTTAAAAAAGTTAAATCTGACCAGGCTATCTATACATGATAACTTAAGGGATGATTTCACTTTAGTCCCTTGTACTTTTTCCGCTTTTTTAGTTTAGTCCCTGTACTTTAAAATCCTTTAAATCAGTCCCTATACTGTGTGCCATCATCAAATAACCTCCTTTGTCAACTTTTCCCCATAAAAAATGACCACATGACTGGCATGTGGTCTATTTTTGAAGGGTATTTCGGTAAACCATCCTTCTAACCTGTTTTGAATGGAGAAATGGATACATTTAGGCAGGAAAATTGGGTCTTATATGCTTATCTGCCTGTGCAACTGAAGGGTAAAGGGAATTGAGGAAAGGAAGAAGAAAATGGCCGAAATGATGTGTCATTGTGAGAAAATAAGCAAGATTGTAACCTCTTGGATAGATGCTAACCTTGGGAGAAGATTTCTCAGTTGCAGCAGTTTTGTGGTAAGTAATTTTTTATGCTCTGTTTTTCAATAACGTGATTTCTTTAAATTACAGAATTTTTTGAGGTTGATGCTCCATTGTGTTTCAAATGAATGGAGGCTGTGGGTTTTTTGCATGGTTGGATCCCTCAATTGCCTTGGTACAATGCTGAAATTAATGAATGAAAATGTTGTTGGAACTATTGTTGTTATCTTATTGATGTTGTAGATGTAGTATAACACTGCATTCAAAATGCATCGATAGCTAACACCTAAAAATACTAAAAATAATCTGACAATACAATGATATCTACAATGAACATAGATTAACAAAAGTCTGCCAATGCCAGATATAGCTCAAACACTGAAAAATACAATTGCAACTTGATTTCAAAAGCAATACATTGATATGTTAATTTCACAACAAGTTTCAGGTCGACAAAATAAAGTGACAAATTTTAGGCCAACAAATTAAACTGACAAGTTTCAGGCCTGTTCACAAGTAGTTTGAGCATTACATAAGCAATTATATGTCTACAACCAATTAAGCCCACACAAATTTTCCCAAAATAACAGACCTAATAACAGCTCTATGACTATCTTAAGCTCAATGACTATCTTCAGAATTTTTCTTCCTTGTCACTTAGTTGTTCCCCGCTTTGTGCATTGCTCACTCTAGCCTTCATATTTGTAGCAGCTGCTTGTAATGATGATAGTGTGACACAATTTTTGCCTCTGTAGTTGAATGAAGCTTCCTTGACTGAGGTGCCACCAATTTTATGCATGATAGGGGGTTGTGGCGGCCTAAACACAGGGTGCCTATCTCTGTGGATTTCATAAGAACTTGGAGGTTGCTCTGAACAATTAACCAATAGGTAATTGTTGACAAAAGTTAGGGATGTTCACCATCACACTAAAATCTTGCATAACACAAAACCATAGAAAGAAGTGAAAAAAGCAACACTCACATCAAAACTGCAGTTTGAACCAGTAGGCCTCCACACTGGTCTTAAACTTAGTTGTGACATGGAAGCATGAACCTGCAAAGCAAAACAACTGAATAAACATAAGTTGTCAAGTACTAAAAAATGCACAAAATGGAAGTCTTGTAAATGAAAATTATCATACATTTAGCATTGGTATTTGACTTGAACTTGTCTGAGGTCTTGGTCTAGGCTCCTGCCTTGGACTTGTAGCTGGTCTAGGCCCCTGGCTTGGACCCCTAGCTGGTCTAGGGCCCTGGCTTGGACTTGCAGTTGGTTTAGGGACCTGAATTAGAGTTGTAGTTGGTCTAGGGCCCTGAATTAGAATTGCAACTGGTCTTGGACCTTGCATTCTTCGACCTGCTGTCCTTGGACCCTTCATTCTTGGACCTGCTGGTCTTGGACCCTGCATGCTTGGACCTGCTGGCCTTGGACCCTTCATTCTTAGACCTGTTGGTCTTGGACCCTGCATGCTTGGACCTGCTGGTCTTGGACCCTGTATGCTTAGACCTGCTGGTCTTGGACCCTACATTCTTGGACATGTTGGCCTTGGACCCTGCATTCTTCCTACATTTGTCATAGGGCCATCATTTACAAGGGCTGTTGGTCTTGGACCAGCCGGTGTTGGGCCCTGCATTATCGGACCTACTGGTCTTGGGTCTTGCCTTGGACCTGCATTTGTCCTTGGGCCTTGCCTTATTACCTATAACGACAATTGATATTATTATACAAGCACAATTAGAAAATTCAATTGAGATTGCTACAAGTTCAAGGTCTTTGCAAGTAGTTTTCATCTTCTTCTTTTTTCAAAGTTTCCAATGGCTCTTAGGAGACTCTAAAGTAGTAAGGTCATCGTACCCTAGGTGCATTATTAACTTATCTGATTCCCACATAGACATAAAATCAAGATCACAATTCACAACTTGATTAACAAAGCCCACCAAATAAGCATACTTAGGTAACAATTTAACAATTCCACCATGATGAAGCTCTATAGTGAAAAGCTCAGATCCAGAGGCTGCATAAGAGTTCAAAAAAAGTACAAAATTAAATAAATTAAATTACATTGTACTACTTATAGGAGATAAGTAACTCTACTGCTCGTAAATCATTGTATTCCTCATGTCTTGGTCGGGGAAACAACTTATATGCTTTGCTTTGCAATGGGGGACCATTTGATCAAAAAAGACATATATTATATTATATAGTAGAGGGGACATTACATCCACCATTGGGCATATAAACCAAAAGCCCTAATTTAAAATGCAAACTTCACATCTTTTACTCTACATAATCCTAAACCAACAAATTAGAATCCAATTTTTAACATTTTACAAAAGACAAAACGCAACAACTGTATGCCAACACTAATTTGTGTCTGCCAAAAGCAAACATGCATACAAAATGCTACAGATCAAAAGGCTTTTAATCTAGGTCTTTATTCATTAAAAAACAGAGTTTTAAACAAAGTATTTTACTTTAAAGGAACAAAATGACAAATGATAAGAAAACTTATGTTAATTGGATTTCTTTACACCTGATCCACTTTTTTTCTTCTGTCAAGGAATACTCTTCGATTGGACCTGTTGGTAGTGTCAAACACTATAGACGTTCCCAATTCCCGATCCTTCTTTGCCGATTTGTTTGAAACTATTGAATTCTCCGTTGTCTGTTCATTCTTTAACCAAGAAACCCCAAAATCCCGTCCATCTCGCTTGGCTTGACCGAAATACCCTTAAAAAATAGACCACGTGCTAGTCACGTGGTCATTTTTGACGTGAAAAGCTAACAAGGGATTATTTGATGACGGCACACAATATAGGAACCGATTTAAAAGATTTTAAAGTACATGAGCTAAAATAAAAAAGCGAAAAAAGTTCAAGGGATTAAAATTGAATTATCCCATAACTTAATTATTAGGGCGAGCAAAGAACACGTCCAAATACGAATTTACCCGAGAAGTAAGTTCGTAAAATACCGGAGCGCCACATGCCAATAGCACATAAACCCTAGCTGTCCTTCTAACTGATGTAAACCCCTCTGATCACAGCACCACTAACTCTCTTCTGCGAGCCAAAAATGGCGCAAGAAGAAGAACCAAACTTGGCAAACCCGACCCCAAACCTCAAGAAAACATCTCCCTGCGAGGAGTGCAAAAAGAACCCATCAAAGTACACATGCCCAGGCTGCTCCACACGCTCTTGCTGCCTCCTTTGCGTCAAGGCCCACAAGCGGCGCACCGGCTGCACCGGCCAGAGGCAAAAGACCCAGTTCGTCCCGCTTTCCCAATTCGACGACAACCTCATCCTCTCCGGTAATCTTCTATATTTCTTTGGTTTGTATTCCAGTTTTGGAGTGGAGTTTTGCTTTAAATTGATTAATCTTTTCACACCCATTTTTGATTTTGAGGATTCTGTCATTGCAATTGTGGCTTTTAATATTGCGCCCTCCCCCCACCCCCAGCACACCCACCAGAAGGAAAAAAGAAGCGAGTAAACTCAGTGGAGTTTTGCTTATCTTGTTAATTTTGTACACCCATGTTTTAATTTTGAGGAATTTGTCATTGGTATTCATTGCTTCCAAAATTAATACTTTCTGATTTCACAAATTTTGTGCCCTTAGATTACTGTGGAAAAATGCTTCCGGATATCACGTTTAAGGGGGATTCTAACAATGGAATCTTTAGATTGCAGTTTAGTTGAAGAGTTCTCAACTTCCTCAAAATGAAGACTATCAACCACCTTGACAATAAGTTTGATAACATATACACAACTCTGTGTTTGAAGTCTTTTCGAGTTTTGTAAACATCATTTGTAGTTTTGATGATTTCTCTGACATAAACATCTGGGTTGCTTGAGGAGGCTTGCCATTTGTTTTCATTGCTTCTTTTTTCCTGTTGGAATTATTGTCCAGCTTTGAAGCTTCACTATTCTCACATTTTAGTGAGCTGATTTAGTTTAATTTTAATTGTTGTCTGCAAAGTTCTATACAGTTCTTCTTGTTTACAAGATGAACTTTTTATGTATTATCAGTTTACCTGAAGCAATTTTGCAATTTCTTCTGAGGTTTATATGGTTGATGAAGTTAGCCATGATGTTCATGATTTCAATTATTATTTGTTTGGAAATTGTTCTCTATTGTCAGATTACACTATGCTTGAGGATGTGAAGAGGGCCACTGAATCTGCCCAAAGAACTAGACTTCAGGTCTGTGGGTCTTCTCATTTTAGGCTTCCTTTTCCTCTTAAAAGCCTTCGGAGTGCTGCTGCAAGCCGGAGGACGAAGCTCCTGTTTCTTTCAAGTGGAATGTCAAAAAGGGTGACAAATCGATCCTTTTACAACAACAGGTTATCATCAATTTCATGAGAGCCAACAAGGATAGATTACTGAGATACTGAAGAATAAATGGATAGGTCTATTCATAGCGTTGGATGCATTAAGTGACGGAATTCAATCTTCTGTTTGTGCTCTCTAGACTTGCCTTTGCTTTCTCTTTACGTTGCCATAATGTAGAATTGACGTCGATGATACTTTAAGTGCCCTAGGCAGTCTTTGTTGGGTTTTACTCTTCCCTCCTGAATTGAAGAGTCGAAACAACTGATCTTGTATCTTGACTTTCCACCTTGGGGTTTTCACCGCCTCAATATTTCCGATAGGCACTCCTTTCTCTTGAATAACCAGCCTGATACCCTCTTGTTTTCTTAACATCTAAATCCCCCATCAATTGGCCAATCGAGAAGATCAACTAAAGAAGGAGACTAATCGTTAAGGAATATTATATTTTACTTGTCAAAAAAGATAAATAGATACCCCTGATACTTCCGTCTCCTTTCAAGGCTCATGCTTAATTATTCCTATTAAAGCTTCACAATACAACTAATAAGCTTAATCTCCCGATAACTGGTGTATATATTTAAATCTGCAATAAATGTTATTAATGTCCTTTTCCACGCACCGGGATATAAAGGTGACACTAACGAGCTTAAGTAGTTTGAGATGACCAAATCAATGGAACGGAAAAAAGGAATCCTTGTATGTATATGCGCGCGCGCGCAAACATGTATATACATGTATGTGTGTATGCATGCATGCATGCATGTATTTGCCAATTAGAAAGGTTTGGTACTGTAAAGAAAGAGAGTTTTTGAGTTAAGATTGATCCTGTGTGTGTGTGGCCATGCTTTCTTTGACTTAGATTCAATTTCTTTAGCTATGATAGTTTTCATTTGTGAACTTGGCTTTCCTTTCAGTCATTACAATATCTGTCCACTTAGGTTATCTATGTTATTTCATCTTGCATGTGTGTCTATCACATTCTTAGAAAGTAGACCATATTTGGTTTGGAAATATCATCTCATTCGATACGATTTACGGAAGATTCACTTTATGGATTATTTACTCACTATGTTCTACGTCATGAATTATGTCCTTGAACTCATCCCGGATGTCCAACCTTTTCTCTGAGCTTAAACTTTTGGTTTGCAGCTTTGCTCTTTATTATGTTTTTGGTTGATTTAGCCCTATTGTACTTTTTTCGGTTCTTCAACATTCAGGAAAAATGATTACAAGAGTATTTGCAACTGCATTGTTTCTTGTAACAACCTGGTCCACGGCCCCACCAGGGGCTAACCAAGTGGACACTAGTTCCTTGACAGGGTCTTTTAAGGCCAATCGTGTACTTTAGATGTGGAATATTACCTTCACCGTTCCTTATGCCTTAGTGTCCTCGCAAAGGTCCAATCTAAAGGTCTAGAATCTTCATTTCGAGTGTATGTGGGATATACCTGGCTCGACCTTCGTTTGCCACAACCATCCTCTTGATATTGGAAATACTAGGGCTTGCCTTCGTTTCACCCAGCTACCGAAAACTCGACTGTACCTGGCCCATGCTTTTGAAAGTCGCCTCTGATGCCATATGTAATAACCTGTCCACAGCCCCACGAGACCCACCGTAGGGCGATGCCTTCCTGAAAGGGTTAGCCAAAGTGAACTTTTGAGTTCATTGGCAGGGTTTTTTTAAGGCCAATCGCATACATCTTACATATGATATAGGATTTCATGTTATTCCCTCCTTGTGCCTTGGTGTCCTCCCTAAGGCCAATCTCAACCCTGTCACATAAGGCTCATAATAGTTCTTTTTAGCCAATCTGGGATATACCCTGCTCGCCCTTCGTTTGCCCCATCCATCCTCTTTGATATACAAAGGCTTGCCTTCGTTCCCTTAACCATCGACAAGTCAATTGGATAGCCTAGCCCAAGATTTCGAGAGTCGGCTCGCAATGCCTCCCTCATAAGGGTTAGCCAAGTAGGTGCTAATGAGTTCCTTGGCAGTGTCTTTGAAGGCGAATTGTATTACTATCTCACATCCAATGTGGGATATTACATTACTGAATCAAGAAGCGACATAGAAAGTAGGAGATTTGGATTAAAGAGTGACCACAAAAAGGTTGGTTTGCTGTTATTATTTGACACTGTTATGTTTTAATAAGTTTTTTTTTTACTAGATCTGCGCAAGAACAAAGAATATAAAACCATGTGCGGGGGATACTGGAGCTTGTCTCGATGTGTGTCATGGCTTTTTTGCTGCAACAGTGGGTTAGCCTTCCCAGATGTTGCACCGCCTGGATGAACAGAAAATATATATAAACCCAGTGTCCGTGATATGCTGGGGTTTGGGGTTTATCCCTTTGGTTGGTTAGGAAGCCGGCATTACTCCTTGCAATCAGATCTATAATAACTTCAATCTACCCTCAACTCTCAACCCCCGGCTATTATGTTGCTAACTTCTAAACCTCTTGTTGAACAAACATTAAACTGTTCTAACCACGCCCACAAAGTATTGCAAGTTATGGTTCAGTATTCTGTTTGCACCATCCACTTTGAAGCCCAAAAAAGTAGATGCCACCTCGATAACATTGTCTTTCTACTAAATTGGGGATTGTGACTTATTGTTGTTCTGAAGTTTATTATCAATCCTACAATTCTTTTTGGTTCATTTGTCTGTGCGTGCGTGCGTCCGGGGCCCTGGGGGGGGGGGGGGGGGTTGGTTGCAACTCAATTTCACTGGCTTTAATCCTAGTGAATAAATTTGTAAGAACGGTGGGTGGGAACAGTGCCAACTGTTGCCTGCTACAAATCCATTATGAGATTTGAGTTTACCTGCTCAGGGAAGACTAATGATGTATCCTGCCCTATCCTTTTTTAGCTTTTCAAGTAGCACGAACACCTAAATGGTCACGGATGGTGTCACGAGGCACAGCATTTTTGGAAACATCAATCCTTCGGCACGGTGTTATGGAAAATATTAATTGCTTTACTTGTATCTATATGTGCATCTCAATATATGTAACGGTGTCAATGATTTCATTATTCCAACCAGTTTATCAATCAGTAGATTCATAAATTGTAAAAGCCTAGAAGGATTTTAACTAACAATCATCTCATAATGTCCTTCAGTCGATAGACCCGACCACCAGTTTCTGACAGTCCATGACTGCCATCTTATTAAACAATAAGAATTCACAAAAGTAGGGGCAAAACTTAGTGGTCAAGTTTACACCATGAGAGTTAATAATGTGACAAACATACCAATTCCATGAAAGCAATAAATAAAAGTGAAAAGCGTTTTTCCACCATTTAATAAGACTCGATGGATGTGTCAGGGACATGTTGGAGCATGTTGGGGCGGTGTCGGAAAGTCAGATGCACGTCGGTGACCTGAGTATTTCGACACTCACTAGTTTTGTCCAATACGTGTTGGGGAGTGTAGGGGAAGTGTCTGAGATGACACATTGCCCTGTTTCAATCGACTTCTTTGGTAGAGAGTTATTTGTGGAATTTGAGCAAAGCAGATGGTTATCATGAAACATGTTGAAGATTTCAGCTCTCTACATAGTAGCATGGAAAAAGCATTTAGTGATTATTTATGACTGGAGTTTCAATCTTTTGGTGTGTGATATCACTTGTTTGTTAGTCCTCTATTGGAACCAACGTGTAATGCGGTGTCTCATGATCTCTGTTTTCTCGGCTATTATTCTAGAAAGAAGTTTATCACTTGGACAATCGAATGGCGTTTCCACTCAACAGATGCTGTCTTAATTGACCATGGGTGAGCTTTCTCTTATTTTAATGTTGTCAAGAGATTTCAACATCCTGCATGTGTGAGTGTGTGTGTACTTTCAGTTTCATTTTGCATTACCACAGGCGGGGGAATGTACGCTCACTGATTAGTGCAATCTTGTTATTCCAGGGTCCATGAAGACACGAACCCTTCCTCTGTGCTTGAGAACCATTTGAAACCTGGCCCATGGAATCATCGGTTAAAGCAATTTTGTGAGGAGCCAATGGAATCTCTTAGATGTTTTATCCGCAAATATCCCAAGGTTTTATTTTCACATTTCTGACTTTTTGTCTACTTTCATGCCTAAGATGAACTCTAAAAGCTGTTAATTTGAGACCAACGAAGCCTACCACCTCTCTCTTTTCCCCCCGCTTCCAGCAGTACATAAAGGCTAGCATCGCCTTTCGTGCTGGGCTAGGATTGAGGCATTAGGCAGCTTAACCCATGGAGCTATCCGTAAATGTTGTCGTGGCTCTTTGAGTGATTTAATTACTCCTGATTTTATGGTGTAGTTCTTGGGAGATTTCAGAGTTGCTGTCATACTTAAGTTTGATAGTCCAATGACGATGCAGGAGAAAAATCTGAGGAGTTACTATACTACTAGGCACTACAAACTGGAAAGTAGCAATGGTACTGTTCATACTTATATACTCCCTCCGCCCGAAAAGTATTACCCGGTCTTTTTTTCTTGGAGATACTCACTGCGGAATCCAATTTATGGTTGGAATTCTAATGGTAGCTGGATTTTTTGTTTTATTTGGACGCACTGAAGCAGCTACCATCTCTCGAAGTGGTGAGGATAGGGTGCTGTGGACGGAAGGCAAGAAAGTAATGTTCTTTGATGAATCTTTCTATTCGGTGTTATCCACCGGAGGTGATCCTCTGACCCTTGGGAGGCTGTTTGGCGCTTGGCAGCTCCTTTCAGAGTTTGCTTGGGAATGGCTAGAAACTGGATTCTGACTGGGGATAATTTGAGAAATAGGTTAATGATATATGTTATTTGGTGCTTCTTGTGCAGAAAGGATGGGGAGTTGATGAATCATTTGCTGTTGCACTGTCCAAGGGCCAGAGTTTGTGGGATTTGGTATTCAGCTGTTGGGGATCTTTTAGGTCATGCCCCTATTCAGTGGTGACCTTGTTTAGAACCTGGTCCTTGTAAAAAAGGAGACGGCGGTGTGCTGGGAAACTATGGAAATTGAACCCACCATGTGTGTTTTGGTGCATTTGGAGAGAGAAATATTAGAGTTTTTGAGGGATTGGAATTACCTTGGGAAAAACTGAGGTTAGGGCAGAGGTGAAATTTGATTCTACCGGTGCCTTGCTAGCTTATGTGCATTGTTTCTCTATTTTATAGTCTGTTTTTTTTACAACCATGTCCTCAAATAACTAGGAACTGTTTTACCATTGTACCCTCACCAAGTAATACTTGCCATATTATTTGGGAAGGGGGGCTTTTGCCAAAGCAATTCTAAACCATATATTCTTAATGGTCAGAAACGCCCTTGGTCAGATATTCCAACTTCTTCATTATCGGCCAAAACCATTGGCATTCACCACCAATACAATCGCCCAAGGAAGATCAAGGAACTAGTCTGAGTGACACTGCCTCCACTCTGAGCTTTCACTCAATCTCACGCTTATATACCAATGCCTTATATGTCAACGAATCTCCTCCACGAACAGTTTAATTGGGTTCTTCTTTTTATTCTTAATTTTGCCAAAAACAAGACACATAATTCATAATAATCAAAATCGTATTCACGATATCCAAAGTGGAAGGAGCAACTACCCTTTGTTTACTACATAGATGGCCAATCATTTTCGTTACGTAGGTTAATTTCGCCATATTTCCTGTTTCTGTTATGTGCTTCATGTCAAGGAGAAAATTTGTTAGAGATGCCATCATAAACCAAGTGTACCATGGATCAAATAGACTAGATGATGCATGTGCTCGCATATAGCTCGAGCGCCGGAAGCCATGTGTCGATCTACACGCATAGAAGTTTGGTAAAATCATAAATTTGTGCCACGAACTTGTAATCTTCATTTCAACGTGTCGGCGGACGTTGTCCGTTATCTCCTTTTTCTCTCTGCTTCCTTCAATGCGGAATTCCCTCCTACCATGTTCCCTGATTGAAATCTCTCGTATGCGATGGTGGAGATGGATTTGCTCATTTGCTGCCGAGTGCTGAGAAAAGGGAGGAGGGAGGAACCGAGGTTTTGCCCAAGAGCAGTTTTGTATATCACAATCAAGATATGACCAATTGCTTTTGCAAAAGCTCCTATTGCTTTGGCAATAAGGGCTGCCCTTTCTTTTCCTCTTTTAACTTTTGTCCGCTTTTTGGTGCTGTACGGCCACCAACGTCAAGGCCTCAACCACCGAAGCGTCACAGCCCTGTTGCCATCACTCAAATTTCCCCACCACACGATCAATTGAATCTCAACCACTGATATCACTTGCAAACCACAGTAAATTGAGCGCTTTGCTGTGGTGATTTGAGTTGATGACTGGAAAACTGTCAGTACGCAACACCCTTTTCCGCATCTTCGCCTAGTCTGCTTCGTTGTGCGCCTAGGCTGCAAATGCATGTGTCTAGGTGTTCGCGTGGGCTGGCAAAACATTCTCTAGGCTGCCTAGTTGTCTTCTTGGTGGTAGCCGGTAGGCAACCTCCAACCGCCACCACCATCATTCAGTCGACCACTGCAGAAGTTTTGACCGGTTTTCTTCAAAAGCGATCTTTATATTTCAAATCAAGCTAAATTTCTGATGGAATACAATCTGGATAGGATTTAAGTTTCTAAACAGGATCAAGTCTGAAAATCAATATAAATTTTTTGATGGGTTAAATATGAAAAGATCTAGAACTTGCATCCAAATTATATCAGACATCAAATCCGTAGATAGGATGTGACGGCGGTGGATGACGTGATACAATGGTGCTGGACCACTGTGATGACAGGCGGCGACATTGGCTGATGGATGCGTGGTGGTGGTTGACGTGAGGCGACGGCGGTGGGTCGGGTGTTCAAAGGAAGGCGTCTGTGGCGGTGGTTGAAGGGAGAGATGTCGGTAGAAGGGAAAGAAATGGGGAGAGGATATGGAAGTGGTCTGGTGGAGGAAAGAGGACTGGTTGAGGAAGGAGAGAGAGTTCTGAAGAAAAACAGAAGAGAGAGGTTTTGTTAATTAGAGAAGGTCAAATAAGTAAAGTTAAGACATATTATTAGCTTAAAAGCGTAAAGTGAGCAATAATTTTGCTAGGGCCAAAATGGAAATAATGGCAATACTTTTGGGATGTCGGAACTATGTATATATTGAAGCTGCTCCCACCCTTGGAGATTATTTTATGTGCCCCAGGTCCTGCCCCTGTCCCTGCCCCGTTCTGCGTAAGTAAGCTGTCACAGCACTGTTCACGATACAGTAAATGTTATCCAGGTCTTTTTTGTTTTAAGTAACAAATAGGATTGAATTTTCTGGGGTTATACTTTTCTCTTGTAAATAGTTCTTATGTCAGCTTTGTCATGACTTTTTGTTCCCTTGAGAACCCTAGCGTTAGACCTTTTTAGCCTCTCAGAACTTTGGCTTCGATACGGATGGAAGAAGATCTGACTCTCCCTCACCACTATCTTTGCTCCCAAGAAAGATCATAAAATAATAAGTAAAAACAACAAAAAGAGAGATTAAACTCCTAATATTGTGTGAAACTTTATTTGCTTCCATCATCATCGTTGTGAAGTTAAATACTGGGTCCAGTTGCTAGACACCAGTATTAGTTCAGAATTGAGAGTGAGGATTTAAGGGTGAAGGTGGATAGAATACATGCTTTGTGATTGGAATTTTTTGGTGCCTGATATCCTTCTTAATCGGCTGAACTTGCAACCTTCCTATCTAATTTATATACATACTTACTAGCTGCGGTCCTCCACCAAAGCGGTCTCAATAGATTCTCCATTTTAGACTGGGCTGCTGTAACAAGCATATCTGCATGAAACAAGTAGACCTTTTTTAAGAAAATCTTACGCTTTGTACTTACTTGAAAGTGAAATTGAAGAAAGAAGCTTGGGATGCTACTACAAGCAAAATCTGAATGACTCTAGACTACACTGCGGCGAGGTGGGCGGACAATGATGGTGATTAAAAACTTCCTACATAAATTCGATCTTGCAATACGTAATTCTGAAATACATGATATCTCATTGAAGAAGTAAAAGAACGAGGATACCAAGGCTGTCCTGCAAGATTTAGTGTCTCTCTCACGTTTTCTTGTACCAGTGTGCTATGCCTGTAGAAGTCACTCATCCTAGCTCTAGAATATCTAATTTGCTATACACAAGGGCAAAACACATCAAACATGGCACCTTTCTTTGGGTACCTAGTATGTCATTTACATAGGTTTATGTGACCAAGTTTTTTATTTATTTCTTTCTCTCTCTCATGTTGCCAGATTAATAACATCTGAATATTGCTATACAAACAATCAACTTTGACCAACTTCCACATATAAGTTGATGTTTGAAGTTAGCCATAGATTAGTGGAAAAAAGCATTAAAAGTTGTAGCATCAAACTTATTTATATTTTAGGATTTTTAGCGAGTCAAATCTTGTTAATAACATGTTAAGTTCCCAATGAGAGGTTTGTTGAGCAGTATGGTTCTTAATTTAAAGTTGTGATGGTATGCATGAAGCATAATCTAGGCGGGTGAAATTGATCGTATTCGCCTCTATTGACTAATAATATTTCAAGAAATGAACTGTTTATTTATTTATTTATTTTTGCAGGGACGGCTATCACCTTACCGTGAGTTGGACATAAAGGCCCCTATACGTGAACAATTGGACAATCTGGTTATTATGGAGTACCCTGTTATTCATGTTTTTCTACCTTCTCACAGCTGTGATTTTGAGATTGTCAAAGATTCTGTTACTGATATACCCAAGCTTGAGGAAATTGTTAGCAATTGTGAACCAAGTCCAAAGGGTGTACCCTTCAGGGTGGAGGAAATAGAAGAAGATAGTGCTTCTGATCCTCGTGTTCTGGATCTCATGAAGCATGTCAAACGAGATGATGTAATTAGGACTCCATTCCTCTCCGAAGGTACTGAGAAAGAATCAGATGATACATTACGCAGGCGAAGGTTAGAAAATATGACGCATGATAGCAGCCCAACGAGTAATAGCGTCATTCATGAGGCTGAATGCGACCATATGAATTCCAGCTGTAAGACTAGGGATTTAGGAGTTTTCGAGAGCATGGATTTTGAGTTTGATCCGGGGTTGGTAGATGCATACTCGGACCTCATTTCAGAAATTAATGCCGATGACTTTCTTGATTTCGAAGGTGTATTGAATGAACTGGATGGAAGAACAGATCAAGCAGCTCCCAATACTGGTTTCCCAGCGGAGGAGGAATTAGAGGAAGGGGAGATACCTGGATGTTGAATACTTTGTGCGGGATGATGCTTTACTATATTATGGGTCTGCATGTCTAAAAGGGGCATCTTTGAAGATTGTTTTTACTGAAATTGAGTTGTGGGAAGCAATTATCAGGACTTGAGCATAGTTGTTGAGAATGTGCGTTTTCTTTATAATATTAAGCCTGAGCAAGGTAGCGGGTGGCATGCTCCGCTCCGTGGTCAGGCGTATGGAAGCAGGCTGTTTTGGGTTCTTAAAGGTTGCAGTCTCAATGGCTACTCTCTTGCTGCCTGATCTTGCGTATATCTCAACAGCATCTGCCAGTTGAGGCCTTGTGTTCAGTCGGCCTTTTTATACTTTACGCAAATGACGTTAATAGGGAAGCTTGGATTGGAAATAGGTGCAATAAGTGTTAAATTTTGCATGTCCCCATTGTTATGTTTGTTACAAAGCTAGCAGTGTTAAAAAGTTTCCTTCGCTTGCTAATTGCAGTCGGTTGATAATCATTCGATGTAACTATTAATTTACTAGTTAGGAACTCCCTTGTAATAATGCAACTATTAAATTTCTTATCCGTTGACTCTATTATTCACATTTTTTTTGGTACAAAAAGTTGACTTCGCGTTGGAAAATGATAAAATTTGAACTATCATTTCAACTTTGTCACTTACAAGGTGTCATTGAGAAGTGCCACAAAAAGCACTTGGAGCTCGAGAGTCAAAGTTGGACTGTGTTAATACTGTCAAGCCATCATTCGTTCAACTAAACTTCACGTCCGTGACTTTTTCAATCTTTCCTTTGCTACGAGACCCATGCTAAAATCCGCCCGCCTCCCATCCACGTAGGTTGGGTTCGCCTTCCCCCTACGCATGTCAAATTTAATGTCGACGGTGCATCATCTGGCAATTTGGGTCTTGACGGTATCGACGGCATTTTACGTAACCATTTGGGCGCTGTCTTGGGTGAATTCTCTAGTCACATTGCCACTACTAGTAATGTCATTGTAGAACTGACAGCTATATACTACGAGCACTTAGGGATGGCAATAAAATTCGCAACCGGTGGATCTCCAACCCGCTTCGATCCAATAGGAGCGGGTTATGTTGACTTTGACCGGGTCACGGGGCAGGGATGACATTTTACCTAACCTGCCCCGGTTACCTACCCTATACAATAACTAATCTCAGCCGTCCATCATGTACTTGCATCTCCACCGCTGCGGCGCTGCATTAATTTGTTTTTAGAGTGGGATCGTCATACTATTTATACCCAATTGTGTTGCTATTCTTCATTTCTTTGATAAAGGTGGTGACATGATCTTGCTATTGCTTGTAAGTTATATTGACTTGCGAAAATAACTAAATATGCAGTAGAAGCTGAGAAGCTGTTTGTGTTAGATATGATTTTGTTTTACAAGTGATGTTTTAGATGATTTGTTTTATCTGGAATTTGGCTACGAAAACAAAGACTGAGCACGGTTGGACCAATGATGCTATATAAACAACATTATGAGTCTATGAAGCTGATTTCACTTCTTCAGTATTATCATGCTGGGCATGAAGCTTGCTTTTCCTAAGAATCAAACTAGAGAAGGTGGCCTTTTCTTTTTGAACAAGCAGCTGCTAAGGACTACAAGTTGTTCATATGTAGCATTTCATTTTCAGTTGGGCGGGGTGGATCGGGGTGGGTACGGGATTCCTAAATTCAAGTAGGATCGGTTATGGTATTCGACATACATAACCCGGTGGCTGGGATAGGCGGGGCAATGTTTGATAAGTAGCGGAGCGGGTTCGGATTTTACTAGATCCGCATCCGACCCGTTCCATTGCCATCCCTATGAGCACTTAAGATTATCCACGAGCATCACCTCACGCATGTTGACTCCCTTGTTACCTTGACTTGTCCTCGCAGGTCCACAACACGTAACCAATGGCACCTCCCCCTCTTTCAGGACTGCCTGAAGCTGCTCCACCAGCCCCCTACTGCACAGCTAGTATTTTGTTATCGCGAGGCTAACCGAATGGTAGACTTGTTATCCAAAACTGCCAGCCTCGATGTTTTGCTTTTTGGTATGTGGGGAGGAGTTTTGTCCCGGCAGGTTCCTGTAATATAAACTTCTTTTATATATATATATATATATATATATATATATATATATATATATATATTATTAGCACTTGAACAAAAAAAAAAAAAACTGTGAGTGGGGATGCTTGGTATGTGTAGACTTTGTTTTTTATTTTTTATTTTTTATATCGGTATGAGTAGTACATATGTGTAGACTTTGGGGCAACAATGTAAAATTTGAAAATTTGGGGGCATTTTTATAATTTTGGAAAAACTTGAGGGGCTAAAGTGCAAAATTTAAAACTTTGCAAAAATGTGTCATAACCTGATGAAAATAGACCATGCACGATGGCCACCTCCTGCTTGCCATAACCTGAGTCATTGTTGGAAATTATAAAGTATTTTGGGATAAGATTCATGAGAAGGAAATATAGAAAGAAAAATTTGGGGTGCAAAACATAAATACCACAAAGTGATGAACACGAACAGCAGCAGCTGCAGGAAGAAGAGAAAAAGAGAAGAAAAAGGGGAAAAATTAGGAAGAAGAAGGAGGAGAAGGAAAGAAAGGAAAAAAAGTTGAATCCGAACACTAACGGGGTATGATCTTGAACCAAAAGTATGGAAAATGTTTAAAATTGATTGAGTATATGTCATGTGTGTGTGTGTGTATATTCAGTTGTATGAATATGATTTGGGATGAAGAAATTGTGATGAATTATTGTTGGAATCATGGACATAAGATCCTAAAATAACAAGAAAGGGAAAACGAATTAGGGTTTTGAATTGGACGTGATTTTAGTGTGCGTGGGTGTGTGTTTTAGTGTATGTTATTCATCCATGGAGATTTAATTCGAATTGTGGGTGCTTAATTGGATGTAATTGTATAAACCGAATTGATTTAGGGCTTGAAAGTGTGGAAGGCAATGTAATTAGGTGATTTAAGTGGGAAAAAGGGGAAATCCATGCGAAATTAAGGAATGAACAAGCCCATGTACATAGCTGGTATAGTGAAGAAGAATGCTTGTGTGTGTGTTCAAGGTGTGATAGTATGTATTTGAATCTGATTAGTAACCTGTATATGTTGTTAAGATGAAACATTAATAAACAAGTTCTAATTTGAAATTTTAAAAGTAGTTAGTGTCAGATTTAGTCAAAGTGAAAACAAAAGATCCCACTTATTTTTAGGGGACCTACATTGTGAAAAAATTTAGATTTTTCAGAGTTCGGGAAGAGGGTTAACCGCTACAGGAATTTTAGAACTTTACAGTAGAATTTAAAATATCAAACTAGCATGATTTTGTGCAAAAAATTTATGAGTACCCTAGGATATTGAGATGTTCAATTTTCTAAAATTTAGGGTCATTCTGAAGTCGTTTGCTATTTTCAGGCAAAAATTCTCTAAAACACTTTCTAGGCCAAAAATGATATAAGGATGCTTAAAATAGCATTTTAAGATGTTTTTGAAATTTTTTCGGTGCCAGAAACTCCCAGGGGTATTTTGCCCACCCGAGGTGGTATTTTGATAATTTTATCCATAAAGGGTATTTCTGAGTGAATTTACATATGGTAAGGATATTTTAGTGATTTGGCTTACAAAAAATCATTTTGATGATTTAAGTCCTGAGGGGTATTTTGATAATTTTGCACCTAAGGGCATTTTGGTAATTTTACATACGCAGTGAAGGAGGTTCATTTTGGGAGCATGTGTGAGTCTGTATTAAGTTATAATATTGTACTGTAGGATATGTCCTGATGATTTGATTATCTCATTTAGGTTAAAGCGAAAAACTTCTGGTTAATTAAGATAATTTAACTGTGGATCCAGGTAAGGGATTCTATCTGAACCCTGGGTAAGGATTTTCATCCGAACCCTTATTTTGATAATTAGTACTCATAACTAATGTCAAACTCTGAGGTATCAATTGATATCAACATGTTATTACCCAGAAAACTTTAATATTAAACCTGAATCTATTATGTGGAAATCTTATGATGCTCGCCTATATTGCATGCTGAACAAATTTGATATCGTATTTTAGTCTGATTTGTCATTGCTATTTGTTTGAACTCTATTATGTTGATACAGGTTGCATTACTTGCCTTAAAAACCTTGCATTGAGCCTTAAAAGGTTATTGAAACTCCTATCGATGCTCATTATCTATTACCCATTTGGCACTAAATAACATGTTGTATTATTGAATTGTTGTTATTCGGTACATTGACATGAGATTGCGCATTGGTATGGGCTAGTGCCTTGATGAACTAGTCATGGCTAGTGCCTTGATGGTATGGTGCTAGTACCTTGACGGACTAGTCGGTGTATCTATGATTGTCTGCATCGCATCTAAAATTTTTCTTTGATATCTGATAGAACTAGTTATGATTCTTTTGACACTCTTGAAAATTATCATTGAATTGCATATGTGAAGTATTTCATAATTTCTGTGTATTGGAGGATTTGGTGTTTATTGATGTGGGCAGAAAGGGTTGGATTTGTGCTTGTGTTGAAATCCCTTGAGAAATTTTCGTGGTACTTTGGAAATGATGACTTTGGAAGTGATCTTTGACTAATCAATTGGAAACCATCGTGATTGTTATTGTTATTTTGGTATCTATTTATGATGAATTTTGATCATTTTGGAAATCCTTGAGCTCTTCAAATCGTTTGGGGTATTTCGGAAATCATCGTCACTTGGACCTCTTTGGAGTCTTTTGGTAATTCTTTTTGTAGTTGTTTTATGACCTTACTGAGCTCTCAAAAGCTCACCCTTCGTTTGACTCCCTTTTGCTGGTGACGAATAGTTGTAGCACGTCCGAGAATGTGTTAGAATTTGTGTAAGCTTCCGATGAGCCCACCGTTACTGGGTAATGTGACCCCTGCGCGGGTCAGTACTGTTGATTCATTCTATCAAGACTCCAGTTATTGAGAACCTAAGTTTTAATAATTAAGTTTGAGCAGTTATTGTAATCTTGTATTTTAAGGGATTTGGATTGGTGTTGGATCAATATACTCATTCGGCTGCCCACATGTGATTGTGGACGACCCAGAGTATCTTTTTTTCTTTTTTTTTTTATAATTATAACTCGCCTAACCTCTACTCTAAGTAGAGTTAGGCTTTTTTCCGAACCCTTTGTCTAACTGCTACAAAGAGTAGCGGATAGACAAATCAGTGAAAACATGAATATAGACAAATCGGAGTAAAGACGATGGGCAATTCTCTTCTCATTTTCATTGCACACAGCAAAGCCGTTCTCATCTTGAAAACAAAATCTGAAGTCTCCATTCAAAACAAATCTAACATTCTCCATTTTCATCCATCACCAAATCAATTTACATATCAATTGCACCAAAATCAACTAATAACATTTAAGTCAAAGCTAAAAAATGATGAAATATGTAAGAGCAATCTACTGTCACTTTTTCCAATCCCTTATTGTTTGTCTGCAGAAGCTATTTGTCCAATTTCGGGCACTGTAAGAACCGATTCTTTGATTCAATCAAATATCCCAAAGATGGAGTGCTTCCTTTCTCAATTGCCGAGGCTAACAAAAATGCCTTTTGTGTTCTTCTTTCCTGTTTGTTGGCCGTAGCGGTGGTGGTGGCATGGACAATAGGCAGATGGGACGATGGCATGGCCCAAGGAAGATGCGGTGCCGACGGCAGTGGCATAGGCCAAGGGTAGATGCAGTAGCGTCAGTGACGGCATGAGCGGTGGGCCGACGTGGCAAGGGTATGAGCTACAGGCAGATGCAACGACTGCGGCTTGGGAGGGACGACGACAATGTTAGCTTCAAAGTTGGTGTTGTCTATGAGGGTCATCGACGAAAGGTCGATCAGTGGCAGGGTGTGTCTATGTTTCGATTAGAGAGAGAGAGAAAATTTGTAGAGTTGAGAGAGAGACATGTATGTTAGTCTCAGAAAGAAAGTGACTGATAAAGGAAGAGGGGAATCCTTGTAATAATTACTAATTGCCCCTAGGAGGGGCGGTCAAGCCAAAAATTGTTAAAAATCTGGGCCATCCACAACATACATGAACGACCGTATGATAGTTGGAGAAATAAGGTTTTCTCCACGTGTAGATGGGGGTCGGCCCCCATATGTGTGTGTGTGTGTCTATATCTATATATGCATATACATACATATACACATACATACATATGGGTGTATATATGTGAGGGACGTGATAATGTTCCTACGTTGGCGACTTATGATAAGTTGATAGGTTGCCAACGCGATCTTTCCGTCCATCAATCACGGATGGATGAGAATCTATTATTTCTCTTAAAAATATGTATAGGTATTTGAATATTGAATATATTCATACCCCCCCGACAAGGCGGTGTATGACGGGCTGTCATGATGGTGGCTTGTTCTCCCTAGTGACTAATGGTGTGAGGACAAGAGTTGGAGTTGTTTGTAATTGAGTGGAAATTAAAAAAAGACCGAGAGATCAAAAGTTAAAACCTAAAGTATAACTTACTCAAGAGTATGATCCATGATGACTCGACTTGTGCATGTACAAGTAAAAATTACTTGCAATTTTACGGGTAGACAAATTCACAAAATGAATGCCATACCCAACTTTTTGACTGTGGGCTGGGTCTACTTGCGGGTCACAAGTAGGCTTTGCCATACCTAGACGAACTATCATGAATACAATTAGATTGTAGCCATTTTTTCCAACACATTCTTTATCCCATGAAGTCCGTACAAATGAATCATTGTTCATGGCATTTCATCATCTATATGAGGTGATGACATCAACTGATGATATACCATGAACATGATCAGATCGTAACAACTTGTTTAGGCTACTTCATAACTTATTTAGATGGAATGATTGATATCTTATTTCTGCAATCAGATAGACACCCTACAAATGGATCATTGTTCAAGGCATTTGATCGATAAAGCAAAAGAAATATCCATTAGATTGATGAATTGCCACGAACATGACCTGATTGCTGCAATTTGCTCTTAATTTTTTTAGGGAAAATTGCGTAAAATACCTCTATGGTTTGGGGCAGTTGCAAAAAGACCCCTCCAGTTACAAAAGTTGCAATAACACACCTAATGTTTAAAAAGTGTTACATCCGTCAACTCTCGTTACAGAATTAAGGAATTTCCTAAACTACCCCTATATATAACTGCATTGGTCTCGTTTGTCAAAAACTATACTCAAGACCTTTAACTCGAATTCTCACCATCTCTCTCCTCAACCCGTCACTTTCTAGCAAAATCCCATAAACCGAATCGAAAGAATGTGAAATAATCTACAAGGAAGACACAAATCAGGAACGAAATCGAACATTGGTGTCATAAACTGAAGTATTTGGAACTCGTGGAAATCAAAGACGAAGTCGAACACGAAACTAAGTGCAATTCCACGTAATTTTATTATTTTGAGAAATGCTTTTATGTTGAACTCGTGATTTTGACAAATGAAAGTATATTTAATTCGTGATATTGGGAAGCGTTTCTATGCGATCTAGGGTTTATGTGTTAATTTTCAATTTTTAAAATTTTTAGGGTTTCTATGTAATCTAGGGTTTCGGCCTTGCCTAGGATTTTGTGTATTATATGTTTCTGTCAATTCACATGCATGCAACTGATTGTCCCTTTCTGTATTACAAAGTTATTCAGTTTGTTGTGTTGTTAATTGCTTGTGTTCCCTCTGTCCCCCACCATACTGAAGCTTACCCTACCATATTGAACCCTATTGTTTCTTAATGATTTCACGTGTTAAAAAGGTTGCTTTTGGTTAGACAAGTACTGTATTAAATTATTCCTTTGTTTTTCAATTGGCAGAATGTCAGGCAAAATTACCATTAAAATTTATCATGGGGGAGTTTTTACAGATCTACCCAATAGGTCTTGGATTGGAGACAAAGTAGAACAGTTTGAATGTGACCCTGACTACTTTTCATACTGGGAGCAACCTTTTTAACACACCAATCCGGCTGTGTGTGTGTGTGTGTGTGTATATATATATATATATCCGATCCCTACCTATTGGTGGAGAAAACCTTGTTTCTCTATCGATATATGCGTGAGTATATATATTTATCCGATTGTGAGTATATTGATCCAACACTAATCCAATTGGATCGGATATATATATATATACACACACACACCAATCCAATTAGAGAAACAAGGTTTTCTCCACCGGTAGGTAGGGATCGGATATATATATATATACACACACACACACCAATCCAAATCCCTTCTAGATATGTGCGTGAGTTTAGGATTACCTGCTACTAGCACCATGACTTATAGGATACCTGGAAAGACATTTAACAAGGGGTTGATGTTAATACTTGATGATAGGGGTTTAAATGATGCATTGTACTATTATCATGGTCACAATGTAGTCATATATGTCATACGGGGCATGGATCCCATAGCAGTTGTTGATAATAATCCTCCCCACCTTGCAATAGCAGATGGGTCTTCACCAGTAGGTGATGGTGATGTGGAAATGAGGGATGTGGATGTTGTTGATGCTGGGCAAGGTACTCAGGGTGGTGAAGTTACTCATGTTGGGCAAAGTATTCAGGGATAAGGTACCTAGGGTGAAGCTACTGATCTTGGTGAAGGTACTCAGGGTGAAGCTACTTAGGGTGGTGAAGGTACTCAGGGTGTAGCTACTGAGGCTGGTCAAGGTACTCAAAGTGGTGTGACTGAGACTGTGTTGAACACTGGGGTTGGTGAACAAAATGTTGGTGGTATGACTGAGGGTATGTTGAACACTGGGGTTGGTGAACAAACAGTTGAGGGTGGTGTGACTGAAATTATGTTGAACACTGGGGTTGGTGAACAAAATGCTGATGGTGGTGTGAATCCTGAGGCAGGTGTCACTGAGAGTGTGTTGGACACTGGTGTTGGTGAACAAACAACTGATGGTGGTGTGAATCTTGATGCTGGTGTCACTGAGAGTGTGTTGGACACTATTGTTGTTGGTGAACAGACAGTTGATGGTGGTTTGATAGCTGAGGGTGGTGCGAATGCTGAGGGTGGTGCGAATGCTGAGGGTGAATGAACTGCTGAGGGTGAAGGGACTGATGATGGTGGTGTGAATGCTGATGATGATGATGGTGCAGAGCCTACTGACCCTACAATTCCTGAGTTGGGTGAAGATTTAGAGGGGCCAGGAGATGATGACATATTTACCACTAACCTCTACCTAAGCAGAGGGGTCATAGCAATGATCCCCCTGAAGACTGGTATTTTGAGGGTAATGAAGAGGATGATCTGAGGAGTGTTCATGACTCAGATGAAGATCAAGATGGAAATGGGTGGCCAGATTTTTGTGTTGATGACTTGAACCATAGGGATGGGCCAACATTGAAGCTTGGATTGATGTTTCCAAATAAGGAGGTGCTTAAAGCTGCTGTTAAGGATTGGAGCATTAGACATGGGTATGACTTTGACTACCAGCACAATGATAACAAAAGGATTACCTGTGTTTGCAAATATGAGAACTGTGACTTTAGGGTTCATGCTTCTCCCATGCAGGGGACCACTACATGGCAAATCAAGACCTTTAGACTAGATCACAGTTGTGGGAGGGACTACAATAACCATTTGATTAGTGTTAAGTATCTTGCACAGAGGTATAAGGATAAGTTAAGAGATGACCCCAACTGGAAGGTAGGGGCTATGAAGAAAGAAATTTTTAGAGACATGTTTGCTAATGCAAGCAAGCATAAGATATATATGGCAAAAAGGTTAGCTAGAGAACAACTAGAGGGGGACAACAAAGCACAATTTGCAAGATTGTGGGATTATGAGGCAACATTGCAGAAGCACAACCCTGGCACATGTTTCAAAGTTCAGACAATTAGGCCAAGTCCAAATCTGGCACCTGTTTTTAATAGGGTGTATGTTAGATTTGAGGCATACAAAACTGGGTTTTTGGTAGGCTGCAGGCCCTTTATTGGACTAGATGGTTGTCATCTAAAGGGCCTTTATGGTGGGAAATTGTTGTCTACTGTGGCTAGGGATGGGAATGACAACATGTTCCAAGTTGCTGTAGTTGTTGTTGAGGCAGAAACCAGGGATAGTTGGTGTTGGTTTTTGACAGAACTGATTGATGATCTTGGGGGTAGTGAGAGCTTGATATTTATTTCTGACAGACATAAAGGTTTGGTGGAGTCATTTAAGGATCTCTTACCTACCACAGAGCACAGATTTTGTATGAGACACTTGTATGTAAACTTTAAAAATGGGGTGGTAAAGAGGTGAAGGATTATATGTGGAATGCTGCCAGGGCAGGAACAATTAATGATTTCAATTACTGGATTGGGAAGATAAGGAATTTAGATAAAGATGGAGAAATTATGAAGTATTTAGAACCATTACATCCCAGTCAATGGTCAAGATCCCACTTCAGTGCCCGTGCCAAGTGTGATTCACTTGTGAATAATCTAAGCGAGTCATTTAATGCATACATTATGGAAGCAAGGGACTTGCCAATTGTTAGCATGCTTGAATGGATAAGAAATAAATTTGATGAACAGATTGTAGATAAAGAAGAAAGGGATGGAGAAATATGAGGGTGCAATATGTCTTAATATTGTTAGGAAGTTGGAGTGTAATGTGGCAGAAGCTAAGAACTATTTTGCAAGTTGGTCTGGTCAGCTGGAGTTTGAGGTGGAGCATTTTAATAAAACTAGGATTGTGAACTTGGCTGCAAGGACTTGTAATTGTAGGATGTGAGATCTCACTGGGATACCCTACTGTCATGCTGTGGCTGCCATATTTGTGAACATAGAGAGACCTGAAGCATATGTAGACAATTGCTATAGCAAGGATGTTTATTTAGGAGCTTATAGCAATATGATACATCATGTTTCAAGTGAGGATGCAAGGGTGGTTACTGGTTTGGATGCTTTGGCTCCACCTAGCTACAGAAGACCACCAGGCAGGCCCAAAAAGCTTAGGAGAAGAGGTGATGATGAGCCCAGAGATCCTTCTACAGTGGACATGAGCCAAAAGTATGTCACATGTGCAAGATGCTTGGAGAGGGGTGACAACAAAAGGTCATGCAAAGGACCAGTCCATCCACAGTCCAGACTTATAAGAGAACCTCATCAGGTGTGGCCCAGTCCAATTTTTGTTATCTTACTCTTTTAACATGCTCTGGGCCAAATGAAACTCTTGTGATTTGCTTAATGTGGGCCATGTTTTCTTTTTCTTACAGGCCAACACAAGCAAAGGAAAAGAAAAGACAGTGGACAGTACTGTCACTCCAGCCAAAAGGAAAAGGGTAATTTCTTAATCACATGTGCAATTTGGTAATGCAAAGCATGTGTTTTTTTGTTGTGCTGTTATGTTTAGGGGACTGAGAGTCTGCATTAGAAAGGCACCCACCGTTAAAACATTATTGCAAAGTCTGCTCCTTGTGTTTTGCTCTGTTGTAAAAAGGCACCCATTGTTGAAACATTATTGCAAATAAAAACCTACTGTGGTTTCAGATCAACACCTGCATAATGTATAGTGTTGCAAAGAGGCACATGAAGTTTTACTAATGTCTCAACAAGCCATATGATATTTTGTTAAAGTTTCAAAAAGTCCCCTCAAGTTTAATTTGGATCAAGTTTCTTAATAATTTGGATCATGTATTCATATGGTTTTTTTTAATGTTAACTCTTTAGGGAAGAAGACTTCCCAATCCATCAGTAGCACAACCAACTCCTCCACAGCCACAGCCATAGCCAACTCCTCCACGGCCCACTCCACAGCCTACACAGCCTATTCCTCCACAGCCCACTCCCTCATAACCAACTCCCCCACAGCCAACTCATCCATCAAGGCCACATGCTGTCTCACAGCCAACTCATCCATCAAGGCCACATGCTATCTCACAGCCTACTCCTACACCAGTCTCACAGCCAACTCATCCACCTAGGCCACAGCATATTTCACTGCTAACTCATCCACCTAGGCCACAACAAATTTCATAGCTAACTCCTCCACCTATGCCACAACATATTTCACAGCCCCACTCCTCCCATATTCCACAACATATTTCATAGCCCACTCCTCCACCTAGGCCACAACCTATTTCACAGCCCACTCCTCCACCTAGACCACAACCTATTTCACAGCCCACTCCTCCATCAGGGCCAGCTGTTTTACAGCCAACTCCTTCACCAAGACCACAAACAACAGGTTCACAGGTACAGATCAACTCCTCCAAAGATTGATTATGATTTGGTGTTTGAAAAATGGTTTTTGAGAATAGATGTCTTTCTATTGTGTTGCCATAGAAGAGCTGCCTGGGTTCCACCTAGAGCTACAAGTCAGAGGCCCCTAACAGCTCCAACCAATCTAAGGCCCCAATGTAGCACTGGAGGAGTTGTCAAGGCTGACACAACCAGGGGAAGGTCCATGTTAGCAGCTGCTTTGGGAAGGGGATCAAAAGCAGCCAATTCATTACACCTACAGCCACAAATTTGAGCACTTAAACCCATAGAGTTTCCCCCAATGCTTCCTCTCTTATCATCTTGGCTTGCATTATAGGGTTGACACCAAGCCCAAAAGTTGCATTCTCCTTTGTCACATACATAAAAAAGCTTCCCACAACTTGCTTTCTTCTTATCTTCAACAACTTTTATCTTAGCTCTCTTACCACAAGCACAAAGCTTCCATGAATATCTTATGTCAACCATATGCCCACGTTGAACATATGAGCTTGAAGAAGACATTACCTAGCCATTGTGTCATTTCATCAAACACTTGGTGTGCAAAAACAAAACTAGAAGAAGATTAAAAGAAAACAATTACTTTGAACACAAAACAGGGTATCATACCTTCAACTTCCTCAATTTGAGCTTAAAAATCAAGCCGAACGAAGTTCTTTGGCATCAATTTTTCTGTGAGCATCCTTTCCTGCGTAGGGTTCTTGCTTTCAACGGTTATATTGGTCCAAGGAGGTATCCAGGGGCAAAAATGGCATTTAAAAAATTATTTAGCAGTGACACTTGCCACTCAGGCGCGTTTACCACAAACGCGGTTAAAATAGACGGATTTATTGACGGATGTAGCACTTTTTAAACATTAGGTGTGTTATTGCAACTTTTGTAACTGGAGGGGTCTTTTTGCAACTACCCCAAACCACATGAGTATTTTACGCAATTATCACTTTTTTTTATCATTAATCCCCCACAAACTGATCATTGTTCATGGTATTTATCGGCTATTTGTGGTGACATCAACTGACGATATACCATGAACACGATAAGATCATAGTAACACATTTAGATAAAAGGGAGAGTCGTGCAACAAGCTACTTCATAATTGTTTTTAGATGGAATGAGTGATATTTTGTTTCTGTAATCAGATAGACATCCTACAAACAGATCGTTGTTCATGGCATTTCATCAATAAAGCAACGAAATATCCAACTGAATGATGAATTTCCATGAACACGATCTAATTGTAGTCATTTCCTCTGAACACATTTTTATCCCATAAATCCCTTACAAACTGATCCTTGTTCATGGAATTTCATCAGCTATATGTGGTAATGACATCAACTGATGATATGCCATGAACACGATCGTACTATGAAAACTTATTTTTAGATGGAAGGCAAGGTTATGCCATGGGTTCACTTCGTCTGCCCTATATATACTTTCACAACACGAGAAATAAATATGACTATCATATTTGGGTATGTTCTTAACTACATAATCTTTGGCAATTGCGAAAGTCATAGATCTTGAACTATATTCAGTTAGCTATACATGCCCCTTTCTAGTATAATCTAGTAAATTCAAATTGGTAAAAATATGACTTTCTTAAAGACAATAATCTTTTTCAAATAGTGTAGATATATCTCAATTATCAATTTGTAGTAATAACTTACTGCAAATTATTTGCTAAACTTTAGCTCTATAAAATAGACCAAATATATTACTTAGATGATCGATTCTTCTTTAATTCAAGGGTATTACTGCTACCAAAATATTTTGGCAATCAAAAATCAAATTACTGGTGCTTATTCCTCTGCCGGAGGAACTTTGTTATTAAAATAGGCAAATGGCCTAGAGCATGAAATTACCTTTTCAGTATATAACGGTTAGCATAACAAATTTCAAATTATATTGTATTATTGACAATGTAGATTTAGAGAATGCACGTTTTTAAATCAAAGTTTGAAAGTCAAGTAGACCCGTATATTAAAGTTGATTGATGATGGTTTGGCGACGTAAGAGCCTGGTTATTACACTTACGAATCATTGCTTGATGACAAGGATATTAGTAGATGTAATATCACCAGCGGATTCTGGTACTTGCTAAATCAACTAATTGTAACTAAGCCGTGATAAGAAAACCACCCAAAGTAAGAACCTCAATGGCATGCTGAATGAGATAGAACAATGCACTCACCTTGTATTTTATGATACATAAGAGATGAAACAAATAAAAACTATGCTATGGTGACATTAAAATTCTTAGACATTCATGCAAAGAGATGTTGTGACTTACTTTGAGTTTGTGAGCATTTTCGTTAGGTTCCCGTTGGGCAGCAGTGTAGGGTGTGCATGAAAGTTTTATGGAGATCATGAAGTAGATGACAAGTGGTGAAGAACGAAAATGAAATAGGGGAATGTAATAGTTTTACATTGGTTTGGTTTTCTAATGTGCTAGTTTATGTTGAGAGACACGGAGAAAGAAAGAGAGAATGGTTGGTGGAAGTAAGAAAAATTTAAAGGCAAAACCTTCCACTGCAAATGCATAGAGGTGGTGGTCAGTCCTATATGGAGCTATAAAACTGAATACACTTGGAGAAATAAAAAAAATTGGATGCATCGAAAGGGATTCAGAGTGATCTTGTAACAACTTTCGTCAATAAAGTATGGTTTGACTTTGATATGTATCACCAGCAAGTAAGTGACTCATTTACTTTTTTTTTTAATTCATATTGCATATGATATGGGTAAAAGTATACACCTGTGAGAGAGCGACATGTGTCGTCACCAGAGAGTTCCGAAACTGCCCCATGACTTTTGGAAAGGTGGGAAGTGGCATTTACCCACTCTCCCATTATGAGTAGTAATCACCCATCAATTTTGTTAACTCCCCATAAAAGCTGATAACTCCTCATTAAGGAGAGGTAACCGACCCTTTAATACATTCCTATAAATTGGAAGTGGAAAGGAAAAATAGGGTAAGTTCTAACTATCTGTAATATTCTCATTCTTAGCTACTCTTTCAAAATGGCTTACTGACTTAAGTATCGGAGACTCCTCACCGGAGCCCCCTCCGGTGGTCCCGGCGTGTCACCATTTGCTCGTGTTGTCCTTTGCAGGTCTGCTCGCGTGCTCGTTTGGTCCAAAACGATGCTAGTTCGGTCTAGGTCAATTTTTTGCCACAACATTTTGGCGCCATCCGTGGGACCGACTAGCAAAGCAGACTTAGCAAACATGTTAGCAAAGAAAAGCATAAAAGTTCAGAACGCTTGAAAATCATCGGTTGCACCTGCGGCGTTCGTGATGGTCTCTTGACATTCAGCATAACATCTATAGCCATCAACAGCTCACCACCCAAAGACGCCCCTATACTGTTGCGATACAGATTACAGCCCCCACTGCCATTTCGGCCGACTTCCTATCAAAAGAAAAGCAAAGGGAAAAGAAGAGTTGTCAACCCGACTGTCACCGCTCTGGTTAGTCGCAGACACCAAGCCTTAGTCCACAATCGACGTCGCAAACATTATCGCTTAGCCGTCATGGAGCAGCACCCATTCCCAGTTGGGTTGTCACAAGAAAATAAGGAGAAAAAGGAAAACAATTGTGAAGATGGCCATACACAACGATGTCTCTTCTGTTCGTCGCTGCTCTGAATCATTGCGTACATTACCAGTCCATCCACCACCGCGAATGCGCCGGGTTTTTGGTCAGCAATCGACAGTGCCGACCAAGGCCACAACAACTAAGGACAGCAGCGTCGTAGAAACCATGGTCTCCACTGCCAAACCGGCCCCCATTATGGCAAAAGAGCATAAAAAAAGAAAACATCACCGCACACAATTCCCAATGTTTCTATCTGGCAGTGCATCGACAGCTGGGACGACACTGAGAATAGTGATGAGTCCACTCATCGTTGTGGCTTTTCTGTCAACCATGAAACTCGACTACCACCGCTATAATCTCCGGCGAATTTACAACAGAAGACCCTAACCACAAACCAACCACCCAAACTGTAGACATGAATGATGGCGCACCGTAACTGAGCAGCGGGTTATTGCCACTGCTTCGGTCCACTCCCCATCGCTGCTAAACGCAGGCCAACAGAGTCACAACATTGTCGTCCTTTTTTCTTGCTATCTAATAGCAGCCACCAAAAAATGGGAACGGCCCCGCCTACCACGCCATGGCCAACTACAAATCAGTGACAAGTCTGCCACTGCTAAGCCCCAGTCGGTGTCACTCGTGACACAATTCAATAGATTGTAAACGATTTGTGGCCGAACCATCGCCGTATCGCCTACCGAAGACCCGTGATCGTCGCAAATTCAGTAGGTGCCGACAAAATGGCAACAAACGCTATCACCGATCACAGTCTCAACAATTCTCTGCCGTTGTAACAATGCAGTGAGTTGCCGACACCACTCTGGACAACTCAACTCGCCGCTAATTCCATTCCGTTCAACGCATCGACCAACCGGGGCCATCTACGATGGCACACGTTGCAAGATAAAAAAAAGACAACAATCATAGCCATACCAATCGGGAACTACCTACCGTGACTGCGCCCCTGCTGGCATGCTGCATCACCTGAAGGAGACCATCGGTGGCCATTGTTGCCAAGCACAGTCTCAGCAATCGTGTACCACTACCGTTCCAGCTGACTCCTTATCACCGCTTCATCTCAACCAATGGCAGCACCGCCAAACCATTCTGTTCAGATCCGGCACAACTGCCAGCTCCACCGCACAATCGCCAGCCAACACCCCGCCAATCACGGACCAACCGCTACAAATTGTGGTCACGGAAAAA
Source organism: Escallonia herrerae (assembly GCA_033070095.1). Classification (NCBI taxonomy): domain Eukaryota; kingdom Viridiplantae; phylum Streptophyta; class Magnoliopsida; order Escalloniales; family Escalloniaceae; genus Escallonia; species Escallonia herrerae. Next base: position 78,239 of record JAVXUP010001585.1, read on the forward strand.
GCACGCTATCGCCACCGAGTGGCAGGCCACCATTGCTCCCGCTCACTTTCCGCCGTCTCCGCCGTCGTCAGACACACTCCACCATGGCGACCAGTCAACAAAGGGCCTTCGTAGTCAATTGATAAACCCAAGGTGAAATGGCCAGATCTGTATCTGACTGCGCGGTGATGGCTCCAGTGGCGGCAGCGCTCCGATGACTCAATGGCTGCCCCCTTTGTGAAGGAGAAATCGGGCCATAGAACAAATAATCAGGTGCACACCTTCCTTTTTGAGGAAATATGTTTATACCCATAACTATGCATATTTATCCTTAAGACCGGTAACTAAGTCTTATTTATATATGCAGCTTATTTGCTTCTTTAAAAGCCTACACACATGTAGCCTCAATTTTTTGTGTCACATGTTCGTCACTAAAAATAGGCGGCACACGCTATGTTGTAGGCTATTATAGGCAACTGTAGGCGCCAGTAAGCTTTATATACACTAAGTTTCATGCACCTTTGTTTACATAGACCTACTTGGTCGATACCCAATTGCTTCAATCGGCTAAGTACCTTTAGGCCATCCGAGTGCTAATAGGTTTTTATGCCTCGCTTACATCATGTAATACGACACATCTCAACTATCTAACCGACAGAGCTATTACCATGAGTTTAGTGCTAAAATATACTGAGTAGTTGCCTTTATCAGCTCATGCACTCTCTTGCTATATTTTCCCGTGACATGTGTTTTCCTGTTACGAGGATTTATACTACACCACACTCCATACTTGAAGAAAATTTATAGCCCCTATGGCTTTGGATATGCTAAGAGCTTCAAAGGCAGCATCGTGCCTGCTAAGCGTCATATGTTGACTTTATCATTTGGAAAATTTGAGATCTTGTGCCCATATTCTCATTTGCCACATTGTTGCACATCGCTACACAACGTATCGACAAAATGCTGCAACGTCTTTATTAGTCATCTAGTGGCATCCTACGCGCTCTGACGATCTCCACGTTTGCTACTTGCTTGGATAAACCATGGTCCTCTTAACTTTATCTGCTCATCTAGCTGAGTAGACATACCGCATTCCCTAGCTTTATCTACTTATCTCACCGATCGACAAACAACTGTTCTTTTTACGAACATGCCCTACACAGTGACTTAGAAGCCATCTTTGCATCTATGCCTTCTTAGTCAAGGGGGTTACATGAATATAATACTACGACCTCTCTAGCACGGAGCCTCACTCCCCCTCATACAATGGCTGAGTAGCACGACCAACTCATCACCACTCATGCCATGTAAGAATCTATTAAGCAGTTTTAAGCCTTGGTCAATCGTCCCTCTCGGATGTACCGAGCACTACAAACCACCACCTGTTAATGGCAACCTATGCAGTGATGCCTCACCTATCGATGACAAACTACCACCACGCTGAGAGCTTCTACAACCAATGTCCAAGGTCACTCGAATGGCGAATTCAAAAATATCTCGCCTTGTTCATCACAAGAATGACCAAAACCGTTGAAATGGCCTTACAAATTTTCTAAATGACGAGGAGCGTCATCATTTTAGAAATAAATAGCCTAAGAAGAGATATTACAAGGCTCACTCGTTAGTACCTCAGTCGGACTCTAGCCACGTCCAGGCCCGACACTTGGAGAAGCTCAAGTCGCAATACCAGTTATCATTTGGCACACCCTTACTAAGGACATTTGCGTTGGTCTAGCCTAGCGCCTGTGCTCATTTCTATAAGGAGTCGCCTAAACCTTGGCCCAACTGGGTAGTCATACTCCTTTCTCGGAGAGTTGCGTAAGCCTCACAGAACAGAGATCCTTTGAATTCCTAGCTCACTGCTCATCGGACTGAGCAAAAAAACTCTGATAGACTCTTACTTTGCTAGACCGAGCAGATGAGCTCTTTTAGGCCTCTTGAAGTCTGTCTTCCTCAAAAATAAAGTAAAGAAAAATAAAATGAGTTCTCCTTATATAGAGATATTATTGTAATCCAATAGCCAAGATCTCATAACAGTTGGGACAACTAACACGTGGGGACAATCAATCAGCACAACAGGGGGTAAGTTTACCCTTGTACCCTTTGATAGAAACTTTGACAAAACTGAGTACTTCACTCGAATCCTCTATAAAGCCTCTACCTCTGCTCGCCCAGCTGAGCAGTAGAGCTGCACTCGAGGTCTAAGCCTCTGCTCGCAAATCTAATAAAGGAGCACATTAAACCCATGCCTCTACTCTGCCAAGTAGACGAGTGCCTTTGGTCTTAGCCTCTACCGAGCAGACAAGCGCATTAGACCCATACCTATGTTCTAGCCGAGTAGACGAGCACCTTTGGTCTCAGCCTTTGCCGAGCAGACGAGAGCACTAGATATATGCCTCCGCTCTAGCTGAGTAGATGAGCCCATTTGGTCTTAGCCTCTGCCGAGCAGACTAGCGTATTAGACCCATGCTCTACTCTAGCCGAGTAGACGAGCGCCTTTGGTCTTAGCCTTTGCCGAGCAGACGAGCGCACTAGACATATGCCTCTGCTCTAGCCGAGTAGACGAGCGCCTTTGGTCTTAGCCTCTGCCGAGCAGACGAGCACATTAGACACATGCTTCTGCTCTAGCCGAGTAGATGATGACCTTTGGTCTTAGCCTCTACCGAGCAGACGAGAGCATTAGACCCATGCCTCTGCTCTAGCCGAGTAGACGAGCGCATTTGGTCTTAGCTTCTGCCAAGAAGACGAGCTCAGTAGACCTATGCCTATGTTCTAGCCGAGTAGACGACTGCCTTTGGTCTTAGCCTCTGCTGAGCACACGAGAGGCACTAGACCCATGCCTCTACTCTAACCGAGTAGATGAGCCCCATTCGAGGTTTAAGCCTCTGCTCGTAAAGCCAAACATACGAGCACAGTAGACCCATGCCTCTACTCTAACCGAGTAGACGAGCCCTATTCGAGGTTTAAGCCTCTGCTTGTAAAGCCAAACATACGAGCACAGTAGACCCATCTGCCTCTACTCGCCTTGCCGAGTAGATGAGATCCATTCGAGGTCTAAGCTTCTACTTGCAAAACCGAGCGAACGAGCACGTTAGACCCCTCTGCCTCTACTCTCTTGGTCGAGTATACAAGCTCCCTCTGAGGTCTATCTGTGCTCGCAAATTCAAGTAGACGAGAACCTTTAGAGCCTCTAATCCTCTGCTTGCCAAACAGAGCATACGAGTACATTAGAGCCTCTCAATCTTTGTTCGCTAAGCTGAGTAGACGACGAGCACCTCTAGAGCCTCTGCTCGCCAGGCCGAGCAAACGAGCACATTAGAGTCAGTCTCACCAAGTCGAGCAGACGAGCACCTTTAAAACCTCTAAGCCTCTGCTTGCCAGGCCGAGCAAACGAGCACATTAGAGCCTCTCAATCTCTGTTTGCCAAGACGAACAGACAAGCACCTCTAAAGCCTCTAAGCCTCTGCTCCCCAGGCCGAGTAATGAGCACATTAGAGAGTCTCTTTGCTCCCCAAGCCGAGCAGACGAGTGCCTTTAGAGCCTTTAAGCCTCTGCTCGCTAGGTCAAGCAAAGGAGCACATTAGAGTCAGTCTCTCTGCTCGCCAAATCAAGCAGACGAGTGCCTTTAGAGTCTCTAAGCCTCTACTCCCTAGGCCGAGCAAATGAGCACATTAGTCTTTCATCTCTCCAAGCTGAGTAGACGAGCGCCTTCAGTCTCCTAAGCCTCTGCTCGCTAAGCCGAGTAGACGAGCACATTAGAGCCTCTAAATCTCTGCTTGCCAGGCCAAGTAGACGAACACATTAGAGTCTCTTTCTACTCGCCTAGCTAATTAGGCGAGCTCCTTTAGAGAGCCTTTGTTCGCTAGGCCGAGCAGACAAACACAGCTACGCTTTTACTCAACCAATCTGAGTAAACAAGCCATAAAGGCCTCTACTCAGCTAAGATGAGCAGATGAGCCCATCTAAGCCTATATTTCCGCCACAGAGGAGACAAGCCCGCCTGTGCTAAACCAAAACTTTCTCCACTCTACTAATGAGTTAGAGATATCACCTTTGTTAAATTCCTAACGCAGAACATCCCTTAATATGGTCCAATTTTTGATTTGATGCTAAGTCAATTATCCTGCTTCCACATTCTTTCTCAGAAAAGAACATGGAATGGGGGGCAAATGATATGGGTAAAAGTATACACCTCTGAGAGAGCGACATGTGTCGCCACCAGAGAGTTCCGAAACTGCCCCACGACTTCTGGAAAGGTGGGAAGTGGCATTTACCCACTCTCCCATTATGGGTAGTAATCACCCATCAATTTTGTTAACTCCCCATAAAAGCTAATAACTCCTCATTAAGGGGAGGTAACCGACCCTTTAATACATTCCTATAAATTGGAAGTGGAAAGGAGGAATAGGGTAAGTTCTAACTATCTATAATATTCTTATTCTTAGCTACTCTCTCAAAATGGCTTACTGACTTAAGCATCGTAGACTCCTCGCCGAAGCCCCCTCCGGGGGTCTCGGCATGTCATCGTTTGCTCGTGTTGTGCTTTGCAAGTCTGCTCGCGTGCTCGTTTGGTCCCAACCGATGCTCGTTCGGTCCCGGTCAATTTTTTGCCACAACAGCATATATGTTTATCTTTTTCCTAGAGAAAAACTATTTACTGGATTATTCTTAGTGACACTTATTTTTCTTTAAAATCAAACCGGCATGTAAACAACATTTTTGGTAGGGATGATTATGGGATTTGGATTTAAAATGATTTAGTGTAAAATGGAGCTAAATGTTTGTCTGTTGATTATAAATAGTGTATTTTCTCGTGATAGTGACATTAACCATTTTATGTAAGTCTTGGTCAGAGTATGAAGTGTTCAGTGAACTCTACCAGTGGTATAAGCACAGGTCGCTCTAATGGTTTTGGAATCTTAGTGGGTCCGTGAGGGGATGGGCGTGTAAGTGAGTGGGCCATGTCAATGGGTCTAGTATGATGACGGTAGTCGTTATGGTCGATGAGTCAAAATTATGCAATGTTTCTTTTGGTTTAGTTATTCATATACGGTTGGTATAAGACGGTTGGATATAGTTAATTAACCGGTCACAATTTGTAAATTTTTGAGTTGATTTTGTTACAAGTAGGTTTGTGCAAAACAAATTTGTTGCTAATTCCGAATCTGTATGTTGTAAATTGTGATATAGTATCATATTTCTAACATGCTATGGCCTAGCTAATTGGGTCAGTTGTTACTTGCTGACAAAATAGAAGCTCATTCTTTGCTTAACCTTTCAGGTTTCCACGTTAAGGTGATGATGCTAATCACGAGCTTTGGGATCTTTATAGAGAAATGCTGTGGACTTTCAAGAACTGTTTTGTTGATTTTTTGATTTCATATGATGAGTTTAATCATATGACAAATTTGTCTTGATATTAGCAATTGAGTTATTTTTGAAATCGTAAAAGTATTAGTTTCGTTACTATTTGTATTAGTTTTAGTGAGTGAGGCCTGACAATGCCCATGAAAGGTTGTCAATGGGCATGCGGCCTCTGTTTGCCTTTGAAATGCTCAGACATGCACGTGGGTGTAAATGTGTGAGCCTTGTGTAAGGTGCGTGGATGTGACAAGTCCTGACAAGACCACATGAGAAACAAATTTTCCAAATGACTTAACGGTCTGGCGTTTGGAAAAAAGTATCTAGTTTGACTTCTTTCAAACGACCTACGAAGAGTTAGGAATATCCTCAGAGTACTTTTTGCCTTATGCTTTAGGATTTTCTGTGCTATTTATGTTACCACTACTCCTACGTATTCTACTCCTACTCCTACTTTTAATCAGACCAAACACAAAATAATGTAGTACATAAAGGCAGTTTACCATCATAGTATTTGTGATTGAGCCGCTCAGTTCAAATAACAACACTCATTCCGAATGTACAAAGTACTTGATTCAAAGATTGAGTTCACTAGTTATAGGCAATATATGCCACATCATAAAGAGATAGATGATGCTCCCTAGGAGTGACACCTCGTTGAAGAGCCACAATGCCGATGCTTCGTGGACTATCATATTGTATACTTACTTAGCCTTCCCCAGAGCTTCGCTCTGTCTATCTAGTATGACTAGCTCACAGAGCACTGGTGTGGACTGAAAACGCCCTGGTCTAGCCACCAGTAAAAAACACTTACTGAGTCCCATAGTGGGGTTGAGAGATGCAGAGAACTTGATAGCGGTGGGGAAGGCCTAACACCCGACTGCAAGGCAAAATAGGTACGACGCCTTTGAAGTCTTACTTCCATCTCAGAGTAACCCCCTTGTGGTCCCTAGAGGTGACAATGAAGAGCCTCCAGAGTCGGAGCATGTAGACTAGTCATGGAGACACACTTACAATATATTAAAGGAGTTGCATATCTCCCGCAATGAGTCCTTGTGTCAAGGCACTCGAAACGTGCCGAGTTAGTGTCCTGAATAAGTTGCCTACCTGACGGGCCGAGGTAATGTCACGAAGGACTCGCCTACTCAACGCAGCAAGGTAGTGTCTAGGAGGAGTCGTTTTACCACTAGGCCGAGGTAGTGTCCCCAAGAAGTTCCATACCAGGAGTGAGTGAGAGGAGTCCTCTGTGACACCCTCAACCCAGGTAACATCACCGGGCTGAGTTATCGGCCATAATTACATTCAAAACCCTGTGCTGAATTACAGAGCAACTATATCCTCATACTCATACATCATTAATAGACGCTCCAAAATGCGTCCTTACAAAAAATTTTCTTACAAATATACATCATACTGCAGCGGAAGACTTTCAAGTCCCTAAACAACATGAATGGTTACAACCTAATATACGGCTGTAGTCGTGTGACTCTTTTCAACCTATTTCGCAGCTCAATCTTTATCTCACCATTTTCAGCTTGTCTTACCTCACACAACTTATCCCGTTGCTCAACTTTTCTAGCTTGTTTCTCTTTCCTTTTCTAGAGGGTTCTCCTTGATCAACCTTATAGCCTGCACAATACGACATAAGGAATGAGGGCAAATTGCCCAGTAAAGACAACACGAGGAGTATCGTGTATAAATGATTCAAAAGATTCGGAGGAATAATAATCATCTCGATGATAGCAATGAATCAAGAGTAGTCAATAATTTCAGCATCAACATAACTTGTCAAACGATAATTTTTCTTTCGTTAGACTGAGCAGCTTTAAGGCCTAACAGAACAACATTATCGCCACCTCCTCATGGACAAGACTGACTGACCGACAGACTGATTGACTATGCAAGTGAACACTAAAATAGGAAATTAAAAGATAAACATCGACGAAATACAAGTCATTAAAATCATTAACATCAAAAGAAAATCAAATGCAATGCAACTCAGACACGACAGACTAAACTCGACCAGACATGACAGACTCGACTCGCGCGCCCTACATCCTCTTTGCCAGTGATCATGTTTCATAGGCCATCCTCCTCATATCGATGTCCCATCTTATGGGATGTTCATCTCAGTCTCAAGTAAATAGAAGAGATACTGTCAACAAGCAGTGAACTCATTTAGAGTGCTTTCTCTAACCACCTTACAACCATGCAACATGACTTCATCAACGGGGCGGATTAAGGGAAAATTATTCCACCTTATGTCCTCAACAACACAGCTCAACAAGGAATACTAGATCAGAAGATCAACCGGTGTTCAGATCTAACAACAAGAGTTCAACGTAACATCATCAACAGGGCGGACTTGAGAGAAGATTACCGCAAGCCCTCAACAATGTTCTTACATAAGAGGAATGTTGACTACCGCTAAGCGCCAACATTTCACAACAACATGCAACTACCTCAACAACATCATCATCAACAACAGGGTGGACTCGGGAGAAGCTTGCCACAAGTCCTCAATGGTGTTCTCAAAGAGAAGAGATATCGGCTATCAATAACTGTCAACATCTGACAACAACCACACGATAACCCCTACGCAACATCATCATCCACTTCACGTATGCTAATTGAATCGAATCATAGCATATAGGACACCCATCATCCTCACTAAATTCCATCAGTAAGGCGGACTAAGGGAATTTCTTCTACCCAAAGTCCTCAACAGCACAATTCAAATATACGTATACCGGTCGCAATGACTACCGGCTTTCAATCATAACAATAAGAATTCAACAACATATCATCAACATGGCATGCTAATCAAAACAAGGAATTAGCATATCAGAACCGCATTGTCCTTACCTGATTGGCTTATAGCCGAAGCAACTCACAATCTCTGATCGCAATGAGCTGCATCACCTAGTCAAATCATACTCTGCTCATTAGACATCATTCAACATATACACACTCCTTATTTTACCCCTTCCCATTTAATCATTTATAGCGTCTTACGACAATTTGTTAATTCGATATAATAATTGAATCCTTAACCTAGCTCACCAACGCATTAGCAATAACTACCATCTCATTATTTCAACGTATTAACACCATTCCTCACTTCCCACTACCTCTACGTTGGATTACGTGCGTTCGCTAAATTTTGGTGTCAACTTGGCAAATTACCAAAATACCCCCTAATGGTCGCTACACCACCAACACCCCAAAACCGCTTTAAAACTACCTTTTAGATGTACTACAACATTTATAGAACAAATAGTCCCTAAAAAATTTTAAAGGAAAAAATTTACCAAAACACCCCCAGCTTATGTGAAATTATCAAAATATCCCTTAGCAGCCATCGCCCCAACAAACATCTCAAAACCCCTTCAAATAACTTTTTGGATGTCTTACACCCCTTCCCAAACCAACAGTCCTTCAAAGCATTTTATTGAAAAAATTACCAAAATACCCAATTTGGGTGGTAAATTACCGAAATGCCCCTGGGGTTCACTATCACCGCAACACCTCGAATCAGCTTCAAAACAACCCTTTAGGTGTTTTACAACCCTTTTCGGACTAAAAAGTCCTTTGAAAAACGTTATCGGGAAAATTACCAAAATACCCCTCTCCGAACGGCAATTTACCAAAATTCCCCCTAAGGGTTCTTGGCACAATAAAAATCTCAAAACCACTTTAAAACGCTATTTTTGGCATCCTGAAATCATTTTTGAGCTAAAAATCATTTTAAAAAATTTTCGCCCAAAATCTCGAACCGGTGTCCAGACCGAGTGCTTAAAAGCCCGTTCGGCAAAAAAATAGCTAATAATTTTGGAATGACCCAAAATATTGAGAAATGGGACTTCTCAGCGTCCTAGAGTCCTCATAAAATTTTCGCACAAAACCGCATCCGTTTGATATTTTAAATTTTACCGTAAAGTTCCAAACTTCCCGCGTCCGTTCACCCTCTTCCCGACCTCAGAAAAATCTGAAAAGTTTCCACGATACAAGTCTCCTAAAAATAACTAGCGTCTTTTTTTTTTGTAATTTGGCTAAATCTGACTCTAACTATTTTTACAAATTCAAATTAGAAACTGTTTAACTAATTTTCACCTTTAGTGACAAAAATAGTCACTATTCACATTAAACACACACACACACACACACACACACACACACACTAGTTCTCCTTGGGCACACACACTCCTCTTTTTCCTCCTTCAGTCGTTACACACACCTGGGCACATTTCTCCTTCAATCTCACATGAATCTCTAATTTGTTTCACATTCTAATCGCTTGGTTACATCACAAACTACACATGAACACCCTAAATCCACTTAATTTACACAATTACATCATATTGAATCCAAACCCATTAAATAAATTGAAGAACATACACTGTTACATGAAAAACACACACTCCCGTACCTTGAAATCAAGCTCAATTCAAAACCCTAATTCGTTTTCTCTTTTTTTTTTTGTTTGTTTGTTGTTTTAGGGTTTTATCTCCATAATTCCAACATGAATTCATCCCAAATTCTCCAATTCCAATCAAATTCGTACATAACCGAATATATAGAGAGAGATATATACATCTATATGTACCATATTCTCAAACGAATTCAATCAATTTCCACACTTTTGGGTTCAAGATCATACCCCGTTGGGGTTTGAATTCAACTTTTTTGCTCTTTCTTTCCTTCCCCTCCTTCTTCTTCCTCCTTTTTCCTTTCTTTCCTTCTCTTTTTCCTTCCTTCCCATGGTTGCTACTGTGCATGTTTTCAGCTGTTCTTCACTTCTTATCATTTCTGTTTTCCTCCCCAAAACTTTTCTTGATAATTTTCCTCCTCATAATCTTCTCCCAATACTTTATAATTCCTAACAATGACTCAGATTATAGCAAGCAGGAGGTGGCCATCGTGCACGGTCTATTTTCATCAGGTTATGACACATTTTGCAAAGTTTCAAATTTTGCACTTTGGCCCCTCAAGTTTCCAAAATTGCATTTTGACTCCTCAACTTTGAAAAATTACAATTTGACCCCAAAATCATCCTAACACTCCATGTAGCTCCCTAACACCTCATTATCATCAAAACGATACTACTTAATAAAGATGTGCATCCCGTTCATCATATTTTTTGAAATTACATTTTTGCCCATTAACTTTCCAAAATTACATTTTAACCCCCAAAACCACACTAAGCCCTCTATTTAGCTCCCTAACACTTTATCATCATCAACATATTACTACTTAATAAAAATAGCACCCCTTAATTAATCAAACTTACAGTTAGATTAATTTTCGGTATTTTTCAGGGTATCACATCCTCATGCCGAAGCACTTGAAGCTCTCCGGCACATATGTTGTCCTGAGGACTCCCATATCATACAATGAGTCCGCCGTGGGAAGGTAGTGCCTTGGCGGAGTCACCTATTTAGCAGTAAGGGAGTCCTCATGGTGGGGCACTTGGAGCTACTTAGTGGAGATAGTGTCTTAGAGCTCCCGCTGGTTCAAGCCAACCCCCTAAGGGGAAGGCTCGGGCTGACCCTCAAACGGAAAGGCTTAGGGCATGGTGATACCAACACTTGAATGTTTGGTGATAAAGATGTAACATGTGACTTGGGCGTTAGCTCCGGGTTGACTAGATTGGTATAGTTGACTTTGATAGTTGAATATTTGTTGATGTGTAGCGAAAGTGGGACTCGAGAGTAGTCAAAGGTGCGTATCCCGCATGGGCTAGCAACAATAAATCACGACATGGTATGTTTTTTCATGCATTATGAAACGCTAAATACAGAAGAAATCAAGGCAATCCAAAAAGGGATTCATTACAACATTACTGCAATCTATAACATCATGCATGATCAATCTATTACACCATGCATGATTGCAAGATTACTGTAATCTATGACTCAGAGATTATTGCATTCTATTAGTGATTTGTACTGCAATCTATGACATCATCCATGACTGTGATGTATTTCTGCAATCTGTTAGCAATAATGAATCAATCTAATAATAGATTCATTTTACTCTACGCGTCACTGCCAACTGAGACATTCCGACGATGATATCGTACCTGACAACATTTGTTACGTTCATATTTTTTTTTGCTTCTTTTTGTAAATACAACTCACCTTTTCATACAGACACTTATCTCACTCTTTCTTTCTAGAGACTCATTTCCTTCATCGGCAACCCTTATAGGTCTAAATTCTTTTTGATTGAGTGACTATTCATCTCTACTACCTACTTGATTTTGTATTGTTTTGGTTACTTTTTCTTATTCACTGCTTTCATACCTACATTTAGGTTTGTGCAGATACACCATACATGTATATTAATTCCTATATTTATTTAACCGAGTAGATTGTGTACACACGAAGGATGCATACTTGAAGGAAAATGTGAGCGCGAGGAGCTCAAACTGTTAAAGCTTCTTAGATAACTCATATGAAAAATATGCCTGAATGTATATATCACAATCTTTTGTAAGTTTTTCTTTCCTTGCTTATCTAATTGCTCAGTCAAACACATAAATTCATAGAACCAACAATTCTCATATTTTAAAGTATGAATCGGGGGGTTGGGGATCTAAGAAGAAGCATATATGCGGTGCTGGCAGATTTCTTTATAGTGCAAAAAAACTTTAATACTCTGATGATGTTTATTATGTGCTATATATGTGATATGTGAAAAAGCACACACCTATGGGGAACTGACACGTGTCACCACCAAAAGGTACCAAAACTGCCCCATGATTCTTGGAATAGTGGGAAGTGGCATTTACCCATTCTCCCATTATGGGTAATTACTGCCCGTCAATTTTGGAACCTCCTATTAAATCTGGTAGATAACCAACCAATTAATGCAAAGCCTATAAAAAGAAAGTTTAGAAAAAGGAAAGGTACGCTCTACATTTCGAAAATACTCAGATATTCCTCACACTCTTTTTGACTTTAACATCAGAGATCCTCCACCCAAAACCCTTCTGGTGAGTCACCGGTGTCATTTGTGTTGTGTAAGTCTATTAACGAGCCAATTATGGTTATCTCGGATTTCATCCATAACATTTTTGGCCCCATCTGTGGGACCGAAGTCTCGTGTAACAGATCCCATGGCTCAAAATTCTAACTCCCATGAGTTGAACTGTCAGAAACCAAGACAGTGTAACCGCATCGAGTTCATCATCAACCCTGCTCCGCAACCTGGCTCGTGGAGGCACCACCCAATAATCGCCTGCCAATCGTCATAAAAGGGTTGTTGGAACCTCAAATGCGACAACTCCTCTGATGGACCCTATCCCTCACACTCCATGCCAGCTCATCGGCTCTTCCGAACCCCATATCACCGGAGTAGCCATTGCGGCTGTCACCTTTGCGACGCCACTAGCCACAAGCAATCAGGCTGATTTCCTTGCCATTATCCAGACTATGGAGAAATCTACTGAGAAGCAGCGAGCCACCATTGAACAACAATCTGAGCAGCCATCGACACCCGTAGAGCCTCCCAGACCTAAGGCAAGACTCATTACTACAGCCCAGAGGCAGTCGGTCCATCAACGTCTCATATTCCCGCTAGAACACGAAGACTCTACAATGCCAAATAGAGAAGAGCACCATCCACATGTTAACTAGGTTGAAGGTGGACACTCTGACGATGAGCGTCACAATCCTGAGCACAAAAGGCCATAAGAGAGCTACTATCTAGGACAGATGTTCTTGTGCAATTTAAGGACCACCGCCCCGAGCGATACACCAACACTCTGATCATAGTTAAATGGCCCTTCACAGAAGAGATATACCTCTTCCTACCCAAGTTAATTTCAAGATGCCTCAATGCGAGTCATACTACGGCACGAGAGGACCCTATAGAACATCTAGCTTGCTTTACCTCATGCATGAATCTGCATCTTGTCCCTGATTAGATCGTGTTCCGAGCATTTCCTGTGACCTTGAAGGGACTGGCACATGTGTGGTTCCAACACCTTGCACTTCACTCCATTTCCTACTAGGCTCAGCTAGTTGAGTTCTTTGTGACAATTTCTTGAAGAGCCGAGTGCAAAGGAAGAACTCCTCAGTCTTTTTTCGCACAGTACAGAGAAGCTCCTCATTGATCATTTAGATCCTGAGGTGACCTTCGTGGCTATGACTAGGGGTGTAAGGCCAAGAATACCATTGCGTTTCTGGCTGAACAAGTACCCCTAGAGAACATGGCAGATCTCCTAGACAGAGTGGAAAAATACCTTCGAGCAGAAGAAGACTCGATGCTCCCACAAGAAGAGACACATGCCGGTCAGAAGAGGCGAGACCGCCCAAATGGCCGAGCCACAAACAACGAGTTGAAGCGCTTGCAGGCACCACTCTCTGGATCATTTACTCATCTTAATGCCTCCTGGGAACATGTCCTCAACCAAATCAAGGGCCAAAATATCGTTAAGTGGCCCAAGCCTATGAGGATGCCTATCAAAAAAAGAGATTGCTAACTGTACTGCCACTTCCACAAGGATCACGACCAGACGACAGAAGACTGTAAGATTCTCTAGTGCGAGATTGAAAACCTAATCTCTAAGGGCCATCTCAAGCAAAATGAACAATCGACAACAAAGTGGAAGAAGAGGAGGAAATCAGAGGAGAACAGATGAGGCACCCCCACCCCCAAAAGATCCACCGGTGATTAACACCATCTCTGGAAAGCCGAGCACAGGAGGATTTCTAACTTTTCTCTCAAGGCCTATGCTCAGCAGGTCAAACCTGACTTATGGCCCTGCCAAACGGGCTAAAACATCAATATTGTTAGGACTTGATGACTCAGATCTAGAGGTGATAATGTTGCCTCATGATGATGCTATCGTCATCACCTTACAGATATATGTGTACAGCATCAAATGCATTCTTGTCGACATTGAAACTAGCTAAATATTATCTATGAGGAAGAATTCTCATATATCAGAATCTCGAGAGACCGAGTGAAGCCAATCTCATCACTTCTATATGGCTTTACAGGAGCATCCACACCGGTTGAGGGTATTATCCCGCTCACTGTCATTGTCAGTACTGTGCCCCTTCAAGTGGCCCAGACAATTGACTTCCTTGTGGTCAAGGTTAAGTCATCATATAATAGGTACTGGGACGAACAGACCTCAATAAGTAATGAACCGTCACTTCAAATTATCACCTCATCATGAAGTTTCCCACGCTGAATGGAGTCGACGTAGTGAGCAGAGACCGGACCTAGCTCGTAAGTGCTCTATAGCATCATGCAAAGTTGAAGAGACGTCAGCTATTAAAGATCACCTAGACGAGCAGAGCATGAAGCGTGCTGAACCCACAGAAAAGCTCATTTCCATACCATTGGAAGAAGGATACAAGGAACGTTAGTTACGAATCAGCTCCACTCTAGAGCTAACACTCCTTCCTCCAATCCAAATGCAGACGTCTTTGCATAGAGTGTGGCAAACATGCCTGGGATAGATTCATCAGTGATAGTTCATCACCTATCAGTGGATCCCAATCATAAACCAGTTAAACAAAAGAAATGTTTATTTGCACCCGAGCGGCAAGCAATCATCAATAATGAGGTAGATAAGCTTTTGGAAGCCAAATTCATCATGAAAATTGACTATCCCGAGTGGGTGACCATTGTCGTCATGGTGCCTAAGCCAAGCACTGGCAAACGATGCATATGCATCAACTACACAGACATGAACAAGGCATGCCCCAAAGACAGTTATCTTCTACCGCACATCGATACCTTGATCGACGCAATATCCGGGCATGAACTACTCAACTTCATGGATACCTTCTCTAGCTACAATCAAATCCGGGTGCACGACGATGACATAGCAAATACAGCCTTCACAAAGAATGCCCTTCGGACCAAAGAATGCCAGAGCAGCCTACCAGAGATTATTCGACAAGATTTTCAAACCTCTAGAAGGAAAAAATATGGAAGTCTATGTCGACGACATGCTCGTCAAATGTCTGGGCTCAAAGGATCATATCATCGACCTTAAAGAGTGCTTTGATCTCCTGTGTAAATATTGTATGCGTCTCAACCCTACAAAATATGCCTTTGGAGTATCATCAGTCAAATTTCTGGGCTTCATGGTCGCACATAGAGGGATCATGGCCGAATCGCTGCACTCGGTCGATTCCTTTCCAAATCGGCCGAACAATGCCTACCATTCTTCAAAGCTTTGAAGAAAATCAAGAACTTTGAGTGGACTGCCGAATGCCAAGCTTCTTTTGAAGCTTACATATCCTCAACCCTTTGCTATCCACGCCAATTATGGGAGATGAGTTATTCCTTTACCTGGCCATAGCTAAATCTACCATTAATGCTGTCCTCATTTGTGAACTGGATGACAAGCAGCTTCCCATTTATTATGTTAGCTAGGTTCTCCAAGGAGCCGAGCTTCACTAACCAAATGCGAAGAACCTTGCCTTCGTGCTCCTCATTGCTGCTCGTAAGCTTCGACCATACTTCGAGGTACATTCAATCTTCATATTGACAGACAAGTGCCTTCGACAGATATAACACAAGCCCGATCTATCCGGCCAACTAGTACCATGGTCAGTCAAACTAGGGGAGTTAAACATATAATACATGCCTCACCCTTCTCTTAAGGGCCAAGCTCTGGTCAACTTTATAGTCGAGTGTACCTTACCCATCGAAGATGAAGATCCCTCTAATTAACATCATCTGGAGAATCTTTTCACATGGACACTTTACATTGACGGCTCCTCCAATGGGAATGAAAGCAGAGCAGGATTAATCCTTAGAGGGCCGAAGGGCCTCACGGTGAATATGCACTCCGTTTTGACTTCCCTACCTCAAATAATGAGGCCTAATACGAAACCTTAAGAATAGGGATGCATTTACCCATGCCATGCGAGCAGGGTCATTTCATGTATATAGCAACTCCCAGCACACAGTGAAACAATTGCCAGGAGAATATAGGGCACATGACTCCAAAATGGATGAATATCTGCATAAGGCCATGGAACTTGCAAAATCTTTTGCAAGATTCTATATTACTCAGATCAGCTGAGAAGATAACACCTCAGCTAATGCCATCTTGTGGTTAGCTTCCATTGACCCATCAGGGTTTTGCCGTAGAACTCCTACACGAGCCGAGCATCACTGAGCACAAGGTGATGGACATTGCACACGATCGTGGATGTATCCTATCAAGGCCTACCTTCAGGACGGTACCTTGCCTGCCAACCAGAA
Organism: Escallonia herrerae; assembly: GCA_033070095.1. NCBI lineage: Eukaryota > Viridiplantae > Streptophyta > Magnoliopsida > Escalloniales > Escalloniaceae > Escallonia > Escallonia herrerae. The sequence goes on from JAVXUP010001585.1 coordinate 94,817, forward strand.
GCAAGCTAAGACCACTGTCCCTCATTTAGTGAGGTATGCTATTGTTAAAGACGTACTCTACAAACATTCTTTTATACTTCCATATCTCCGATGCCTCACACCATCCGAAGCTGAGTATGCCCTTAGAGAAGTCCATGAAGGAATTTGCTGCTAGCACCTGGGAGGACGAGCATTAGCACACAAGGTCCTCCGCCAAGGGTACAACTGGTTGAGCATGTAACGAGATGCTTTGGATTACACAAAGTGATATGATGCATGCCGACGTTTCTCCTTAATTCCCCAATTGACCTCATTGGCCTTGTTGAGCAGTTTGATACCCTTTGCAATGTGAGGTATGGATATCTTAGGCCCATTCCTCTTAGCCTTGACTCAACGAAAACTTGTGATCGTCGCAATCAACTTTTTCACCAAGTGGATAGAAGCATTGGCTGCCATCACAGATAAGAAGTGTGAAGATTTCTTCTAGCGAGCCGTTGTTTGCCGGTTTGGTATTCCCTGTGTGCTAGTCACTGACAATGGAAAGCAATTTGAAAACCCTACCTTTTAAGCATTCTGCAGTAACCTATCTCTCAAACACCACTTCACCTTGCACTTCGCAGACGAACGGACAAATGAAACCAATTATACTCTCCTCTAAGGTATCAAGAAAAAAACTCGACGGAACAAAATGACTATGGGTAGAAGAACTCCCAAAAATCCTTTGGGCATACCACGAAACGACAAGTAACTCCACTAGTAAAACTCCCTTTAACTTGGCTTTTGGAACAGAGGCACTCATCCCTATTGAAATTGGCCTACCATCCCTTTAGCTGATAACATTCGACCTCACAGAGAACAATGAGGCTCTTCGAGCCAACCTCTGTATTTTAGATGAACAGAGAGAACAAGCACAGATTGTACTTGCCGCTTACCAACACAAAGTTGCCAAATTCTACGACCGACGCATTCGATCTCGAGTTTTTTACATTGGGGACCTCGTCCTTTACTGAGTAGAAGCCTTAGCTCCACGCTATGCTATTGGGAAGTTAACACCCAAGTGAGAAGGCCTTTATAGGGTGACCAAATTTGAACGTCCGTGATTTTACCACTTGAAAGAATTGGATGACAAGGCAATCCTTCGAACTTAGAATGCAACCAATCTAAGATGCTATTACTTATGAGCAATACCAAGGTTGGGGGCATCCTTTTCCCCTTACCTACGCAGACATCTTTCTCATACTAGCACTCATCTTAGACTTGGTTTTTAAATATTTTTTTAGTTTATATTTTAGCAAAGTTTTTATCCTCTTGTCAGCCTTATATGGCATAAGATTGTAGTTGCCTTTGGCATGTTTATAAATAAAAATTCTTTGCAAAAAGCCTTGATATCATTGATATCGCAAAAGCTTACACAAGTGGGCTTTAAAGTCATATAAAAAAGACTTAAAAATCTAGACTAAGGCCACGTTTGACGCAGCTTTTTTTTTCCAGTTTTGGAAACTAGAAAAAAAAAGTGCGTTTGGTAACCATTTTTTTTCCTTCTCCAATTTAAAAAACCAGTTTTTAAACTGCAGAGTAAAAAAAAAACTCCAGAAACTGGGTTTTTTTTTTTTTTTCACTTTTGGTTTTTTTTTTTGAGACCACCACCAACACCCTCCCACCGCCGGTAGCCACCTCCGGCCGCCGGCCACCGACAGCCATCTCCGGCGGCCGGCGACCACCGCCGGCGGCCGGCGACCACCGCCGGCAGCCACCTCCAGCCGCCGGCAGCCACCGGCGACTGTCGGCGCCACCTCCGGCCGCCGGCGACCACCGGCGACTGTCGGCAGCCACCTCCGGCAGCCGGCAGCCACCTCCGGCCGTCGGCCTCCGGCAGCCACCAACCACCGCCGGCCACCACCACTGTCGACCACCGCTACGCCCCACCACCGCCACCACAAACCACCAAAAAAAAAAATCAAAATAAAAAGGGTTACCAAACACCAAAAAAAAAAGGTTATCAAACACCCACTTGTTTTTGTAAAAAAAAAAAATTAAGCTGCTCTTTAAAAACTGAAAACAAATTTTTTTTTTTTGTCAAACGAACCCTAAGTTTATATCTCTTGCTCGGCTGTATCCTCTTGTCCCTCCAGTCCAGCGCTCTAACGCAATCCTCCGGCTTTGGTCTATGACTGCTGAGGCCTCCCGACCATTCCAGAAGTAGCCCTGATGCTCCCAAGCTCTGATTGACAGAAGGACTTGGATATGTGAGTGCTTGTGAATGAACCTCGAGCTGCTTAGGTAACCAAAATGACAGCCCTGCGTGCTTCTACCTCTTCCTGTCGAGCAGCCTCCTCGAAAGCTACCTCACAAGCAAATTATGCTCATAGATGCTGAGGCCCATCTCCAAATGATCCTTCAAGATGTTCTTCTTGCACTTCTTATGGCCAAAGACCAAAGCCCTCTTAGAATCGTGAAATCACTGGTCCGTGTAAGCCTGCGACTTCTTAAAGCATTGGACAGTGTGGACGACTATTTTTACTTTCTTTGTCTTCAGCTACTCCACTCGCACAACGAGCTCAGCCTTGGAATGTTCCAAGCACTCCGCTTACTTTGCCAAGTCATCTACCTTCTTCTCTACTCTTCTAAAGAAGTTATTCTCAATATGCACTTGCTTCCTCTCCTCGTCCAAGAAGTTCTCGGCAGCCATCAACTTCTCTATCTCAATTTGCACTTGCGGCATTGCCTGTAGAAGAAAGGACTTGAGAAATGATTCAAATAGTTAAAACCTTTCAAAGACACAACTCTTACCTGAGAGGTGAGCTGAACCATTCTATTGGCCGTATGAGCGATGTCATAGCCAAAAAGGGTGGTCCGGTCCATGGGAATAATCGCCTTACTCGACCACTCCCAAGCTGTGCGGGGACTCTTGAACACAGATTCCTCAATAGATAAGTTCAAGTCTGGCCGATGAGGCTTGTCAAGCAGAACAGAGGAAGGAATCCCATCTCTTGTCGGTGCCTTCATTTTCTTTTTGGCACCCCCTTCCCCTTTTCCTTGGAGATTGCCAAGCCATGAACAAATTTCTCAATTCTTTCCTTCTTTGACCGAGGCTCAGAGACTAGAGCTCCAAAGTCCAAGTCTCAGACCTCTTCATTTCCACCATGGATAGAAATCAATTTGTTAGGAATTACGTCCCTCAAGACCCCTTGGGCATTGAATAAAGGATGATCTTCTTGCGTTCGGCTGCCGCCACCGCTCAGTGAGTCCCTCTTGAAGACATGTTCTCTGCAAGATTTAACAAGTGTAAGATTATGATAAAGGAGGACGGATATATGCACTTGTGAAGGCATTTACTAGGATCATTCTTGCCCTCCTTTTCCTCCTCTTCATCCAAGCCTTCTTCAAGGGAAAAAAATGACCCGGACTCATGAAGCTGAGCATTGCTAAAAGGATATTTAGACTCTATGGGTTCGGCTCCTTTGAGCCTCTCAATATGCTCGAGGTCAGTGGCGGTCAGATATTTCTCTTTGAACACGTTACAAGTTCTAGTATCACACTGGGGGTTCAATATGTTACCAACCTCGAATCTTTGAGACTTGGGAAGCTTGACGAATAAAAATTTATCCTTTCAATTGTGGTTGGACGTAGGGGGATATGGAAACAGATTAGCATTGTGCCGACTCAAAAAGTACCAATCCACTTGCTTGGTTATCGAACATATGGTTAAAACCCATCTAAATACTCTCATTCTAGGTTGCAAGCCAAGCTTGTGACACTGATAGACGAAACGGCCAAAAACTAACTTGATAGTACAATTTAGTTGTTTTTAGAACATTCTTCAATTTGTCATAAAACTAAAACTTGACTAAGTAGGCTCAAGTTAGTTGTTTTTATTCTTTAATTTGTAGGCTCAATTTAGTTGTTTTTATTCTTTAATTTGTCATAAAACTAAAACTTGACTAAGTAGGCTCAGTTGATACATGTATTAATTGATTGAAAATGCTAATTCACCGTGCATATATGTAATTCCAAGCAATATTGCGACCAAAAAGCGATTGGATAAATCAAAAGCAAAAATCCAAATGTCTTCACTGAGCAGGGCTATTAAAGTTCAATTACAACACTACAAAGGGCAATAGGATAATAAAGGGGAATGACATAACGGAGCAAGCATATGAAGAAATGCTCAATAGCTTCCAAAGTAAAGCTAACATCTATTGCACCGTCTCAATAGCTTCAGCAAGTAATTACTTGCTGAAGGGTCCTTGAGATTGAGCCAGGGGCTTCGTACAAAAAGCCTAGGACTAGAAGAAGGACATGATATCCATGGTAAATCCCGTGTTGAGCCACAGGTCTTTGCTCTAGTGTTTATATCTAATACTCGAGTTCAACTCTCTTTTAGGTGTGGGATGACTGTGACCATATGTAACCTAAATGTTCAAAGGTCTCATGAAGTGCATATCATAATCTCATTAGATGATCGGGGCACAACTCATCCCTGTTTTGGAAAGAAAAAAGTTATTGGGCTGCACTATATATATATATATATATATATATATATATATATATATATATATATATATATATATATATATATATATATATATATATATATATATATATATATATATATATATATATATATATATATATATAGGAGATTGTCGGAACAAGTTATGGAATTAATGTTTACGTACATGCATTGAGGGGATTTAACGGTATGAGAAAAATCACACATTGTTGTTAGATATCGTTCTTCAAAGCTTCCTTCTTCTCAATGTCCACAATGATATCCATTTTCCATTTTTCCTCTTTATTGTAGATCAACTATACTACAACGAAACTGCTCTGTGGCGACAAAAAGGCCTACGGTATAAAAGGAACCGTAGGTACAAGTCCTGTACACCTACGGTTATTATTGCACCGTGGCCATTGGGTGCTACTTCAAATTGGAAGGGCAATCGAGACGGTGCTTACCATGGGAATTGGGCAGACAATCAGGAATTAAATGAATCTCACAGACGCAGCTTGGTGATTGAATCTCTCAGACGCAATTCCCACAGCTGATTACCGTTGGGAAAGGGGTCGACAATTAGGCGGGATAATTTCACAGACATAATTTGGCAATTAGAATTGCACAAAACCTATCTCAGATAAGAATTTCACGGGCAATTAGAATTTCAGTGAAGATCGACTTCTAGTTATGACATTCTTCTTTCTTCTTTTGTCGATCACTGACACCATACCGACGATCTTCTTCTCTCTTCTTTTGTCGATCACTCACATCATTCTCTACCTTCTTCTACTTTGAATTTGGCGCAACACAATGTATGGTGAAACAATTTTACCTGAGTCTAGGTTTTTTCAGAAAAGTCTTATTAGTTGAAATTAGATCAACATTCTAGGGCATGGTTGGCCATTTTGATTGGTGTTGTGTTGTAACTCATTCAACGGCTGTGCTTAGGCTCTGAAAATTTTCAATCCAATTTCAGTTCTGATCTTAGGTTCTTTTGTGGCAGGGCTTGATAGGGGAAAATACATTGGTGTGTTTGGAATCCGTTGAATTTAGGCGCAATTAAAGGTACTTTTAATTCACTTACTATTTTGTACATGTAAATGAATACCGATTAGAAAATTGATTTTTATGTTTGATGACACTTTCAGCTAGAAATCTGATTTTTGATATTTGATGCCAATTGATTATATTATTAGCTGCCTTCATATGTTTTGGCTACAGTTAAATTGCTTATTAAGATCAATGGAACTGAGCTTTGACTATGACCCTGGAACTTTGAAAGCCCAGTAGTCCTGTTACTCTTGCTCTGTATACCATTGTGTGGGTAGTCAATTTCAGCAACTTGTTTAGTTAGGAAGTTGTTAGTTTTTCTGATGAAACCGTTGACCATGGATTCATCGGGTACTCATTTTCTGCACCGTTTGGAAAAGAGATTTGCATCTTTCTTGCCTAGAATCTTTATGTTGCTGCTATGGTACATCATATGTAGGAAATAGAGAAACTTTAAGAGAATTTGGTTATATTTTTTGAAGATTTTTGTTCTAGAGGCCATGAAACTTTCAGATTGCTATGCAGAACGGGTTAGTATGTGAAACTTTTATCACTTCTACATGTATATGCATCTTTGTGGACATAGCTCTCTAGCTTCATTCTTCTAATCCTTTCTCTTATTGTAGCGGTTCCTTTTGATTTCCAAATTCAATGAAACATCAACATCTAACGTTAATTTTTGAAAAAGATAGGACCTTGCAAGAAATGGTTAATACCTTATTACTTACTTCTGATTTGCCTAAGAATTTGTGGGGGGAAGCACTCATGACTTCTACATATATACTTAATCGTATACCCCACAAGGTATCTAAGGTCACACCCTACGAGTTATGGAAGAAGAGAAATCCTTCTTTTGGACACCTTAAAGTATGGGGGTGTAGGGCTTTAGTAAGGCTAACCGATCCGAAAAGACCCAAATTGGGGCAAAAGGCAATTGAATGTGTCTTCATAGGTTATGCTCAACATAGCAAAGCGTATAGATTCTTAACCATGGAATCAACAGAATCCGTTAGCCAAAATATTATTTTGGAATCTAGAGATGCAGAATTTTTTGAACATTCTTTCTCTAGAAATCGAAAAAGTGAAGACACAGTCGATGAGGATAAAGTTAACCCTACTCCGGAAATGGGGGAAGGAGGTGAACTAAGGAGAAGTAAGAGAGCAAGGATTGAAAAAACCTATGGTCCAGATTTCTACCAATTCTTAGTTGAGGGAAGTAGAAATGAAGGTGATTACTCTCATATGTATAACGTAGAACATGACCCTCTTACATATCGAGAAGCCATAACTTCTCGAGATTCTGACTTGTGGCAAGAAGCCATAAATGATGAAATGGAATCGATAATGTCAAACCAAACTTGGGTATTGACGGATTTACCACCAGGGTTTAAACCAATAGGCTGCAAATGGATCTTTAAGCGAAAGCTTAAGCTAGACGGATCTGTAGATAAGTATAAAGCTAGACTTGTAGCTAAGGGTTTTAAACAAAAGGAAGGAATTGACTATTTCGACACTTATGCTCCGGTAGCCAGACTTAGCACTATAAGATTATTGTTTGCTTTATCGTCCATTAACAAACTAGTTATACACCAAATGGACGTCAAGACTGCTTTTCTAAATGGTATTTTAGATGAGGAAGTATACATGGAACAACCGGAAGGTTTTGTACTAAAGGGCCAAGAAACAAAGGTTTGTAAGCTCATCAAATCTTTGTATGGCTTAAAACAAGCTCCTAAGCAGTGGCATGAACGATTTGACCAAGTCGTTCTCTCTCATGGATTTAGAATAAACGAATGTGACAAATGCGTTTATTCTAAGTTTGATAAAGGACGTGGTGTGATAATATGTTTGTATGTGGATGATATGTTAATCTTTGGAACTGATTTAGATACTGTGTTGAAAACTAAAATATTTCTATCTTCATCGTTTGATATGAAGGATATGGGGGAAGCCAATGTTATATTGGGAATGAAAATAATTAGATCCTCGGATTCTATTTCTTTATCACAGTCTCATTATATTGAGAAAATTTTAAAGAAATTTAATCACGAGAATTGTGCCCCGGTTACTACCCCATATGACCCTTCGATCAAGTTGAGGGCAAATGAAGGGAAATGTGTTTCTCAGCTAGAGTATTCTAGTGTTATTGGCAGCTTGATGTATATCATGCAATGTACCCGACCAGATATAGCCTTTGCGGTTGGTGTTTTGAGTAGGTTTACTCATAACCCCGGGCAAGTCCATTGGAATACGGTGTTTAGAGTACTTAAGTATCTTAAGGGAACAATGGACTATGCACTAACTTACAAGGAATTTCCTGCCGTTTTGGAAGGGTACACAGATGCAAACTGGATTACGGACTCAGATGAAACAAGTCCACAAGTGGTTGGATATTTACCATAGGTGGAGGTGCTATTTCTTGGGGTTCCAAAAAGCAAACTTTGATTTCACATTCGACCATGGAGTCCGAGTTTATTGCTTTGGCAATGGCGGTCAAGGAGGCAGAATGGCTAAGAGACCTGTTGATAGAGATTCCTCTATGGCCTAAGCCAATGCCTGCTATTTCTATATTCTGCGATAACGAGGCAGCGTTAACGCGGGCATATAGTAAGGTTTACAATGGGAAGTCTAGACATATAAGTCTTAGACATAGTTATGTGAGAGAACAATTAAGCAAAGGAGTTGTTACTGTTAGTTATGTGAAGTCCAAAGGAAATTTGGCAGATCCCTTTACGAAAGGCCTAGGCAGGGATATAATATGGCAGACTTCCAGGGAGATGGGTTTGAAGCTCATGAAATTAGAGAGGTAACATACACGTGGAAACCAACTAGATACTAGAGTAACCTCTAGTCTACTAGTTCAATGGAAAAACACGTTGTATTTATAACCAAATATGCACTAAAAGATGAAGATTTTGATCTTCATGCCATCTCAAGGTAGTGCATGTATGTATGAAGAACAAAAGGAGGGTGGGAGTTATTCCCTTAATAAATCTATGTCCTTAAAGGAAGGTGCAAGTCATACAAGTGCACCTTAGTAGATTTACCTATGTAAGTGCGGGAAGTGGGGCCGCTTCTACGAGCTTTGAGCTAGTCTCTATAACACTTATGAAAATCCTAAGATGTGGCACATGGCCGTAAATGTGTAGGTATTTGGAAATTTGGTTGGAAAGTTCTACACATAGTTGTGATGATCAATCGCCAATGATTCTTAGTTCAAGGCTAAGGCTACTTTGAATTCTGATTGATTTTATTGCTATATGGTAAAGGTTCAAGTTGAAAGACACCTTTATCTTAGTAGGACCTACCAAAGGATAGAGAGAGATACATTTCTAAATTAGGAATGTGATAAAATCTAATTTTGGAAAATTGGGAGAAATTGTTGGGAATTTTCCATTATTGATTCTTACCTTATTAATGTTTGTACTACAAGGAATAAGTTGCAAAAAGAATCAATCAAATTGATTGATTGGTTTGAGAGATATTAACTCTCAAACATTGGCATTTAATAAGGTTGAAACTAATCATGAAGTGGGTTCCCACATGGCTTGAAAAATGGAAAAGTTAAGGGTACTTAAATGGCTATGTGACATATCATATTGTTCTAGAAACATATGGTATGCATGGCCATGCACTCGCACATGTGCGGTGCACCGCACCGCACACGCGCGCGCGCGCCGGCGGCGGCGGCGGCTGGGGGGGCGTAAAGGCGCTATTGGCGCTTTTAGGTGCACTTTGCACTTCGCACGTGGGCATCGTCGCTAGGAGCCCTCGCCCCGAGCCCAGCTTAACTTTTTGCGACAAATTCAACCTGTGAGTTGTAATTTGGACTGAAACAGTGTAACTGTTCACAAAATTAAACAGGTTTCAGATCTGTTTAAATTCGAAATGGCACCTCAAATATTGCAGCTGTTCAGTGTGTCTACAGATTGTGACTGTTAAGTGACATCTGCAGAATCACTTAACTGTCACAACTGTTTGCACCTGTTCTAGGCACCCTTCGGTGTCTATAAATAGGGCTGATGGTCAGATCATTTGAACACTCCGAATTCTCTCTTGCTCTCTCTCTCAAATTTCTGTCTGTTGATTGCAATCTGCAGTGGTCAACAGAGTTTCGCCTGTTTTATCTTGGGAGACAGATTTGCTGCTACCCTACGCAGATTATAAGGGAGCAAATATTGTCTTAAGGAAATAGTGCAACGCATTCGACTCAGGCATATTTCACTCAATTATTCTCCGCACTGCCATTTCTTATCAACATTAACATGTATCTAGAAAGAAATTGACAGCTACGTTGCCATTGGTAAGCACATTAGTGAACATTCAAGGCGAAAGTGGTATACATGGTTGGCCGGGGAATGAACGGCTAGTCCGGGGACAAGTGGATCATGTTTTTGTCTTGGATATTATTAGCGCTCGTAGGCAAACTCGTAAACAATGTGCGGATTTTTTTTATTTTTTATTTGTCACTTGATTAGCGATTATTCAAAGTATTTGGAAGAATGAGAATTGTGAAAAAGAAAAAAAAGTAGAATATAGAAAGTGTACCTAAAATGTAAATTGAAAGTATCTAACTTCTAACTTAAAAAGACTTTTGTCATTAAAAGAGAAATTACACTCGTCCTCCTCGGAAGGAAGACTTCTCTTTTGAAAGAAATGAAAAAGGATTTGATTGATGATGATTAATTGTTGTACCTACATTAAGTCTTACATTTGATATTTGTATTACAAATTAAATCTAAAACTGAACTACCATTTATAAAATAACTACTACCACTTAGAAGTAACTTGTCCTAAATGTCAACTATCTTCTAGAAAATAGGAACACATTTACGTTAAGTTAGTTTATTCACATGAAAAAATAACTTTCAAATATGAATCCATCATATTCCTCTTACAAATAATTATTATTTGAACCTTATAGCCATAAAATGGTAATTTGTTAAGAATAAGTCATTAAATTTCTTGTGACTATCGATAATGGCAATCAATAAACGCTCTCCGACGACACCAGAAATCATGAATCAAGTCATGGTGGAAAATTTTTAATATTAATGCAAAACCAAGGTAGGCAAAGCATTATTATAAGACCATAAATTTTTTAAGACTAATTATACTTGGAAAAAATTAGTTATATGTGTCATCCATCCTTTTATCCGAGATGGAGATCTATGTTTTCCCTTGGAACAACTCCTCTTCCATTTGATTTAGTGTAATAATGCTTTTATGCTTCTTTTGATTTTCGCAAAAAAAAAAGTGGTAACCACTCATCTAACCGTGAAAAAAAAATGCCATAAAATTCTCCTAATAAATCTATGTTAAAAGTAAATTATACTATCACATAACTTTCTAACTTAATTGCATCAGAATGTCTATTCCTATAATTATACTTGTTCGCCACTTAATTTATCGCATAAAGAGTTACAACTTTGTCTTAAGTGCAATAAAATGTGAAAATGACCTTCTTTTCAATTTTTTTTTTTTTGGCAATAAAAATCTAAATAAAAGCTCAAACAACACAAGAGAAGCAAAAAAAGTAACATTTATGGATGACAAAATTATTGTAATTGCAACAAGAAATGATTGTGCAATATGTCAAATGAACACCGGGAAAATGAACTCTTCTCGAATATAATTTCTTCTATACTGTATGTTTTCCGGGAAAGCTGAGTGAAATTTTGCAAGAAACAAACAGGCTAATCATGTTTCACTACTAAACCATTCCACAGTCTAAACACTAGCCCACCATTTATCCACCCAATTTAGGGGTGCGATTTAGACAGATTGGCTTGGATTTCAACCCAACCTGAAAAAAAAAAAAAAAACTAACTTTTTAAAAGTCCAAAATCTTAACCCCACCCAACTTGGACTTTTTTGCCCAACCCAAGTAAAAAAGTTACGGGCTAGGTTTCAATCCAACTCAACCCAACACAACTAACATCTAATTAATCTTTTTGTCTTTCATTTGTGAAGGAATAATTTTCCTATCTAAAGACTAGCATGATTCGCATTTGACTTATTAGATAATACTTTAATCTTTGATAAATGAAAAGTTTTATTTATCTAGTCAAAAGATAAATTGCAATATTATAAAGAAATCTTTCTGGATTAACCCAAACAAACACATAGCTCGGACATTAAAGGCAACTAACAAACTTCATGCCAATTAAAAGATAAATAGACATCAAGATGTGTAGACGGGAGAAACAAGCAATAAGTTATGACACTTAATGTAGTAGATACCCTTCCACTTCAACTCATTCATGTCTTTAAACTACATGAGAAGTACAAAAGTCATTAACAAAAGGTTCTAGTATTCTAAAAGCAGAAATAAAATTCCAAACCACTTTGTGAAGACACCAGCCCTTGCCAACAGACTCGGTAGTTGCTGCCTCCGCTGCACAAAAAAAAAATGAAAGAAAGAAAAGAAAGAAAAAAGAAAACCCCCCAAAAGGAATATGTCAAGTAAAAAAGTCAAGCAATATTCAGGCATGACAGCATGATTAAAGGTGCATCATTAAAACCAAGTACAGGATACATTTACTGGTAAAAATATTACAGCTACTGCAGCTGTGGAATCTCTGTGACTATTCATAATGGCTCTGGTTAATTGTTGCCTTCCCTCATTATTGATCACCTAGACTTAATCCACCATAAAAAGGTGACTAATTAATCATCCATTAAACGCAGAACAGTTAGAATGCATGTCCCATGTCTCTACTGGAAAGTAGAGAAACTTAAAAACTGTACTAACATGCTTCAAACCTCTGATGCCTAGCGTAGTTAAAAGAAATACTTCTATTTTATTTCATTTTTAAGCATTATTCACCGCCTTTTGGTTCTGGAAAGGCCAGAAAAGCATGCTTTTAAAATTGTTGATGAGTTGGTTGACTAAACAATTAAAATCCTGGGGGTAAAGCTGTGATACTTTCAGACAAGATTAATAGTCTATGTTTTTGCACTGGCTTTTCTCCTAAAGTCAGCTGGTTTGGTAAGGCAAGGTCATGTTTGTTATAATCTGTTGACATGATTTGAAGTTACGGGCTAGGTTTCAATCCAACTCAACCCAACACAACTAACATCTAATTAATCTTTTTGTCTTTCATTTGTGAAGGAATAATTTTTCTATCTAAAGACTAGCATGATTCGCATTTGACTTATTAGATAATACTTTAATCTTTGATAAATGAAAAGTTTTATTTATCTAGTCAAAAGATAAATTGCAATATTATAAAGAAATCTTTCTGGATTAACCTAAACAAACACATAGCTCGGACATTAAAGGCAACTAACAAACTTCATGCCAATTAAAAGATAAATAGACATCAAGATGTGTAGACGGGGGAAACAAGCAATAAACTATGACACTTAATGTAGTAGATACCCTTCCACTTCAACTCATTCATGTCTTTAAACCACATGAGAAGTACAAAAGCCATTAACAAAAGGTTCTAGTATTCTAAAAGCAGAAATAAAATCCCAGATCACTTTGTGAAGACACTAACCCTTGCTAACAGACTCGGTAGTTGTTGCATCCTCTTGCACCAAAAAAAAAAATGAAAGAAAAGAAAGAAAAAAGAAAACCCACCAAAAGGAATATGTCAGGTAAAAAAGTCAAGCAATATTCAGGCATGACGGCATGATTAAAGGTGCATCATTAAAACCAAGTACAGGATACATTTAGTCAGCAATTCAAACTCCGACCAACACCTCAAACCATTTCAGCAATTCAAACCATGATCAAGATAAATAGTCTTCAAATTCATGTAAAGCAAATATTTGGCAAGGATGAGTAAACAAGAACACAAGTTGCATGCTCTAATTGCTCCGTGTTGGCCATCATTGGTCTTTCAAGTCCATAGGAACCCGATAACCTTAATTCTAGGAACTACATATTATCTACATGTTAACGCTCCTAATTTACTCGCACCTAATCCACTACCAAATAAAGCATATTAGTGAATGATAGCATCTAGTTTCACATAATCCAGGCATAAGTTTATGAATATTAAGTTTCAAGTTTTACTCTAATCCCCACCATGTTCATGGCTTAGATCATGCCAACCAAACCAGATACCGGCAGGCTAACGGTTACCCTTTTGCAGCAACACTCAATTTAAAGTGCCAACACAGGGGTTCAAATGAAGCAGCATAGAGCAAATGATACGGCTAATAAGATCTCTATAGCTCCAAAACTAACCACAGAGAGAAAATATTACGGGAAAACTAAAAAGTTCTATTCCTAGACCATAATAATGTCTAATGAAGCAAGCATAGAGAAAATATTACGGAAAAACTTGGATGGCTTTGAAGCAAAACAATTTGTTCAGTAATAGCTACAATTTTAGGCTCTATATAGTCTTAATTGCTACTATAAAACAAGCAAAATAGTAGATGGTTACGTATTTAATCTTAATCAACCACATACACCTCCTCAAGGAAATATCACACAGAATTTGATATTTTAATTAAGTTAACCTCTGTCACAAACCAAAGAAAACATGACCTTCATCCTCGGCCTCACGGGGATACTCAAATGAAATCATTCAACGGAAAAACAAAGAAAGAGTTCAGCCAAAAAGGTCAAGAACAAAACTGGGAGAGAAAATGTAGAGTTTATTATAGTGAAGCCTCAGGTTTTAGACATGGGTATAGTCAAGTAAATTAGGAGCTACAGAACCAGAAGAAGGTTATAAAAGAAGGGGAGGAAGAGATATGCTTGCAATCACGTTTGTGATGGATGTAACTCTCGTATATAAAGCCAATTGGACAATAAATAACCCTTCAAAATGAAGCCAAAACCCGGGGAAGTAGGAGCCGGCCTCACGGTGAACAATGACGCGGCCACTGTGTCTTCATCGGAGAAGCAGGAGCTAACTGTCGGGGAACCCTAGAAATTGATTTAGGCAAAATTGGCCACAGTTTTCTGCCGACTGTCGGGAAAGGAGAGATCGAAGGGAACTTCGTTGACTTTGACTTTTTTATTTCTTAGGGGTTAGGATGGGTTTCACTTAGTTTTAATCGGCTTGACCCAATTTACTACATTTAAATATTTACCCAACTCAGATCAACTCACTTCGAAATTAATTGGGTTAAATAGGTTAACGCTTGTTCATATCTGAATTGGGTCGGTTATAGCCCATTTTGACCCAATCCACATTGCAGCCCTATTCACACATGATCAATCCACACACAACAAACATATATCAGTCCAAGCATGTTGAAGAGAAGCACATACCGCCATCATTGGCTGATTCGTCTAAGCTGCTTGAAACTGCTAGTTCACCACCACACACAACCATCAACCCATACACGCCGCACTGCACACACCTAACCACACACAACCATCCACCCATACAAATTATTTTTAAAAAATAATAAAAATATCTTATGCAATAGCAAATTGATTTCAATATATTCTTTGCATATTTTTGTCGGTAAAATTTACTTTTTTTTTTAATTTTATTTGTACTAGATAAACTTATAATTTTTGTTCATTTATATAGTTACCAAATCAGAATTAGCAAATATGCACAAGGATATTGCTTATTAATATTTTATTAGCAGGGTTAACATATTTTATTAAAATAAAAGTAATTATCTTTGATAAAATAAGCATGAAGTGTTATGGACAATGTACATCATTTGTAAGTGTGCGACACGGTTTATGAGTGTGCGTGTAATCTTTAGAGATACTAATTTGATTGGTGTGATTGTGGGGAGGGAGGGTGCAAATGTAAAGGGACATTTTGTATGGTCATCCTTTGACGACTTCGAGTGGGATGCTGGTTTCACAGTCCGATTTGGCATCTTTTACGGTAGATTACGAGGATGGGTTAAAGAGATACCCCAAGCACTCCGCTCTTTGGTTTAAGAAGTTCCTCCACAAAGGAGCCCACTAGGTCTCTTTTTTAGCTACTCCAATGCGAGGCTGAGAATAAGCCCAAGTAGAGATCCTTATCTATTTGTGTTCGTTTTATGTTATTCCAAGTGGTTGGAATGATGGTAATTGTCTGTTATACTGCTATGATCTAACAAGTGGAATTGTTTTTATTTTATTATATGGTGTTTTCAGAGCGTGGATGTTAAATTTTCATCTACACTAATAGCTCCCTAAAAAGGCTAGAAAACGGATTCCACGATATATCATACTTAACATTCTTAACCACCAGCAAGTTCTTGTAGGAAATACCAATAAGTTCCCGATTAGACGTGAAATGACAAACTAATAAGAGATAATCTGGGGTGCACTACCGCACTACCACCAAGCGTTAATCTGATAAATACATGAATGGAGTTAAACGTGAGTGAAAAAATATTGAACCAAAGACCTTGTGTAGAAATGAACACAAATACCATATACAATCTAACTATAACAGGAAGACTGAGAGAATTCTTACATATTTTGATAATCAGAATATGTTCAAAAGAAACCAATTTATAGGCGAGTACCTTCTACAATAAGATCTAGATATTCTAGATCTTATACTGCTAAGAAAAGTTGTTGAGTAACATTTACATAAATTAAAACGATAATTTCATTAATATTTCCCTTCCAACTCAAGGTGGTAAAGTTTATTGGTGGGCTTATCCTTCTTTGAGCAGCTTTGGTTGAACACCAAGCTTTAACGTGGTATCAGAGGCAAGCCCACTAGCTTAACACCAAGCTTTAACATAGTATGAGAGGCAAGCCCACTAGCTTATTTCCTAGTCTCTCTCATGCCTTGATTAGGTCTTCCCATAATTCAGATCAAGGTTCCATATTCCCACCCTCATGTTGTATTTCCGCCTCCTCGTAATTTGGATCGAGGTTCCTAGTGTTTGTCACCTAACCTCATGTTCAACATCCGGGTATTCTGCTGTAACTAGGGTTGTAGCAGACATGTAATAACACTAGTTACAGCCGTTCAATCAAAATAGGTGTGAGATGACGGCCCAGATCAAGCCATCCAGGTATTAAATCTTATCATAAGCTCTTTGTTGACCCAACTCATGGTAGTGGTTGTAGTATAGTGGATCTTAGAAGGTTATGGGGAACATGGACGAGGTGACAGCGGCGATGATGTGGTGAAAGTCATGATGTCTTTGTGGTGGTGGTGGTGGCTATGTCGTGATAATTGTGCTGGTGGTAACAAAAGCGAATAATGCTTGTAGTTGTCTTGTAGTGTGGTGGATGTGGTATTGCCACCAAATCAAAGAAGGTGGCATCATTCTGATAATTATTCTTTCTATGTAAAGTTATGTTCAATAACTTTTAACTGCCTCACTTGTACCTTATATATTAAGCTTTTGCTCTTTGTTGTGGCCAAAAATTGACCAGGACCGAACGAGCGTCGGTTGGGACCAAACGAGCACCCAAGCAGACCTGCAAAGTACAATACAAGCAAACGATGATGCGCCCGGTCCCCCAGAGGGGCCTCCGGCGAGGAATCTCCGATACTTAAGTCAGTAAACAATTTTGAGAGAGTATTGAAAATAACTTAGATCGTCATAACTTACCTTCTTCCTCCTTTTTCCTTCCATTTTATAGGAATGTATTAAAGGGTCCGTTCTCTCCACTTCATGGGAGTTTCTAGCTTTTAGGGGGAGTTTTAGCTTTTAGAGGGAGTTAACAAAATTCATGGGTGATTATTACCCATAATGGGAGAGTGGGAGAGTGGGTAAATGCCACTTCCCACCTCTCCAAGAGTCATGGGGCAGTTTCGAAACTCTCTGGTGGCGACATGTGTCGCTCTCACCAGGTGTATATTTTTACCCATAACATTTGCCCCCCATTCCATGTTCTTTCTGAGAAAGAATGTGGAAGCAGGATAATTGATTTAGCATCGAATTTTAGACTTTATTAAGATATGCTCCACGTTAGGAATTTAAACCAAAAGTGATTATCTCTCACTCATTGGTAGAGTGCAAAAAAATTTGGTTTGGCAAAGGCGGGCTTGTCTACCCGGCCTGCCGAATACAGGCTTAGAAGGGCTCGCCTGCTCGATTGGCAGAGTAAAGGCCTTAAACGTGCTTGTTTACTCGGCTGGTTGAGTAGAGAGCATTGATGTAGTCATCTGCTCAGCTGGTCGAGTAGAGTCTTAAAAGAGCTCATCTGCTGGGCTGCGCGAGCAGAGAGACAGACTAATGTGCTAGTCACCTCGACCTAGCGAACAGAGGCTTAGGAGACTCTGAAGGCGCTCGTTTGCTCGGCTTGGCGAGATGACTCTAATATGCTCGTCTGCTTAGCCTAGCAAGCAGAGGCTTAGTGGTTCTAAAGGCGCTCGTCTGCTCGACTTCGCAAGCAGAGAGACTCAGACTAATGTGCTCGTCTGCTCGGCCTGGCGAGCAGAGGCTTAGAGGATCTAAAGATGCTCGTCTGATCGGCTTGGCGAGTAGAGAGATTGAGAGGCTCTAATGTGCTCGGCCTGGAGAGCAGAGGCTTAGAGGCTCTAAAGGTGCTCACATGCTCGGCTTGCAAGTAAAGAGATTGAAAGGCTCTAATGTGCTCGTCTGCTCGGCCTTACCAGCAGAGAGATTGAGAGGCTTTAAAGGTACTAGTCTATTCAGATTCGCGAGCGTAGAGGACTGACCTCGAAGGGAGCTTGTATACCTACCTGGGCGAGTATAGTCAGAAGGGTCTAATGTGCTCGTTTGCTTGGCTTTGCCAGTAGAGGCTTAGACCTCGAATGGAGTTTACCTACTCGGTTGGGCGAGTAGAGGAAAAAGGGTCTAATGTGTTTGTCTGCTCGACTTTGTGAGCAGAGGCTTAGACCTCAAATGGAGTTCGCCTACTCGGTTGGGCGAGTAGAGGCAAAAGGGTCTAATATGCTCGTCTGCTTGGCTTTGCGAGCAGAGGCTTAGACCTCAAATGGAGCTCATCTACTCAGCTGGGGGAGTAGAGGCAAAAGGGTCTAATGTGCTCGTCTGCTCTGCTTTGGGAGCAAAGGCTTAGACCTCAAATAGAGCTCGTCTACCCAGCTGGGGGAGTAGAGGTATGGGTCTGTGCGCTCGTCTGCTTGGCAGAGGCTAAGACCAAATACGCTCCTCTGCTCAGCTAGAGTAGAGGCATAGGTCTGTGCGCTCATCTACTCAGCAGAGGCTAAGACCAAATGCGCTCGTCTACTCAGCTAGAGCAGAGGCATGGGTCTTTGCGCTCATCTACTCAGTAGAGGCTAAGACCAAAAGAGCTCATCTATTCAATTAGGGCAGAAGCATGGGTCTGTGTGCTCATCTGCTCGGCAGAGGCTGAGATCGAAGGCACTCGTCTACTCAGCTAGAGCAGAGACATGGATCTGTGCGCTTGTCTACTCAGCAGAGGCTAAGACCAAAAGAGCTCGTTTACTCCACTAGAGTAGAGGCATGGGTCTGTGCGCTCGTCTGCTTGGCAGAGGCTAAGACCAAATACGCTCATCTACTCAGTTAGAGCAGATGCATGGGTCTATGTGCTTGTCTGCTCTGCAGAGGCTAAGACCAAATGCTCTCGTGTACTCAGCTAGAGCATAAGCATGGGTCTAATGTGCTCGTCTGCTCGGCTTGGCGGGCAGAGACTTAGACCCAATTAGCTCGTCTGCCAGGCCTGGTGAGTAGAAGCTTACTCTAAAGGAGCTCATCTACTCAGCCTGGGGTGCAGAGGCCTTATAGAGGATTCATGTGAAGTAACGTGTCCACTCGATTTCATCGTTTCTATCAAGGGGTACAAAAGTAAGTTGCCCCCCAGTTATACTGATCAAATGGCACCACGTGGTAGTTATCCTAAAGGTCATCAGATCATAGCTATTGGATTATAATAATATCTTTATATAAGGAGAACTTTGTTTCATTTAGATCAAGAAAGACTTTGAAAGGCCTAAAGGAGCTCGCTTGCTCGGATTGGTGACATAGGAGTCCATCGGAGTTCTTCAGCTCAGTCCGGCGAGTAATGAGCTAGGAATTCGAAGAATTTTCTGCTCTACGAGGCTTATGTGACTTCTCGAGAAAGAGTATGAGTGCTTAGCAGGGCCAAGGTTTAGGTGGCTCTTTATAGAGATGAGTACGGGTGTTCGGCTAGACCAACATAAATGTCTTCGATGAAGGGGTGCTGGATGATGATCGGCACTGTCATGCTGAGCTTCTCACAGCATCGGCCATAAGTGGCTAGAGCACGTTTGAGGAACTTACGAGTAAGCCTCGTAATATCTCTTTTAGGCTGTTTATTATTCCTTGAATGATGATACTCCTCGTCGTTTATAAAACATCATGTGGCCATTTTAATGGTCTACGGTCTTGGTCCCTTTTTTTATGTAGATAGCAAGAGTATTTCTGAACTTACTGCCGAGTGACCTCGGACGTTGTTTAATAGAACTCAACATCATGATGAGGAGGTTAGGTGATGCATCATTGATTATATTGGCATCGACGGGTGGTGGTTTTGTAATGCTCGATACATACGAGAAGGACGATTGACCAAGGCTCGTAACTACTTCATAGATTCTTGTATGACGGGGAGTGCGGGCTCCGTGTCAGAGGTTAAAATCTCGTGTACATGTAGCCCCCCTGACTAAGAAGGCATAGATACAAATATGGCTTCTTAGTCACTGTGTAGGGCATGTTCCTAAAAAGAATAATTGTTTGCCGGCTCAGTGAGACAAGTAGATAAAGCCAGGAAGTGCGGTCTGTCTACTTGGTTAGGTGAGCAGATATAGTTAGAGGACCATGGTTTGTCAGGATATGGAGTAGATACCACTAGATGACTAACAAAGATGTTACAGCATTTTGCTGATATGTTATGCAGCGATGTGCAGCAATGTGGCGAGTAAGAATACGGGCACAGGATCTCAAATTCGCTAGACACTCGCAAAGCTATAATCATAGGTTATGACGCTCTCATGGTTATCAGATTAGTGGTAATGTGTGCGTCTTCATTTCACAAGTCAACATGTGATGCTTGGCCGGCAGGGTGCTGCCTTTGAAGCTCTTAGAGTAACTAAAGCCACATGGGCTATGAATTTTTGTCAACTATGAAGTTGGGTGTGATATAAACCCTCGCAACAGAAAAAGAGAGCATACGAGCTAATTAAGGCAACTATATTTTAGCGCTAAAGCACTTAACTGAGAGTAGTAATCATACTCTGTGACACTATTATTACCCTGTCGATTAAGCAGTTTCGATGTGTCGCAAGTGAGGCATAATAGAAAGTTATGAGCACTCAGATAGACTGAAGGCACTTTGCCAAAAAGTGAGTACGTCTAGGGCTTCTAGGCCATAATGTTTAAGCAATACAGAAATGTATGTTAAGCGTGCTGGAGCTAGAAATCATAGCTCTTATTTTTAGCGACGAACATGTGATAAACACGTTAGGCTACAAGTGCAGGCTTTTAAGACATATATGTTGCATATATCAAATAAACAGAACTTTGTGGGTTCAAGTCTAAATATGCAGCTTTTTGGGGCAAAAATGTAATTGCTTAAAAAGAAAGCATGACCTGATTTATTCAGTTGATGGCTGGAGTTCCTCACCTTCACCAAAGATGCAGTCAGAGCACCATGAAATCGCCGCCACCCTCGGGCCACCGTCTGCCAAAGAGTCATCCACGGTCATCGCCAATGAATCCAGATCTGGTTGCTTCTCCAATTGAGGGCATCAGTCATAGTTGAAGGTAGTGCTTTTGATGGTCACCGCGACAGAGGCTTGGACTGAACAACTACGGCTGGCAGACTTTGAGTGTGGCGGTAATGCCTGTTGCACCATTCGGGCTTTCGCCGGTGAGATAGTGGCCGATGAAGTTCATGTGGCTGTGGCGACTACCACGTTGCGAATCTGGTACAGTCCCCATGGTATGTAGCCAGTCATGGTGGTCCAGCGATGTTGCTTGGCACGATGTCACGAATTGGAGCTGCACGATGACGGGGGTTGGACCAGCGATTTGGCGACATGGTCATTGATCGTAGTGGGCATTTGGTAGTGGCGCGACCGCTAGCCACGACAATGGGGCGTAGGCTGAAGCAGTGGTGGTACGCGATTGTCGAGATTGTGCTTGGCAACAATGGCCACCGATGGTCTCCTTCAGGTGATGTAGCAGCAGCGCAGTCATGGTAGGTGGTTCGCGATTGGTGTGGCTGCGATTATAGATGGCCGCGGTTGGTCGATGCGTTGGACGGAATGGAATTAGAGGCGAGTTGGGTTGTTCGGAGTGGTGCCGGCTACTCCCCGCGCTGTTACAATGGCAGAGAATTGTTGAGACTGTGATCGACGACAGTGTTTGCTGTCATTTTGTCGGCGCCTACTGAATTTGCGATGGTCACGTGTCTTCGGTAGGCAATACCGCGACGGCGCAGCTGCAAATCGTTACAATCTATTGAATTGTGTCGCGAGTGACACCGACGGGGGCTTAGCAGTGGCAGACTTGTCACTGATTTGTAGTTGGCCATGGTGTGGTAAGCGGGGCCATTCCTATTTTGTGGTGGCTGCTATTAGATAGCAGGAAAAAGGGACGACAATGTCATGACTCCGTTGGCGTGCGTTTAGCAGCGACGGGGAGTGGACCGAAGCAGTGGCAATAACCCGCCACTTGGTTATAATGCGCCATCATCCATGTCTGCAGTTTGGGTGGTTGGTTTGTGGCTAGGGTCTTCTGTTGTAAATTCGCCCGAGATTGTAGCGGTGGTAGTCGAGTTTCATGGTTGACAGAAAAGCCACAACGATGGGTGGACTCATCGCTGTTCTCAATGTCGTCCCAGCTGTCGATGCACTGCCAGATGGAAACAATGGGAATTGTGTGCGGTGATGTTTTTCTTTTTTGATGTTCTTTTGCCATAATAAGGGGCCGATTTGGCAGTGGAGGCCATGGTTTCTACGACGTCGTTGTCCTTAGTTTTTGTGGCCTTGGTTGGCACTATCGATTGTTGACCAAAAACCCGGCACATTCACGACGGTGGATGGACCGGCGCTGTATGCAATGATTCAGAGCAGCAACGGACAAAAACGACATTGTTGTGTATGGCCATCTTGACAATTGTTTTCCTTTTCTCCTCCTTTTCTGGTGACAGTCCAACTGGGAATGGGTGCTGCTCCATGACAGCTAAGCAGTAGTGTTTGCGATGTCGATTGTGGACTGAGGCTTGGTGTCTGCGACTAACCGGAGCGGCGACAGTCGGGTTGACAACTCTTCTTTTCCCTTTGCTTTTCTTTTGATAGGACGTCGGCCGAAATGGCAGTGGGGGCTGTAATCGGTATCGCAACGGTAGTGGTAGCTTTGTAGGAACGTCTTTGGGTGGTGACGCTGTTGATGGCTGCAGATGTTATGCTGAATGTCAAGAGACCATCACGAGCACAGTCTGTGCAGCAGATGATTTTCAAGCGTTCTAAATTTCCATGCTTTTCTTTGCTGACATGTTTGCTAAGTCTGCTTGGCTAGTCAGTCCCACGGATGGGGTCAAAATATTGTGGCCAAAAATTGACAGGGACCGAACGAGCATCGGTTGGGACCAAACGAGTACCCAAGCAGACCTGCAAAGCACAATACGAGCAAATGGTGACTCGCCGGGTCCCCTGGAGGGGGCTCCAGCGGGAAGTCTCCGATGCTTAAGTCAGTAAACAATTTTGAGAGAGTATTGAAAATAACTTATTAGATCGTCAAAACTTACCTTCTTCCTCCTTTTTCCTTCCATTTTATATGAATGTATTAAAGGGTCCGTTCTCTCCCCTTCATGGGAGTTTCTAGCTTTTATGGGGAGTTAACAAAATTCATGGGTGATTATTACCCATAGTGGGAGAGTGGGTAAATGCCACTTCCCACCTCTCCAAGAGTCATGGGGCGGTTTTGAAACTCTCTGGTGGCAACACGTGTCACTCTCACCGGGTGTATATTTTTACCCATATCACTCTTTATATCTAGCTAGCTTTATTTATTTATTTATTTTGTTTATTATCTTCTACCTTCAATAGTTGCGAAACTGGGATTTGCTTTTTCTGTAAGAAGTAGCGATAATGCATGTAAAAAGAACTAAGCAAATATTACGTGATCAAAATCTAAGAAGTAGATCTTGTGCTATATCTTTTGGAAATTCCACCTTCATTTTTTTTTATTATTTTGACACATAAGGAGTGACTGGAACATGAGATATTGTGATTTTAAATTGGGTGATGATCACAAACTGTTGTTGAATCTTGAACTGTTTGAGGGGATTTCGTACCAAAAAGGAAAATATTATGAAAAGAAATTAATAAAGCTAATAAGATAATTATTTTTTCTTCACAAAATGGTGTTGATCCGCAGGATGAGTAAAAAAAAGCAAAGATTAAGGTCCCGTTTGACAAGGTTTTTTTTCTTTTTTTTTCAGTTTTGGAAACTGAAAAAAAATAAACGCATTTGGTAACTTTTTTTTTTCTTCTTCAGTTTAAAAAATTAGTTTTTAAACTGAAGAAGAAAAAAAACTCCAAAAATGAGTTTTTTTTAGACCACCACTACCCTCCCACCGTCGGCAGCCACCGCCGGCCGCCGGGAGCCACCTCCGACGACCACCGTCGGCCAGCAGCCAGCTCAGGAGGCCACTGCCGGCGGCAGCCACGCCCCACCACCGCCACCGCAAACCACCACAAAAAAAATAAATAAAAACTGGGTTATCAAACACCAAAAATAAAAACTCAAAATAAAAATTGAGTTATCAAACACCCACTTATTTTTGTAAGAAAAAAAAATTAAACTGCTCTTTAATTTATTTTATTTAAAAAAACTGAAATAAAAAAAATATATATTGTCAAACAGAGCCGGCAAATATCATTTTGATAGCATAAAACAATCATAAGAAGCCTTATCTCAAAGAGTAGATTTTTTTTTTGTAGGTATCATATTTAGATTATGTTTTGATCTTTTACCTTAATAGTTGCGTGATCGACATTTTTTTCCTTGAAAGTAGTAACGATGATACACGTATAGGAAGTAACCAAAAACTACACAACCAAGACCTTAAAAGTTACTATATTTTTGTATTATATTAATATGAATTTCTACCTTCCAATGTTTTGAAGATTGGACACAAAAAGAAAGATTGAATAAAGAGTATGGAATTCTAAAGTTTAGTATTTTAATTTGCTTGTTAGTCACACAATATTATTGAATCTTGAATTTTAATAGGGATAGGTGCCACCAAAGAATATAATGGAAAAGAAATTGATGAGATAATAAATTACAACTTTAGTTTCAGTGAAACTCAAAAATGAGAAAATGACATGTGATTATAGATCTGTTCTCGTATACAAAGGAGGCCGAAAGTTCTAAAAACTCCCACGAATTGACACCTAATACTGTAATATTTTTCTCCAAAATTTTGAGAAAATTACACAGAAGACATTTTCAGAGAAAAACTATCTGGTTGAGTCTCACTCCTCCTACATTCACTTTGGCATGTATAACTCTTCTAATCAAGTATTGTTTTGTTTTTTTTTTTTTTTGTTAAATCTAATCAAAATGTGTGTGTGTGTGTGTGTAAACTTTATTGAGGTGAATGAGCAAGTTATGGAAAAATGTTAGCTCGGTGGAAGTTCAGGTAGGGTGGGGCTTGATCCAATGCAAGTCCTAAGCCCAACTTAACTAGGGGTTTGATGATCCTAACCCATAGAAGTTCCTACAAGTTCTTCCATGATAGAAGTTCCTACAAGTTCTTCCAGGATCTTTGGAAGCCCACTCCGTCATCCCAAAACCCAATCCACTTAAATCTTATAGGCCCGTAAAAAATATCAATACATTATGACCCTCTCTCACGCCAAAGAAATTCTTACGCAATTATCACACATGAATATGGGCGTAGACTTGATATTATAGTGACAGTGTAATACACAGGCATAAAATTTTGAGCTCTTAAAAAATATGAGCTGAGCATGGGTGGAGGTTTTTCGAAGCCCGCTCAGCCTCTGGGAAATTCAACCGGTCAAACTTTTATATAATATATATAAATTGCATATATAATATAAATTTTACGTGTGTGTTTTTTTTTCCTTTAGTCCTTAAAATTCTCTAATCATATGCATTTAGAGACTTATGAAGACTTTTTTTTTCCTTCCTTGTTTCTTATTACAGGACTAGACTTCGCAAGATTGTCTTGAAACCCTTGTGTTCTTCTTTTTCTTTTATTTTGTCTCGGAACTTTATTTTCATGCTTATAACTAAATCTTTTTTGAGACTTCACTATCCGCTTCTACATTATCATGACTAATTGGTAGACTTCAATGATAAGTGATATGCTTAAAAATGAATTACATAAAAAGTC
Source organism: Escallonia herrerae (assembly GCA_033070095.1). NCBI lineage: Eukaryota > Viridiplantae > Streptophyta > Magnoliopsida > Escalloniales > Escalloniaceae > Escallonia > Escallonia herrerae. Next base: position 120,571 of record JAVXUP010001585.1, read on the forward strand.
ATGACAAATTAGTAGACTTGGATGATAATTGATATGCGTTAAAATTAAGTAAACAACAACTTAACCATGGATAGCCGGTGCGGCCCGGTGGGTAGCCCATGTTTAGCCCACGTCCACCAAATTTTTCATGGGCTGGGCATGTACATAAATTATTTGGCCCACATATGGATTGGGCTGGGAATGGGCACGAGTTTTTGAGAATGGGCTGGACATCTGACCCTTGAAGCCGTCCAGCCGATGTCCAGCCCCTCAAGGTCATACTATTTTTTATCCAAAAAAGGCCATCCACTTTCACTCAGCTGTATGCTCTCACTATTAATCCATTCTTTTTTCTAGAAGGTTACCAACCACTTTGCTCAGTCTTATGCTCTTGTTGTTCTCCTCTCTAACACTCTTGTTCTCGCTCCCGCTCTTGTCATGTTGTTGTTAAAAAGTTGGTCGGGAACCATAGCCTAAAAGTTAGTCTAAACCATGTATGAGTTGGGCTATATATGAATCGAGTTCGAGGCAAACACGTATATGGTCGAACTATGTCCGGACTTAGTTCATATAAATTTTGGCGGGGTCAAAGTCGGCTCATGTTCGTTTTGCTACAAGAAAGCGATTTATGAATTGTTTATGAAAACTTGGGCTCGGCACATTTGTTCGTCTAAGTTGTATTTGCGGTCATCGGAGTGAGAGACAATGGCTTTAGATGCATTTCCAGCAACTGATCAAGCAGATCAGTGTAGGGTCTATAGGGATCAGGATGCCCTGCTGTAACCATGGGTTACAGCAGGGGTGCTGTCCCTATTGTTGTGAGAGGGGGAAGAGAGAGAGGGTAACCATGGTTTGCATCCCCCTCTCTCTTCCCTCTCTCACAACAATGGGGACAACACCCCTGCTGTAACCCATGGTTATAGCAAGGGATCCTGATCTGTTCCACAGAGGCAGTGGTCTTAAAGGAAGACAAAAAGGTGGTGCAGAGGCAACAACTGGGGTGAAGAAAATGGAGGCTATAGTTGGCGATCCATGGTTGGATGTGTGTTTGCACGTGCGTGTGCGTGTGCACGCACGCGCCTATGTGTGAAAAGAGAAATAGAGAAATGGAGAAAAAAGAAAGGGAGAAATAGGGTTAATTACTCACTGCACCCCTGAGATTTACCCTAAAATACACACGGACCCCCTATCTTTGAAAATTACACTCCGCTCCATTTCTTTGACGGTGTTAACGGTGAGACACAAAAAGACATTTTTACCCTCGTATATTAACTACACAGTATCGTCTTGGATTTTGGAGGGACTGAAATGTCTGGCTCTTCACTCTTGGCTACAGACATCAAGTCAAAAAAAAATGTTGCAGTCGGGCATTGATTTATAGCGGTCGTCGGTTGACTTTTTGGAGAAAAAAAGGGGGAGTGTAGATTGCCATCGCCGATAAATGAATTTTGTTCTGATCGGAAGGGGAGAAAGAAAGAGAGATATGAAGCATTGGGGACTGGTAATTCTAGTTATTTCCTTGATTCATGAAAATGGAATGAATCTCAAAGTTTTCCGATTGACTAGTGAATTGTTAGGTGATGACATTGGCCGAAATCGGCCATCGGGGACCAGATAAGCTGCCGACAGTAGTGATTCCATGGTTGTTTTGGAGGTTGCGGCGGGCGGTGCTTCCAATGGAGGGCGACGGTGTTAGGCATGCGGCTTTGGGTTCACCGGTGATGAAGTCGTGCGGTGTTCAGTGTCGCAGTGGTGCGCGGGGGTGTTGGGCGGTACTTCCGGTGAGGGGCGTGGCCGGAGAATGAGGGGTGGTTAACCACGAGATGACACCGAAGATGGCGTCGATGATAAATCCCTTGCGGTGGTGGCTGCGGCGCTGTGGTCGCCGCTGTTGTGTCATGGTGTACACTATAGGCGACGCTGGAATCCATTGCTGGAGAAGAAGACTGCGGAGGAGAAGAAGCCCACCGTCGCCGAGAAGGCCCCCGCCGAGAAGAAGCCCAAGGCCGGCAAGAAGCTCTCCAAATAAGGAGGCCGACTCCGCCGCTGCCGGAGACAAAAAGAAGAAGAGGTCTAAGAAGTCCGTTGAGACCTACAAGATCTACATCTTCAAGGTCTTGAAGCAGGTCCACTCTGACATAGGGATCTCGAGCAAGGCCATGGGGGTAATGAATAGCTTCATCAACGACATCTTCGAGAAGCTGGCCCAGGAATAAAGAGAATCCTTAAATATTGATGATTTTTCCAGAAGGGAGGGTAGTTTGAGGATGAAAATTTCAAAAAGTAAGGTGTCAGGGAATCTTTAGACAGAGTTAGGGTCCCCGTCAATTTTGTGGGGCTCTGTGAAATGCGGGTACAAACCTGGGGGAGCGAAGTGTAATTTTCAAAGATAGGGCAGTTCGTGTGTATTTTAGGGTAAACCTTAGGGGTGCCGTGAGTAATTAACCCGGAAAATATTGGTGCTACGTTTTTCGTGCATGTGGGAGGGGGGATTGAGGTAGGGAGAAAGAGAAACAGTGGATGTGGTGGCTGCAGATGTAATATTCGGGGTTAGGGTTAGGTGAGAAGCTGAGAGCTGTATAGGTTAGGGACTTAATATTAGGATGGGCCTCTTACAATTTGGACTTTAGAGATAGAAATGGGTAAAAGGCCTTTCGAAATGGGCCAAGAGCTTGGTTTGGGCTTTATTGAATTAGGTTTGTAACTAGATAATACGGATTACATAGTATATTGGATACGTATTATTCGAGCCAGCTGTTTATGAACGTACTCATGAACTTTTTTGAAATGTTTATACTCGGCTCGTCTAATAAACGAACTTAAAAAAATTGTTCGTTTTCAGTTCATTTATTATACAAACTAAATTTGGACGAGCTTTTAACGAACAATTAAACAGCGCAGATCATTTACAGTTCCAAGTATGAGCCACTAAAATATCCTAAAAGTTGAAGGGCCCAATCCGCAAGTCCAGTGGAGTGGAGAGTGTCAGATGAATGGAATGCTATCTTCGGGGAGGGCCAGTCACAGAGGACATAAATGCACATGGGAGAGGGACAATGCTCACATGACAGAAACATGGCCATCTATTTTCCTTGCTTTCCTGTAAAGGACAGTCTGCTTAGGTCCTCCTTATCATGTGTATGAAAGTTGAAACAATGCCTATGCCGTATAAGCTATGGCTTAGGCAAATGAATTGAACTGGCATAACATTTGTCCATGGGGCATGGTTAATTTAAAGCCATTGTCTTTGTGTCGAAGAAAGTGCCTTCTGATGAAGAGAAGCAATGCTATGTGAGCAGTCTGTTGTCACTAAACGATATTGTCATCAATTCAAGAACAACCTAGGATGCATGATAAGCTAATGGCTTGTTTCATGCCCACAAAGCAGGGTACAGATGGGGTTACCTTTTCTAAATCGACCCACTGAGTCAGATCATCCTCTGTGCAAGTGAGCAGTTGTTGTTTAATGACTACCTTATCCTGTTTTAGTCACTACTTATAGAACTTATTTTACTAAGAACTTAGGGTATGTTTGGATATATGATTTGAACTGGGGATTTGATTTTGGTAGGGTATTTGTTAATCACTCGGACAAAATATCTTATTTTGATAGTTCAAAAGTAAATTTTTGAAATTTCGGAGTGATTTGAACTGTGTATTTGAGGTCTCTAAATCTACAGTTCAAATCACTACTTTGAACTAGCTATTTGTCAAATTCACTCCAATCATTAACTTTCAAATCCACAATAACTAGTTCTCTGTTTTTTAGGAAACTCGCTTCCCACCTTTTTTAACAACCTTTTGCTATCTTTTTTCCAAACAAGATATTTCAAAATGAAAGAATTTGTAAATCAGGGAATTTTGAAATAAGAGCATTTAGAAATACTCAGTCTTTCAAAACCCATATCCAAACACACCCTTATTGTTTTTACAAATGCTAATGGCTTGCTTTCGGACACTCGTGAAGCTTCATTTATTGCTTGAGAATTCTGCTTTCAACTTTGGTATTTCAATTCATTTGAAACTCTAGAAAATTGCATTAAATCATGTCATCAACTCTTAACTACTCGTTAATTTAGCATGTCGATTATGCCCTTGATATATGGCTTCTTATCCTTAGGGTAAGAGAAAATAAGACACTACTTTGAACATATAAAAAATGGCCAAGGTACTAGTATATTTTGAAAACTGGTTTGCATTTCATTTGGCATAAATAATATTTTGATACCAAGGAAAGTGGATTCGTAGTTACCTGAAGATGCCACAAAAGATACGGTCTGAAGCAGCTGTCAGATGTACAAAGTAGGACACAATGAGGATGGAGTAAGGGCAGAGAACAAGGCTTCCCAGACAGACCGTGAGAAATGACAGTGTTGTGGAGACAAGGCTGAGACGAAAAGGGCCGATAGTGGACAATTCAAGTTAGGGTCCGAGTCGGGGTCCAATGTCACGGTAGGTGTTATGTCCAATATCACAGTTCGATTATGTTTCTCTCTCTAGAATTCAGTAGCTCTGGATTCTAAAGTGAGAAAGTGATTTTTTTGAGAATGAAAAAAGTTGTTCAAAATGAATTCCAAAGTCCACTTATTTTTAGACAAAGTATGCATGTGTCATCAACTGCCACGTGTCATCCCCTAGGAGTGATACGTCACTAAGGGGTCTATAAACACATGTGCTTCTTTGGACTGTCGATTCTCATATTCATGCTGCCTGCCCCACACAGTGTCGCTCTACATATCTGAAAAAACTGACCACACAACGTTCAGCATGATTAGAGTAAGCTCTTGCCCTAGCCACCGGTCCAGGCCCTTATTGAATCCCACAGAGTGTGTCCAGAGATGCGGACTAGGCACGATGCCCTCTAAAGACATGCTCCTATCTCGAAGTGACCTGAGGGTCATCGTCTTGAGGGCACCGACGTTCGCTGGTAACATGAGTGCGACGTGGTTATAGCTCAGGCGTGCCTATTGTCATGCAAGTAGCCCTAGACAGAGATAACTTTTGTGGTAGCGAGCCTATCCCGCTTCTCATGCTAGAGCACTGCAAACGAAGCCTCTCAGAATGCTACACACTCTAGAGAGTGGGTCGAAGCATGTTTCACGTCCATAGCGGGGGTGCATGGTGTGGTAAACAGGTGCAGGCGTCGACGATCACTGGTAACATGAGTGCAACGTGGTCATAACTTAGGTGTGCCTAGTGTCATGCAAGCCGTCCTAGGTAGAGATAGCTTCTGTGGTAGCAAGTCTATCCCGCTGGGAAGGGACCTCATGCTGCTGCAATGTGAGCGGTGCCCTTCGGAATGCTGCATACTCCGAGGAGTGGGTCGAAGTATGTTCCACATCTATGGCGGGGGAGCTTGGTGTAGTGCCCGGGGGCACGTAAAATGAGAGTGGCTTATGGTCGTGGTACCAACTGCACGATACATTAGAGTTGCGCATGGGCGCGGCGACCTCTGTCGTGAGATAATACCTGGTGCTAGGGACATATGTCAAGGAAGTGACGCATGGGCGCGGTGCCAACGACATGAGACATGAAAGTGGCACATGGGCGCTGGCGACCGGTGTCGTGGAAGTGGGCGTCATGTCAGAGGCAAGAGTTAGTTTGTTGATTTGCTACTTTGGCTTGTTTCGGTATGTAAAGGCTTTCCCTAGTCCATTGCATGTCAAGAACTTGAACACGTTAATCCCTTGCGTTTAAACTTAGATGGACATGTCTACCATTTACCATGCACCACCGGCAAACATCGAGGATACAGCGAACAGCCAAGGGCAACGGACATCTAGGAAATGGCGTGCGAGTCAAGTGTTAATGTTGCACAAAATGGAGAATGCAATCTCTGGTAATGATGGAAGTTGGAAGCAGGAGTACACGGCCACCAGTGAGGGATGTCGCGGAGATGACGCACGGTCACAACGATGGGCCTTGCGGAGCTAGCTCACAGGCGACAGCGGGCGCCGCGAAGCTGACGCGTGGGTGACGGTGGGCGATGGCGGGTGATATTCTCATTGCATTTGGCCGAGTACAAAAGGAACGGGATGGAGATGTGGTAAACAAGGCCGATCCCCCTTGAAGGAGAAGGTAGCCAACCCCCTTAAGGGGGAAGGCGCCAACTTGAAAGGGAAGGCGGCCAACCCCTAAAAAGGGGGAGGCACGCCAATCTTGACATTCTTTGCGTTAGTGGTCATGGGTAGCTCGAAAAATCATTTTAGTTGTAAATTGTCGTGAAAAAATGAATAAATATGCACATGACTTAAGCGTGCATATTTTGACAGGTTAGAAGCTTTGAAAATTGACCGCTAAGTATGGTAACATGTCGCACAAAACGGGATCCTTGGTGGGCCATTGAGTGCGACTAAAGTAAGTTGAGAACGTATTTTTATTTGCTCAAAGTTTATCTGTCATTATAGTCACAGAATTATGGCGAGTTTATGTCAAAACTAGGTGTGACATTTTGTGATAAAGACACTTGGCAAGAAATGTTGTGCAAATATCATAAAACAATTGAAATACAGTACTTCATTTTATATTTTTGTGGCTTCACGATTTATTGATTTATTATTACTAATGATTGTTTGCTAGATGGGTTAGGTGAATAAGAAAATTCCTTAGTTTGAGAAATAATTTGAAGAGTACATTAGGAAGAACACAACATGATTGCAATTAATTGAAGAAATGCTACTACTATTGTTTGCTAAAATTAAGAGTTTAGTCCCTCAGTAATTCAAAAATAGAATCATTTATTTGCACCTTAACAAGTGTCCTTGTTGTTTTTTGTTTCACAAGGATACTCCGGGTAATCGAGCTCCAAAGTACGTGTTATATTCATCAACTACGATGAGGCTTTATGTGGACAAAAATCTTTGATTATACATTATCGTTATTGTAACAATTTTAAACATAAAAAAGTTAGAAGCCAAAAGTACTTTTTCTAATTTTTTGTCGCTAAAACATTTTTAATGACATTCTTCTATTACAAGCATATGTTTTATGTCAGGGGACCTTACTCCGTTGAGTGTTAAAACTCATTGACAGCTCTTTTTTAAATCTGAGAAGCTTCTTGTTAGGAAATTGGAATAGGAGTATAGGGCGTCTTTCTAGTAATGAAGCTTGCCCGGTTTAAAGTGGCAGAGCCGGCTGTTTTAAGTATAACCGTGGAGGTGTCTTTGTTAAAGTCATCACTTGTGAGTTTGCAGTTATTTGTGGCTAGGATATTTTTGTGATCTCCGATTTTTGGTGATTCTGGAGTGCCAAAGTGGTTTATATGTAACAATCCTCCTGTATAAACTAAGTTGCTACATTATCGAGATAAAAGGAAACCGTTTAAGAATTGTATTTATCGATCCATCAGAAGCAGTATTCAAAGTTATTAGGTTGACGGTGAGAACTATTAAAAGAATAAAATCCAAATGTGGGTTTTAGTGCTGACAAATTGAATTAAGACCTCGTGTGATCGATGTAGTAATGAGAATCTAAACTCTAGGCATTGTTTTTGGATGAATAGTTAATCTCTTTGACACCATAACTATAAGATCATCATCTATTGAGTTGTAGACATGCACCGTAGGTGTATCAACTCTTGATCCCTAACAAAGTTCAAAAAGAAAAAAAAAATCATATTCTTGTCTTTGTTCAGCATTTCGTGTTTTCTTTTCAGCTTGCCGGACATCTTCTCCACTCTGGTACCTCCTGTTCTAAGGTCACCGGGCATCTCTGATCCTCCGTACAGGGACTTCCTTGACGTGTTCTTAATCGCAAGTCCTTGCCCCTAGACCTCTATGGTCATCAAACTCGCCCAGGGACTCTTCACCTATTCTTAAGAATCGTTGGACCTCACCTTGAGACCTCTAAGGTCGTCGAACTTCGCCCAAGGACTCTTGCTTATTCTTAGTCATAGGAAACCATTCCGAGATCTCTATGGTCGCTAGACTTTGCCCTGTGACTCCTTTACTGTTCTTAGTCTTCGGACCTCGTTCGAAAATCCCTATGGTTGTTAGATTCTATAAAATGAACAAATAAATAAATCCGAGGTAATCCTATACTAAGAATCGTGAAAGTGGCTCACCATGCCTAAAACATACACTTGTGCCTACTCAGTGACAGAGAGGCGAAGATGGCAACCATCCAGCCGTCCAAGTCCATGAACCTAACCTCCACCTCAGAAGTGATGTAATTGTGTGAATTATTTGATTAGTTGAGGTTGATGAGCTAACTATCAAACCCATCCACAATAGCGTAAGTTATAATCCAAACAACTAAATAATGTGCAAAGAGGATTATTGAAGTGGTTATGGAATTATATTCCACAAAGACTTCTTGAGGGGAGCAGGGATGAGGAGGCTGACTTGTTATCTAACTTCTGCCAGCTTCTGCTACTGCTTTTTCTGCAATATCTTTGAGTGAGTGATAATGGTCTAAATCTTTATAATATCATCAGACTTGTCTATGAATGTTACTTAAGATCCATCACTTCATCTTTAATCTATTCCAATGGGACTAGAAAAAAAACTCAGCAGGGGACATGGAATAATGATGCAATGATCATACAAACACTCTAAGATCGATCAATAATGCTAACTCATGAATCTGCGGACCTTGAAGCCATTACCTTCTTTTTTATGCGTTTCCTTCAAGGAAAAGTTTGTGTTTACGAGGCAGTGGGTTGTTGTGTTTGTGCCCGTATCATGGTTTAACCCCCCCACCCCCTCTCCCCCCCTCTAGAGTTTTTTTTTTCTTTCCCCTTTTTTATTATCATTTTGGTTCATATCTTAAGTTTCAAGGGTAGCCGTTAAGAGTACGAGAAAACCAAGAGGGTTATCAAATTTCATGTCTTCTATAAACGTAAAACTCATTTATACAGGCACTGATCAAGAAATTCATGAATCTGATTTATCAAAAATGTATTGATGTTTTTGTGCTGAGACGAATAAGCTGCAAGTACCAGTTGACATGAAAGATGAGTGAACCCTACATACCAAGTGACGTGAAAGAAGGTTCACCTGCTTGTCAGTGCCCTTTGATAGGCAGGATGAAATTATTCGAGGTCCAGTGCAAGAGACTCCGACTATGTGGCTACTTTACGTATTGACTTTCCTAGCGATAATCCAAGTGCCACAAGCAATGCCTTTGGTTAATTTTTGAATTGCTACAGCCAATAAATTTCACTAGAAACAAATTGCCATTTTTATTTCTATTTGAAAGAAAGACTTACTGAAAGAAATTTGCTTACTTTAATCTTGTATTTAAGAGCACGTAGCAAAAAATCGAGCTTGAGTCTCTGTTCATAAAGCAGGTTAAAATACGGTTTTCCTTGCCCAAGACGCAATGTGATAAAACTAAGAAAACTTTGGTGGCACCTGAGTTTTCAAAAGAAGCTACAATTCTCGCATACAATGATAACCACTAACCATTACGTATGTTTTGTAATATTTAATTAGTAATGCTAAAAAATACTACTAAAATTTTTAGCTGAAGAGTTGCGGTTAATGTCACTAATCATAGAAACAGCCGTTGATTGTGGGTAAATTGAGAGTTTGTAATAATTAAATAAATTTTCAGTGATCTAGGGCAATTCAAGGCTGTCGAATTGAGGGGCGCCGATGCCACAAAGCTCGAAAAGGGCAAAAATAATTGGGTAATGAAATCTAATGGATGTAGATATGGGTCAAATTGTTCAGACTACTAGGATTTTCTGGGCACAATCGATATAGAAACGATATGACCCATTTCATACATGTGGTTGCTACAAAAGAATGGACAATTTTCCATTAACTCTCCTTGGTAGGCTATAAGAAATATTGCAGGGTAGCCCCATGGTGGAAGATTGTTTGGTTCTCCGAGAACAAGTCGTGGATGCTGGGTAGAGAAGGCCTAAGGACAAAGAATAAACTGAACGCTATTCGAACTATATTGCTGACCGCAGTTGCTCATTATGATTTTAATATCAAGAAACTGAAGATCGCCCATTTTTAATTGCCCGTAAACTAAAACTCGGGGAAATTGTGCTTTTAAAGTTGCATATTAGACTTCCTTTGCACTATTGCCATCAATTTCTAAAGATTGCTACTCAAGAAATCAGCGGCAAAAGCTATCAGGCTAGCATGTGAAATTAACTGTCTGTTTATGACGTTTGGAACAAGAAAAATGTTAGAATTTTTGAATAAGAACAGACACATATTGAGAGATGCTTGAAGACAATCAACCTGATGATACAGCTTCGAGTTTGAAACTTTTTTTTTTTTTTGCACATAGCATAAGTAGGCAGATCGATATGCAGTGCCTGGGGGATATTAGATGGAGCGCTTGCTCATTAGATAACTTTGTATATACTCTTTGCTTGGATATGTTCTGATAGTTTTAACAACAGTAGTTAATAAGGATTACATGTATTTTGGTACTTCAATGGGCAATGGATGAAATGGTTGACCAAGAAGCCCAGACAAGACAGTGTGTAGGGTCCGGGGAGGATTGTACCGGAAGCGGAGAATGGAGTAAAGAGAAGGCAACCTGGGCGTATGGGAGGGCTTATGTTAGCGACATCCACCAAGCAAGTCAGGTTCACATAAACGTTAATATGGATGTGTGTTCGGTAAGTGTTAATTATTAGGCAATTACGTCTTGCTTAATCCGTTATTAGCACTAGCTAGTTGAGACAAAGAAGAACACTTCATTGTCAATTAATGAATGCATCTTGAATTCTACTCCTACTGCCTACATTCAAGTAAAGGGCCACTTCTCCATCATGGTGGAATATATACTTTATTACCTTTGTTTTTGTACTTTTCATACTTATAATCTCGTGAACTCACTTTTCAATTGGAAAAGGGCAATGCTATTTGCATTTTCTCTTCTTGAATTTTTAGCTACGAGTTAAGGAGCGTAACAGTATTAAGGTAGAATTTTAAATGCTTCGTAATGTCTTTTACCTTTATCCGCAATTGGCAATGGTATTTTGTGTACAATCGGAGCTAGTCATAAGATTATTGAAATTTTTAAATAAATGTCCGTAATTATTTGCTGTTTCGATCGTCATCAGTGTATAACCATATCAATAACATGTGCGATTGTTTCAAAATAAAATAGAATGAAAATCTTTGTTCAATAAAAAATTCAGTGTAGTGCAAGCCATTTCAATGAGTGTGAGGCCCATTTTGTTGCCGATCACAGCAAACCCTTTCAGGGAAGCAGCGATGTGCAAAAATTGGGATCTTGTACCAATGGGGATCCCAAATTTTTTTAAAAATCGGAATACATGCCTTCTCAATATTGCATTCACCCAATATCAAAGTCACTAAAAAAAATATTATCGCTATCAGTATATTCGACATGAATCCTATGTTAGCAAAATACATGTTATATGTTTATGTATGAAAGGCTAGTGCAGTCTTTAACTGCAACCAAAGAAGTAGCAAGAGTCAACAACCCACATGTCGATGTGAATCGCCGAAGGTATCTGCAAAAAATGGTACTAATGTTATTTCAACCATTATCTATCGCTACATCTTAGAGGCCGTTTAGATTTGATTCTTGAAAGTAGATTTTGATTAAATTAGAATCGATTTTCAAAATTAGTTATAATCTGTTTTAAGCATAATAGATTAAAAGTTGTTGAAAGTGTTTGGATATAAAATGATTAAAGTAAGTTCAGCGTATCAAAATTACCATAGAGTGTATTCAAATTAAAATTGAGCATTTAATGATGTTTACATGTAATGATATTTTGGTAAATCTCTTGATCAAACCTGATTCTTCCTATTGTTCTAAGATATACCACATTGTGCACATAGTTACAGGAGAATCAATTTTAAGTGAAGAATACGGCAAACTCTAGCACTCAAGAATCACAGTGCAACATCGTATCTATGTACATTTTACATATATGAAAAAGATGTTGTGCCTATTCTCGATAACACTCAACTAGGACTCGTCACGTGTGTAAAAGTTAAGAACACACGAAAAGATTACTATACTCCACTTTTACTTAGATCACACGCCCAATTTATACCCCAAGAATGATTCATGACATCTCTCTTTAATTTAACACATGCTTGACTAAACAACAAATTAGCACTATAACGTTTTTTTTGTTAATAAAAAGAAAACACAGTTTAAATTTATTCAAACATTGTTTCGATGCACGCAAAATGCAATTCAATCAAATATAATTAGCAAATGTACAATAAAACCCCACTAATAAAAAAGATAGACAATTTTGAATAAAAAACAGAAAAAAGGAAAAAAAATAAAATTGTACAATTGTTGATTGTCCTGCGGATTTGAATGGTTCTAAACGAGTGGCAGCGACCAACTGATTGGGCCCCAGCAGAGAATCATCGGACGAAAACGTGGAACAGTGATGACAAGTCCCCATCTGCCACATAAGATAAAGCGCCGTGCCTAGGTGTTGCCAGTTGGCGAAGGCGTGTTTGGTTCGGGGGTATTTTTATTTTTCAGTAATAATAATTAGGAAGAAGTAGTGTGTCTGTGCGCTGCTGAAAACAGCCTGTCGGAAGTGGAATGGCGGCAGGTCACATGATTCTCCTCTTTCTTTTTTGAACACATTACACGGCTGGGTCACACAGCTGGCGGCATCTGCTACACGACACGTCTTCTCTCGCAGACGTGGGACACCACCCGCCTATCCCTCTCTCTATTCCTGCCTTCCAATCATGAATTTCCATTTTTTTTTTCATTTCTACTATTTCCCACCAAATTTGTGTAAGCATTGGAACTGCTTCGCGCGACAAAGCAGCTCCAATGATTTACAGTAAATTTTATATTTGTTGAAGTTGCACCGCAAGTCCCGACATTGCAGTAGCCTTGTGGTTACAATGCATTGTGAGCGGTGATTATTACCAAGAGTTTGTGATCCAATTATAGAATTTTTTTGTTAAAAATAAAAATTCGTTTTTGATTGTTATAATGTTTTCTGACGCTCTCATTTCTCGATAAACATTATCAACAACAAAAGACAATACGGGAATGTGAATTTCTCGTGTTTGCTTCTAATTGTCAGGGAGTTCCGCGCCGAAAGGCAAGTAAAATTTTACCAATTTTTTGTCGCTGTTACCAGTGATCCAAGATTTTTAGTATGACAAAACTATTGGTTACCAAAATTATTGCAGGATGTAATTTTATAATGAAGCAAGTTGTGTAAGAAACACATGATGGAGTGCTTGCTCCAGCTCACTGCATGCAAAGAGATTTTGACAATACAATGGTCAGAGATTATGGCTCTAAACAAAATTACCCGGAGTATAACACGAATGCACGTGTGTGAAACAAGGTTCTCATTCACGTCAACACTTGACATTCCTACAAACACCACAAACAAGAAGGAGATCACATTGAACTAAGCTATGCTAGCTAGCTTAATCCATGTGAACATGCCTCAAAAGTATCTCTTAGCTCTATTATACTTAATGAACAGAGTGTTGGAGATTTCCTAGCAAAACCCTCTACTTGTATATCTTCTTTGTTTCGTCCTTATCCTATTTTGTATGTCCTGTCCGGTAGAACTGGGTGTTTTTTGTCTCTCTCCCTGTGTGATGACGCGTTAAGGAGAATTGGCCTCTTAACTCATAGGTTCCTTCCCTTGGAAACCTACAATAACACACTGCTCGGTTGCTAAATCACGTCTTCTTTTTAGAAATAAAAAACTATGTATTAACTTGTTTGGATACCTTTTTTGTTAGGGTTATAAAATAATTAGAAACAATTAAATAGCACTTGGAAAAAGATGAGAACTATGTGAAATTCAATTCGAAAAATGTAAATATATTACATAACTCTCTACAGATTCAAATCCATCATTTTGGAAGAGGAGAGAACTCTCCTTTCTCTCTCCCCCTCTTCACTCGACTCTTCATCGCCGACCAGAGATCTTCCACCACCTTCGGTTCTTCGGCGAGTGGTGGCTTTGTACATATCTATTAGCGGTTTGATGTCGGTGATTTCCCTTTAATCGAGTCTTTTGGTGCTCTTTATGGCCTTGGGGAGTTGTGGTTGTCTATTGCGCCTGGGATTGCGGTATGCGTTCGAGTGGCATGGGCTGGGGCTGTGGTAGGAATGGCAAAAAAATCCGAACCCTCGGATCTCCGCCCTGCCCCGCCCCGGTAGGAGCGGGTTTTTTTTACTTTGACCAAGTCATGGGGCGGGTATGGTATTTTTTGAAAAACCCGTAGCGGGTTAGGGTCGGATATGGTATTCACCCCAATCTGCCCCCGCCCCGCCCCGGTACACTAACCCTAATAATTTAGTTGATCTTAACCGTCTCCTAATACTTTAGCTGATCTTAGCCGTCCATCATATACCATATATATATATATATGTTCTTTCTTTTCTAACAAACCCTAGATCTCAATTCTCAACATGTGCCATCCCTTTCCAATCTCCATCTCCCAAATTTTGGTTCTGTCACCATCGCCGACTTTCCCAGTGGGTGGTGACGTGGTAGTATAGCCTAGGTTTGTTTGAGTTAGGGACGTGAGGGAAGAAGAGAAGGCTCTTCACATTAAGAGGGACATGCCCGACGTCGGCAAAGAGAACGTGAAGGTCTACGTGGAGCAGAACACGGTCATCAAGGAGGAAGCTGAGAGCGAATCGGAAGACAAAGAGCCCGTGAGAAGGTATGCCAGCAGGCTTGACCTGCCTCCCAATACGTACAAGTTTGATGAGATTAAGATGGATCTGAAGAACGGTGTGCTCCGGTGTAGTTTTGTGTTTCCGGCGTCGATGATGGGTTGGTGTTTGGTTGCGGGGTATGTCATCGGAGTCCTCGAGGCGCTCGCGAAGAGTTGCGGAGATACCTATTCGCATTGTGGTGGTTGCTGGTGGCTGTAATCGGTTCGCAGGGTCCTCAGTTGGTTTTTCCAATGGTGTTTGGCCTGCCGGCGATGGGGTTTTGTCCGGCGAAGTCTTGGTTGTGCAGGTCTCGGCTGATGAACGTTGATAATCTAATTTTTCGTAGGTGAATCTGGCTTCTGGGACTCTGCAGCGGTGGAATGGCCAGCGTCGGTGGTGTTTCCGGTGCTGGCGTGAAGCACCGGATTTGAGGCCATGTGTCCGTGATGGTACCAGGTGGCTGAGAGTTGGGTTGGTGACTCATCAATGGTGTTGTGGTGTTTTTGTAATTTTGTTGTTCTTATCTTAGTTTTAGTTTTAGTTATTGTCTTCACTGTTTTAGTTGGTCTGTTTTGGGTTTTTACTTTAGTTGTAGTTCTCTGTTTATTTTCTAGTTACTAGTTAGTTTCTTCATTAAGAAAAGAAAAAAAAGAACATGGTTGTTTTCTATTTATTACTTTACTTTGTCCATTGTTAAACCAAACAGAAGGGAAGGGGGACGGGGCGGGTTGGTTTCGGGTTTTTCGCGTGTTACAGCAAAGGAGGGGCAAAACGGGGCGGGCGCGGGTTTTCTAAATCCACGTAGGATCGGTTACGGTGTTTTAACAGATCCGCATCCGACCCGCCCCATTGCCATCCCTAGGCTGTGGTTCGAACTAGTGTCGAGGTTGCTGGTGGTAGGCGTTGGTTGCGGTTTGGCTGCCTCGTCTCCTATCTGCGTTTCTTTCTAGGATGGGCTGGGCTTGCCTTCTAGTTTGGGGTCAAATTTTAATGGTTCACGGTGGGTTCGGCACGGGGTGCTATAGGTGTCGTGGGTCGTGGTGGTGGTGGCAGTAGATAGGGTAGCCGAGGGAGGTTTTCTTTCTGCTAGGGGTCTCTCTTCTTTTTCTTCCTTTTGCCCTCCCTAGTACGTCCCCCTCCCCCCTCTCTAGGTTCCTTCTGGGTTGGATGGCATTGGTGGGTAGCTCTGTGTGACGCCGCGTGGGGAGTGGCTGGTTGGAATCGGTGGTCGGTGGGGGTGGATGGCCGTAGGTGGGGTTATGGTTTGAGGGGTGGTAATTGGCGGCACGGGTGGTCGACCATGGCTGTGGTGGTTCTTGGCAACCGGCGGTGGGGTTCGTTGTGGTTGACGGAGGAATGGTGGCCGGCGATGGCATCTGTACCAGGCTTGGCGACGGGTAGCATGGTGCGGTGTGAGGTGGCGCGTGAGCGTGGGGCTTGAGGGGCACATGGCGTGCATGGTTAACAGCTGTGTAGGCACATGGCTTACATCGTTGACGTTGATGTGATGTTCTTCTGGTTTGGGGTTATCCTTTGAGTTTTGTAATTTTTGTCGTTTCTCTTGTCGTGGCCACACGTTTGGGACATGGTTGTTGTCCATTGTGTATAGTTAGTGTCTTGATTTGGGTAAAAGTGTACTAATCTTTTACGCAGGTAGTCTTCGGTAGCAGTTCTTTGGCGATAAAGCCGTTCTTGTTTTAGCGCTCTCGGATATTCAAGGACGCTTGGCTATGTGCCGGTCCTTGTCTGTGATTACATTGCAGGGGAAGCGGTCACCAGTTTTTTTTCTTTTTATTGTACTTTGTCTTATACTGCTTGATTATTAATAATATTGTTGGTAGGATCTTTACCTACAGTCAATTATTTTTTTTGAAAAACGTACTTACAACGAGTTGATTAATAGTTTTTGAATTTGGTCTTTTTGAATACAAGCTTGAAATTTGGTAACCAACAAACAAGAAGTATTGAAAAACACAAATTTGAAAATGAAATGAATGGTACTCAAATGAAGTTAGCATTCAAGAATATTCTCGATGAAATCGTGTGTAAAGCATACCTCCTTAGGAACCTAAACGGTGGGAATTCAACTCGAATAACTCTTGGGACTTGATGCTTGTGCTTCACCTGACTGTCTAAATCCACTTTCCATTATAACCACACCTAAAATATTTTGTGAGGAATTTCGCTTCAAATGAGAAGATCATGTAAATGAAAGGGAGGACTTTAGGAAAAACAAGGACTCATTTGGCAATTTGAACAATGCCCAAGGGCTATGTTGTCAAGTAACATATACTTGGCTGCGTTTTCAATTTGAAAAGCACCATCTTTTCCCACTTCATTATTATATCACTAGTATATAATTGACCCTGATAACCATCTGACACAAACACACACACCTCTTCTGACTGGTCCCTTTTTCAATACCAAACGCGGCTTTTGATCGGACTTCGTGCTCCCGCCGCCCGCACCCTCTCCCCATTTTCCTCCTCTTCCTCTCCTTCTCCCATTTGCTTTCCAAGAAAGCTCAAGAAAAATCTTCCATTGCATAGAAAAAAGGCTCCCTTGAAGGTGATTAGGATCCTCTGCCGTGTATGATGGCTAAGGCAAAGAGCAACAACAAGAAGCAATGTTACATATCAGTGCCATCTCAGATGATAAGCTCTATGTCATCTTCTTCACTACAATTCCTTCTTGTCTCTCCTAAAAAGCCTTCAAAAACCTTAAAGTTGAAGATCTTCAAGAACCCAAGATTCTGGTTTCCCTTGCTTTTTCTATTTGGGTTTCTTGGAATGTTGATGAACTGGTCCAATTTTGAACCTTTGGTGCCTTTTGCGCCCAACCCGTGTTCCATTTCTCACCAAGAATTTTCAGTCTCAAATGGGGTTTCAAGTTCTCAGGTTAGTGTTGGGTCTAAGGTTGAGAACGTTGAAGAGAGGAGCGAGTTTTGGAAGCAACCTGATGGGTTAGGGTACAGGCCGTGTTTGGATTTCAGTAACGAGTATGGCAGGTTTAGTGGGGAGATTATGAAGGACAGGACAAAGTATCTGATGGTGGTGGTTGCTGGTGGGATGAATCAGCAGAGGAATCAGATTGTTGATGCTGTGGTGATTGCTAGAATTCTTGGAGCTGCTTTGGTTGTTCCAATCTTGCAAGTCAACGTCATTTGGGGTGATGAGAGGTTTGTGCCTTTGACTTCTTTTATTTAGCATTGATGAATGGTTGATTGATTCTATTGCATTTTGTTTAATGACCGAGTTCATACGTTTGGTTTTTCACATTGATACAGTTTGGATGGATTTGGTTTCCGAAGGGTATTGATTTATTTTAATTTTTCTCTTTCTTAATATTGATTGCAGTGAATTCTCGGATATATTTGATCTGGATCACTTCAAGAGCGTTCTCGCGGATGACGTACGAATTGTTTCATCACTGCCCTCCACACATTTGATGTCAAGGCCCGTGGAGGAGAAACGCACGCCGCTCCACGTCTCCCCTCAGTGGATTCGTTCACGTTATCTCAAGAGGGTAAGAAACATTGCTTGCCTGTACTGTCAAGTTACTTCATTTGGCTTTTGCTTGAGGGATCACCTTTGAGAAGATCGATTTATGCATTACACAATTGATTGAAATTTGAGAAAATGACTTCAATATTCTTGGTTAGCTGTGTACATGTTGTTTTTGAAAACCCATCAATGGCCCACCTTTTTTGTCAATGGCGAGTGAACTTGGTCAGCTTTTTCAGGTTCCTGAAGTGTTGGAATATGGTTGTTGCAAAAGTCTGAAGTGCTGAGATATTCAAAGATGTCACTTGTCTAATATGAGCTCTTACTGTTGAGGAGAGCTATCCAATGTTTGAATTTTTGAGACGGGTTAACGTCGACTGGGGGTCAGTTTTTATGAGCCGAACATGTGATCATGGGATGAAACGTTAAATCCACCTTATAATAAATTGTTGTGAGATATTGAACTGATAGATATGTTCAAAGTGATTACATCGTTTGAATTAACTGTTGAATCTAATTTTAACTTATTCAGTTTAGATGGTGGCGTGAATTTTTATTGATGCTATTTCTCTTTCTTCTTGCAGCTTAGGAAGGAAGGTGTTTTGCTCCTACGTGGTCTGGATTCGAGGCTCTCCAAGGATCTCCCTTCTGATCTTCAAAAGCTTCGGTGCAAGGTACTTTAGGCCTTCGTCTTTCCGACAGTTAATTTGCTATATTTCATAACTTCGCCAGTTGAGTAAGCCTCGAACGTTTGACGGATGGAGTGACGAACAAACCCATGAACCTGATATTTAAGTAATTTGCAAATTGTTAACTAACCTGCTGATGCTTATGTCCCCAAACTTGAGTGGTCCTATACATGTTTTCAAAGTCCTTAACTTTGATACGGATATCCTTTATAGAACTATCTAATCAAGGAAGCATTGGTTTTCCTATTTTCCTTATTAAGGTTCGACTAAAGATAAGGTGTACCTCAAAGTTTATGTAATAACAGGAAATGGACCATCTTATACAATGGACATCCAAATGGTCCTTAAGTGCACTAATGCAGCACTAGGACTGGTGTATCACTTGCTTGATCGACCATTGACCATTTTGTTATAAGTTCCAAAAGTGGCAACTTTTCATCTGACACTTGTGTGATTTTGTAGGTTGCATTTCACGCTCTGAAATTCGCTCCACAAATTTTAGAACTTGGTAACAAGCTCACTGAGAGGATGCGGAAGGAGGGACCTTATCTTGCCCTTCATCTTCGAATGGAGAAAGATGTATGGGTGAGGACAGGCTGTCTCCCTGGTTTGAGTCATGAGCAGGATGAGATAATAAACAATGAGAGAAAGCTGCGACCAGAGCTCCTAACTTCAAGATCTAACATGACTTACCATGAAAGGAAGCTTGCAGGTCTTTGCCCTTTAAATGCCATAGAGGCCACTCGGTAAGTCTTAATGCTAATTCACTTTTGGGTTTGTTTCTTGATTATTTTGGTAAAATGTGACTGATTGAGATCATTCACGATGTGTTCAGACTTCTTAAAGCTCTAGGAGCTCCAAAGAGTGCCAGGATATATTGGGCTGGAGGGATCCCACTGGGTGGAAAAGAAGCCCTGCAACCATTAAGAAGAGAATTTCCTCATCTCTACAACAAGGAAGACCTTGCCTTGACTGGAGAGCTTGAGCCTTTTGCAAAAAAAGCCTCCTTTATGGCGGCAATCGATTATATAGTTTCTGAAAATAGCAACATTTTCATGCCTTCACATGGTGGAAATATGGGTCACGCAATTCAGGTATTGCTATCATCTTTACCGTTGTCAACAAACTTCCATTTAACTCTCTCAACTTCCAGTCATATAGTTCAGGAAATAATTAGGAGCAAAGTCAGGAATTGACAACTGATCTGCTCGTATCAGGAGTAGTTTGACTTATGAGGGTTGTACCCCTATAAGTAAATGAAAAGAATTAGCTTATTTGGTTATTGGGTAGAGTACAGACCAATGGCGATAACTAAAGCTTACCTTACAGCCAATTTAGTTATTATTCTCGTACCGTTTAGATGAAAAAAAATTCATTTGTTTGGGATATCATATCCAGAATTGAGAATTCAAGATTCATTGAGGGTCTTTTTGATTTTTCTTATAATTCGACTCTATTTCTTTGCTTAAGCCATACTTTTCTTGTCTTCATTTTGAAACAAAAAGTCACTGTTTTAAGTTACTAATTTAAATGCTTGAATCTTGCTTGATACAGGGGCATAGGGCTTATGCTGGGCACAAGAAGACTATTACCCCAAACAAAAGACAAATGCTTTCCTACTTTCTAAATCCTTCTCTCCCCGAAACAGAGTTCAACAGAATTATAATGGACTTGCATCGAGATTCCTTGGGGCAGCCAGAACTCAGGAGTAGCAAAGTAGGAAGGGACGTTACGAAGTATCCTATCCCAGAGTGTATGTGCAATGTATCCAGTGCACATTCGTTGTCGTGATTACCTACTTGATCTTTCCTTGAGAGTTAGCCTTCTTTGGATCGAGTCAGAACATGTTGGAGCGTGGAGCCAATTGATAAATGCATCAAAGCTCCTTCCAATCCACGAAGTTTCTCCAGTTCTGGAAATTTGGATTCTTAAAAGTCCGCCACTTGAGAAGGACAATTTGGAACGTGGTCACTCTAGCAATATGCTTGTGTTATACATGATTTTTCTACGTGCGGGTGGCTGATAGGAGGTTGAAAATCTGGTTTAACAGGAACGCCACTTGATGTAGCACCGGTCTTTTGGGGGGGGGGGGGGGGGGTGTGTTGTGGGGGGGATAATTTTGTTGAGATAGGTTAGATATATCCTTGATTCAATTCATTCTTTGTAACTATATACCAAAGATCAGTCGGGTGTAAATATATAAAAGTTTCGCCATTGACCTTTTGTTACATAGGCTTCTTGTGCATTACAACATTCTTTAATTCAGTTTTTACCCAGCCTAGTTTAGAGACTTTCCTATCCTGTCTACCAACTTTCATTTAGGAGCATCGAAGTTTTTCTACTCTGCCAGTCTGATAGATTACTTGCATGTTCTCTTCATCTCACTGTATTTCGTCACATATGTTGCTAGGTGCTCCAAGGACTGTTAGAGTGCATTGGTCTCAGTTTCTCTATATTCCCTGCCTTAAGTAGCGCTCTTTTCGTCTTTCCCTCAGGGTGCTTGTATGCTACCAATCATTATGAAAGATTTTCGCTTAGAAGGCGGCAACACTTCCTTGCGTATTAGCATTCAGAGGTTTAACACTGCATTTTACTGGTGGTAGCCCTGTAGAATTGTTTCTGTGGTTAGATCTTCCAGTAAATTGCAGAAAATTTTGTGGCTTTTTACTCATTAATATTGTTTTTTTTACATACACGAGTTAAAATTTGGTGGGAGTTGGCTCGTTAATCTTTCCGTGCAGGGTTCACAATTCAGCTACATTAAAATTAGATCTACCCGGACACACAGACAATACATGTCAAGATCAGATCTAACACAGCACCATCACTAGTCCACATTTTTCAAATGGCTCCATAACCATGAATCTGGACTTGCACATTGTGCTACCATTGCACTTTGAAGCTGATAACATGTGTACTTAAGTGGAGGCATAAGAAGAAAAACAGGATTATATCAACAAATGAACATGGATTATATTTCCATTGCACCACTGAACAAGACGTCTCATTTATTAGCTGCTACTGCCAATTGTAATGTTATTCAAAGGTTCTCCATTGCAGCACATCACATCTGATCTTCACTAAGCTTCATTAGCAACGAAGAATATGATGAGCTTCAGTGCTCTTTGCGCATTCATGGTGGAAAACAGTGTACAGCGCAAACTGAAAAGCCTCACCAGATCGACATTGCAACCAAGTCAGTGGGATTATCTCAGCCAGCCGCATCCAAGCTACTTCGTCAAGCTTGCTTACCATAACCGAAGAGATTATCTGCAGAATACCACAAACGAGCTCTAATAGCAGCATTAGAACACATGCTTGAACCTTTTTTGACTTTAATGAGTTCGTGAGCTCTGCTGATAGACTTTCGTCCACCCATACGATTTTCCAAGATTGACACAACTAAGCTCACCATCGAAACAACGGACATTTGTAAACAACAAACTGCCGCTACAATGATTGCTGCGAGATCAAGAAGGGAAGCACGAAAAACTCGTACTACTGGTTGGATTGTTCTGAATGAGATAGAAAAAGGATCACAATAACCAAGATGACAAGAACCACAAACAACGCTTTCCACCTGCCTATAATGTATGTTCCGCCCTCCCTATATATAGACGTAGGTTTTTGTTTTCATGTTATCTATGTTAGTACGTTAGGCAGACTGCTTTAAAATGTTAACAAACGATAAAATTAAGGACCTTATCAAAAAAATAATCTGTTTAATAATTTATATATATAAGGTTACAAAGGTTAAATATGAATTCAAAATAGAACCTAGTTTCAATATCCTATTAAACCTCTTAAGTAATTTTTGTTTTATGTTGTTAGAGAGTTTTTTTGAAAATAATAGTTCAAACCGAAAGCAATAAAATCATATCCATTTTGGCTTAGTATACATTTCGATATTGAATTTTGACTTCGTACTTAAGTAACTCATATCGAAAACCGTACATAAATGGTATATCATATGTTATGAAAAACATGTGGGGATAGCAAAATGTACCAGCGACCGTGACAACATTTTCGGAAATTCGTTATTTGATTCAGGACTTGACCTTCACGATCTCCCGGCCTAGTTGCTTAATCTGGACTTTCCTATTTGATCAAACACGTTAGACATGCTTGTTTGCTTCCCTTACCATGCAGTATTAATGTACTTTGGATTTGAAGGAAAAGCCCATACATCTGCATTTTGTTTTTTTTTTTTTTTGGGGGGGGGGGGGGGAAGTCAAGAATCCATTGTAACAATAAGCTTGACCGTCATCAGCTCATATTGCTTAATATTTTCTTAAGTTGTTGAACTGGATTCGGCAAGTCAAGCTTCATCTCCCGTTTGTCCAAAAATCATTTATTAGAACAATGTTTGACAAAGCTTTTGATATACAATAACGCATTGTTTCTTTCTTCTCTCTTTCGAGCCTTTTGTTGATGGCGTTCAGTTTGTTAGCATATATGTTTTCTTTACGATCACATATTGTCCGGGCTAACTGCTGATTACCAGTTGTTACTACTAGGTTTTCTCGACACTACAAGATCCTTTCTCATGGATTTCATTCTTACTTAATCATTAGTCTTGCTTTAAATTTTCCACCTAGTGCAACATTGTCCCTTTCATTAACCGATCATCCTATCTATCGAATTCACTTTTCATTCCTCCCAATATCGCTGGTATCACTGGGCTATGTCACTATCTATTTAGGCATAGATAACGAGAAAGAAAAACAAGATGAATAGGTTGTGTTGATATCCCATCCTCTATATGCACCTTGAGACCTTTGCTATCCTAACCTGCCTATACACACTTGGACCTCTGCTATCCCAATTTGACTGTACACATTTGGATCCCCGCTATCCCAATCTGGCTACGCACATTTGAGACCCCTGCTATCTTAACCCAACTACACATATTTGGACCACTGCGCTTAAGTGCCGTCTCTGGATGCCCCTGACACCACTTCCGTCCCCGCAACACCAGGCACCGCGCCCCTGGGCTGTCTTCACATCACGTGCCCCCCTTCATGAAGCCTGTCTTCGAGGCACCAGTCGCTACGCCCGAACGCCATCTCCTTGTAATGTGCCCCCAACACGACGCCAGACTCAGCGACACCCATTGCCACGCCCCTGTGTCGTTTCCATGTCATGTGCCCCTAGCACCACACACAGTCTGCCAATCCCATGTGTCATGTTGCTTATACATTCCCGCCCCTTGAATCTCTGTCAAACTACCATGCCCCTGCGTTAGTCTATCCTTTCACCACGTCATGCGCACCTTGCCTTAGTCGTGGAATATGTTTCCACCCATTTCTCAGAGTGTGCAGCATCCCACTGGGATAGACAACTCCTCCGGGACAATATCCCCGCCATGGAGCTTTATGTGCTTCAGCATGAAGACTCCCTTTCTGCCATGTAGGCGACTCCTTCGGGACACTGCCTCAGCCCATTAGCTAGGCAACTCTTCCAGGACACTACCTTACCGTTTTAGGCAGGCGACTCCTCCAGAATACTACCTCGGCCTTCCAGGTAGACCACTCCCCCGGGGATACTACCTTGGAGTGCTCCGAGTGGTCCGACAAAAGGATTCACCGGTGGGATATGCTCGCTCTATAAGACACTATCTCTGCCAGGGAGCTCCAAGTGCTTTGGCATGAAGACTCCCCTTCCACAAGGTAGGCGACTCTTTCGGGATACTGCCTCGGCCTGTCGGGTAGGCAACTCTTTCGGGACACTACCTTAGCATGCTTTGAGTGCTCCTGCACAAGGACTCAGCCACGGGATAGGCTCGCTCTCTAAGATACTATTTTTGTTAGGGAGCTCTAAGTGCTCTGGCATGAAGACTCCCTTCCCCCAGATAGGCGAATCCTTAGAGATATTGCCTTGGCCAATAGGGTAGGCGACTCCTCCAAAAACTACTTCGGCTTGTCGGGCAGGTGACACCTTTCGAACACTACCTTGGCCCATTAGGTAGACGACTCATCTGTGACACTACCTTAGCACACTCTGAGTGCTATGGCACGAGGACTCACCCACGGGATAGGCTCACTCTCTAAGACACCATCTCCATTAGGGTGCCTACCTGATTAGTCTATGTGCTCCAGCACTGGCAGCTTTTCATCTGTAACCCTAGGGACTATAACCCGAGATGGGAGTAGGTCTTTAAAGGGCATCATGTCTAGTCTGCCTGGTAGTTAGGCGTCGAGCCTTTGCTACAGTTGCCAGGTCCTCGGCGTCTCTCCACACCTTGTGGGACTCTACAAGGGCTTTGGACTGGTGGCTAAATCAAGGGGTTCTCTGGCCATATTGGCGATGTGTGAGCTAGTCTTTCTAGACAGACAGAGCGATGTTATATGGGGCAGGTCGGATGAATATGTGATCTGACAGCCCGCGAAGCACTGACACCTGTGGCCCCATCGATGATGTGTCACTCTTGGAAAGTGCCACGTGTTAGTTGATGACATCATCATCTCAATCCCTATAAGTAGGGGGCTTAAGAATGCATTTGAGGATAGAAGAACAGAACTCATTCTCACATTCATTTTCTTATTCTAGACTTCTAGAGAGAGAAATATACATGATCTTGACTCTAGACTTAAGCATCGGACTGTAACTGTCGTCGTGCATTCACCCCGTGCCATCGTCGTCGCAGCACTGCCACTCATCAGGCTTTGTCTGAGAAGCCCTCCTACCCTCCTCCGCTCTTTATATTACCATCTCGGGCTCTCTCCAGCTTCTGTTCACCAAGAGAGACCTGAGTCTTCTTTCTGCCCAGCTCTATCCAAATTCATGTTCTTATATATCTTCACTTTCTTTTGCGCATAGGATAACTGATTGCAGTAAGGAGTGAACACCAATCGAAGAGTGAGGAGTCACGCTCATTATGCGTCCCCTGCCCTCAGCATCTGGACAGTCTCTAATCCCTCCCACGATCCCTAACCTGCAGACCAAAAGCTTGTTTCTTTTACCTGCCCCTTAATCTCACTCTTGATTGTTGATGCCTTTTTTACTGTCGATATCTTCCTAACATTTTTGTGGCATACTTTGATCCTAAAACTCACCTTCTTGTTTGTGACTCCAAAAAGATTGCTACCAGGTAAAAAAATCGATAGTTATGAAAATAACCAGCGATCAATAATGCCGCCGACAAGTAATACTCGATGATCAACTTGAATGATGGAAGCGCCTAGAGATCCTTTTGCCAGATATTTTGTGGGAAAGGAGTGGGCAAACCATATGACGATCCCAAACTCTTGGGCAATTTTGAAACCATAATTGCGTTAGGGACTCAGAATTTCACTGATGTGAGTGACATCTGTCTAGAGAAAATACTGGATTCAAGTTCGGATTCTGATGAAGGGATGAATAGATCTTTGATCGAAGGAAGACAGAGAGAATCCGGCAATGACAGCCAGGGGAATTTACAAGATGAGGTAATTGTTTCGGCAAAATCTCTGAATTTTCATACAGGATTCTTGAATTTTGAGCACCAAATGGAGGAATTAATGGCAGAAAATGTCAAATTAAGGGCTAAATTAAATACAATTAAGATAACTAGGAATCCATTAATGAGGGCTTCTTAGAACAACATCTTAAATTTGGGGGGGGGGGGGGCGTGGGGAATGTGTGAACAATAATGAGGCACGTGAAGATACCACAAAAGCTGAGATGGAAAGTGCCCATGTGAGAAATGATGACATGGAAAAAAATAGTGCTGAGGTGGATTGCCTACTCGACCAAGAACATGATAAACAAAGGCAATCAATAGAGAATGAACAAAGAATAGAAGGAAAGGATGCAAACTTCTCAACTCTGCAAAATACAACACCTGGGGGTGTGTAGCGGAAAGAGAATTTGACTCAGGAAGGTATGCAATGGAAAAAAAGATCATATGCAACTGTCATAAAACCAAATAGAGATTATGTGATAGAGATTATGTGAAAGAGCACAACTTGGAATTTATTGAACCAAAAGAGATTCAAGGGAAAAAAGGGGTTGAATATACAATTGAAGATGTGCAAGATGATCTGAGGGCTTGGCAACATATAGTATTGGCATATGTGATGGGAGTAACAATACCAATGCAAGTAATGATGGGATACTTGGATAGGAAGTGGAAGACTTTTGGTAATTTCACAATAAGCTGTCTGAAAATTGGAGTATATTTGGTCAGGTTTGAATTGGAATCTACCTATAATCAGGTAGTAGAGCAGAGGGCCTTGGTTTTTTTGATAATAGGCCTGTTATAGTGAAACCCTGGCAGGCATCTATGTCAATTAAAAAGGAAGGCTAGTGCACCAATCTGGATAAAACTACCCTTCCTACCACTGCAATTCTGGTGAAAAAGGATGATTAGTAAAATTTGTCAGCTCTATTAGGAAACCTCTGTATATGGATCAAATGACTGCCTCAAAAGATAAAGTAAGTTATGCAAGAGTATGCAAGAGTATGTGTAGGAGGTGAACACTAATGATGAACTCCCAAAGGAAATTCCCTTAAAGGGCCCTGGAGAACAAATACTGCTACATAAGATTGAGTATGAATGGTTACCTTATAAGTGCAATTATTGCCATAAATTTGGACATCAAGAGAGCAATTGCCTGAATAAACCTCAGACAATAAAAATATGGAAGGCTAAGGAAATGGCAAAAGATGTGGTGACTGGAAAATCTGTACAACCAAAGGAGTTGAGTTGTCCACACATAATTCAAGAAGGTAACAGTGGAATGACAAGTGGAATAAATGAATGGAAAACAGTGCACTCCAAAAGCTCTCCACAGGTGATGAAGGAAGGAAGAACTAGCACAGAAGTAGTCACTACAGCAAACAGTTACCAATTACTGGAAAATATACCTGCAAATGTGGAATTGGTGGCTGCTAGCACAAATGGGAAGAAATCTGTGACCCTTAGGTCAAACAGGAAAGGTCCAACTAAAGGAGGGGGTAGTGGAAGGAAAATAACTCTCTAATATGGTTGTAGTATCCAGTTGGAATAGTAGGGGTCTTAATGATCCCAGAAAACAGTGTGAGATCAAAAAGGTTATTAAGAAATATAATATAGGAGTTGTAGGTATATTAGAAGCCAGAGTAATACATGAGAATGTTGAAGAAATTGAGAAAAATGAAATCATGACTGGTCCTTTAATCACAATGTGAATCATAAAGGGGTGACTAGAATTTAGATGGGATGGAATGGAAGATTGGTCAAGCTATCTCATATAATTTCCTCCACACAGCATATCACAGGTATGGTGGATTCTCTTGAATCTACTCATAAATTATATCTGACATATGTCTATGGGAATAATAAAAGAATCAAGAGAAGAGTATTATGGCAGAATTTAGAAAAGGATACACATAGTATTGGGCGGGTACCATGGCTTATAATGGGAGATTTCAATGTGGTTAGAAGTGTGGAAGAGAAACAAGGGGGCTCTGAAGTAAATCAGCTGGATATTCATGAATTCAATCAGTGTATCTACAAGATTCAACTTAAAGACCTGCCAACTATAGGGTTGCCTTACACTTGGTGTAATAAGAGGGAGATTGAATTAATCATGTGTAGGCCGGATAGGGCTATGCAAAATGAAAGGTGGCTAGAGCAATATCCTAATACACAAGTTATGGCTCATGCTCTAGGTATATCTGATCATTCACTACTGCTGGTTCAAGTTGATCATGGGTTGTACCAAGTACAAAAGCCTTTCAAATTCTTTAATTTCTGGATGAAACACCCTTCTTTTAAGGAATTATTGCATTCTAATTGGCATGAGAAAGTGCAAGGGAAGGCATGCTACCAACTAAGTACTAAACTTAAGAGGCTGAAGTTAGTGCTAAAAAAGTTGAATAAAGAACACTATAGTAATATCTCTATTAAAGTTGCTTGCAAATTTCAAGAATTGAAAGGCATACAGAGGTAATTATTCCAACATAGGACTGTGGAGTTGGTGAGTAAAGAAAATGAGGTGCATACACAATATTACTCGTTGGTGCAAGCTGAAGAAGCTTTCTACTACCAAAAGGCAAGAATAAGAGAATTGCAGCTTGGTGATGGGAATACTGCCTATTTTCATAAGAAAGTGCAATCGAATAGATCCCATAACAAAAATTTGTCTATCTTTAATGAGGAAGGGGTCCAAATCTCAGGGCAACTAGAAGTCCACAAGGTAACAATTCAGCATTTTTCAGATTTCTTGGAACATCAGTGTAGCCAAATCCCAGGACCAGGCTGAGACTTAATGAAGTTATCAAGAACAAAGTGGATGCACAAGGTCAGCAGTAGTTAAGTGAGACTGTAACTGAAATGGAAATAAAGGAGGCCATGTTTTCACTAAAGGCAAATAAAGCTCCAGGGCCCCTGATGGATATAATGCTGAATTTTTTAGCAAAATTGGGAAATAGTGGAGCAAACTGTAACTAATGCTATCTTGGAATTCTTCAACAGAAATGCTGAGCTAAAAGGCCTCAACAGCAAAGCTTTAACTCTTGTTCCTAAGGTTCCTTGTCCTAGCACCATGGAGGACTTTAGACATATAGCCTGCTGCAATGTTATATACAAATGTATATCAAAGGTGTTGAGTACAAGGTTGAAAAAGGTTTTGCCCAAGATCATAACACAGAGGCAATCTACTTTTGTTACAAATAGAAGTATTGCAGACAACATATCATTAATGCAAGAGTTAGTGAAAAATTATCACAAAGTAGGGGGCACTCCAA
This sequence comes from Escallonia herrerae, assembly GCA_033070095.1. Taxonomy (NCBI): domain Eukaryota; kingdom Viridiplantae; phylum Streptophyta; class Magnoliopsida; order Escalloniales; family Escalloniaceae; genus Escallonia; species Escallonia herrerae. The sequence continues at coordinate 150,071 of JAVXUP010001585.1, forward strand.
GATGTGTGATGAAAGTAGATTTGCAGAAGGCTTATAATATAGTGGGTTGAGACTTCCTCCAAGCAGTTGTGTTTCCTTCTCAGTTTGTAACATGGTGTATGAAATGTGTCACCACATCTAAGTTCTCAGTGAATTTAAATGGGTGTATGGAAGGTTTTTTTGCTATTCCCAGAGGACATAGACAAGGTGATCCCATATCACCTTATTTGTTCTTCTGGTCATGGAGGTGTTCTCTACTATGATGGATGAATATTCACAGTATGAAGACTTTCGGTTTCATCCAAAATGCAAAGAGTTACAAATCAGTCACCTTTGTTTTGCAGATGACTTATTCTTGTTAGCTCAAGCTAAGGTGAAAACTATGATGGTCATCAAGCAAGCACTCAGGGAATTTGAAAAATTATCAGGTTTATCTCCAAATCTTCATAAAAGCTCTATGTTTATAGCAGGAGTAGATAAGATTGTTGCTTCTCAATTGGTTGATATTATTGGATTCTCTACTGGGCAACTTCATGTTACCTACCTTGGAGTGCCCTTAATATCAACAAAATTGTAGTATGCTGATTGCAAAATTCTTGTTGAAACGATCACCAAGAGAATTTCCTCTTGGTCTACCAAGTATCTTACTTATGCTGGTAGAATACAACTTGCAATATCTGTGCTTTTGAGTATGCAAATCTATTGGTGTAGTATTTTTATACTACCAAAGAAGATAATACATCCGATTGAAAGCAAAATAAGGGCTTTTATATGGCATGGGGATGATGTCAGATGCACTGGAGCAAAAGTTGCCTGAAAATAGTTTGTCTACCAAAGAGAGAAGGTGGTTTAGGCCTAAAAAGATTAGATCAATGGAACAAAGCTGCTACTTGTAAACATTTATGGGACTTGGCACATAAGAAGGACTCTTTGTGGGTTAAGTGGTGTCATATTTTCATTATAAAAGGAAGACACCTATGGACCTTTAAACCCCCAATCATCTTGTCATGGTCATGGTGATAAAGATAAGAGAGCTATTCAAGCAATATGTGAGATATAAGGTTGGTAATGGGGAAACCACCTGGTTATGGTTGGATAATTGGCTCCCAATTGGAATATTGATAGAGGTACATGGCCAGAGGATTTTATATGATGCTGGATCAAGCATGACTGCCAAGGTTCAAGAAATAATACAGGATGTCAATTGGAATCTACCTGTAATCAGATCACAGGCTCTTAGTGCATTGAATTCTACACTTGAAGGCATACCAAGACCAGATGTTCTCACTAAAGATGAGATCTTGTGGACCTTAAATGCAAATGGGCAGTTTATAATCAAATCTGCATGGGAGGGTATCTAAACAAAGGCTGTTATAGCCCCCTGGTGAAAATTATTATGGTTTCTTGGGCATATTCATAGGTGCTCAGTGCCATTGTGGATGGTATGTCATAAGGGTCTAAGAACTAAGGCAAAGTTGAAGGATTGGAATCTGATTCAAGAAGACACTTATGAACTCTGTCAAGATGAACCAGAAACCATCAATCACCTATTGGTGCAATGTTCTTACTCAAAGGAACTGTGGGAATTAATATTAAGGAATCTGCAAGTAGATGGCAAATTCACATCCTGGGATCAAGCTTTGCAATATGCTTGCCAACAGTTCAGAGGTCAAAGTTGTAAGGCAAGGTTGTGTGAACTGCTATTGACTCTCATAGTTTATAGAATTTGGCAAGAACGAAATAACATAATTTTTAAGAAGCAAGCAGCCTCTGTCCAAGGCTGCTTTGAGATGATCCAACAGTGGGTGAGATATAAGGCTTAAAGCTGGAAGAAAGCTCCTGCTACTCATGTGAATAATGTACTTTGTGAGACTTGGGGGATAGATAAAATTGTTCTATTGTAAATGTACATAAGGCAATGCATCAGAAAGAGGAGTGAAGTATAGTAGAAAGACTGTATCTCTATTCATGTACATATGAAGTTTTGATATTGAAATAATGCATGTGACCTTTTACCCAAAAAAAAAAAACTAATTGCAGTACTGTATCACTTTATTCTCCACATTTAAATCTTCTAACTTGTTCTATTGCTTTAATAGGTTGAACTACGTTGTGACTATATCACTATAAGGCCTTTTGGACGAAAGAAATAACCCTAGTGTTTAGACTTTTTGTTTTGCCTTTTTAGTGGTAAGCCAGGCAAATGAAACACGGAAATACCTCTATTCCGCCAAATTCTTTTCTAGGGGACCTCTGTTCGTACCAAAATGAAACACACAATGCCTCTGTTTATAATTTTTTTTTTCCAATTCTGCAAACAACATAAGGGAAACAGGAAAACCTCGTACCACTAGTTGGAACAATTGAGATGGAAAAAAGGATCACAATAACCAAAATGACAAGAACCATAAAGAAGCTAGTAACCAGTGGCACTTTCCACCTGCCTCTAATTTATGTTTTTTTTTCCTAAAGTAGATATGTAGTTTTCGTTTTCATGTTATCTAGGTTAGTACATTAGGCAAACTATGTTTTAGAATGGTAACAAATGATAAAATTAAGGATCTTAACAAAAAAATAATCTTTTAATAATATATATCATAATTAAGGTTATAAAAGTTAAATATGACTTCAAAATAGTATCTAGTTTTAATTTCCTATTAAATCTCTTAAGTAATTTTGTTTTATAGGAAATTATTTTGTTAGAGAGTTTTGGAAAAATAATAGTTCAAACGAAAAGCAATAAAGTCATATCCATTTGGGCTTAGTATACATGTTGATATTGAACTTTGACTTTGTACTTCAGTAACTCATATCGAAAACCATACATGAACGGAAAAAGCATATGTTTTGGAAAACATGTGGGCACAACAAATTATGCCAGCAATGATGAATTTTTTTTTTTAGAAATTCCATTGTTTTAGGACTTGACCTTCATGATCCCCCTGCCTAGTTGCTTTATCTGAATTTTTTGATTTTGATCAAACGCGTTAGACATGCTTGTTTGCTGCCTTACCATGCAGTAATGTACTTTGGATTCAAAGGAAAGACCCATACATCTGCATTTGTCAGGGAAGAAAGTCAAGAATCCATTGTATCAATGCTCCAACTATAGGCAAGCTTGACCTTCATCGGCTCATATTGCTTAATGTTTTCTCAAGTTGTTGGACTAGATTCGGCAAGTCAGGCTTTATCTCCAGTTTATCCAAAACTCATATATATGTACACATGTATAAAAGCAAAAATAGGCTTAAATGACTAATTTTTTCCCCTTAAAATACTCTTTTGTAATTAATATTTTCATAAAAAAAGGGTGAGTAAGGTTATTTTTTACTTATAATATTTCTTTCCCATTAAATATCATTTTTAAATTAGAGTGTTATTTAAAAATGAGAATGTTTTTTACTTCTCATATGTATCAGGTCTCTTTCCTTTAGAATACACATATTGAGATATATCTTTTTGTTAGCGTTTATGACTGTTTTGACTTTTACTTATAGAATTTTTTTTCATTAATAACCTATTTTTAATAAGAGCGTTAATAAAAGATATTTTTTTTTACTTCTCACACGATATCAAGCCTCTTTCGTTAAAAAATCTTGATTGGAATATATATTTTGTTAGAGTAAAAGGTTATTATGATTTTTATTGAAAAAAAGGAGAAAAAAACCCCTACGAAAATCCTATAAAATCACCTTTGAATTTCTGCATGCTCTCTAATTATTGAAAAAAATTCCTCAACCCTATCGTCTCTATTCACGTTAAAACTAAACTACTTAGACTTACTACATCTTCTCCATCATATTCGATTTAAGAAAACAACTTATAGAGAACAGAGTTTTCCATAGCCTTTTTCGAGAAATAACATATACCTAAACTAAATTGAATATTTTGTCAGAAACTCAATCCATTTTAATTTTGTATTGCATATTTGTATATTGATGAGTGTGCTACAGTTTTGAAATATTCTATATGTATATGGATTTCAATACAAACATATTAGTACATTGACATTATCATAAACCTGAAATTTAATTCAAGATTTTGAATACAGATATATTGGTATAAGGAAGCTATTGAAGTTTTTTTGGATTTTCTAAATGTATATGTAATCTTGTCTGGGGTTAAATGGCTAATCCTCTTTTTTTCCTTTTCAAGATACCTTTTTTAAACTGAAGTTCTCATACAAAATTAAGGCCCCGTTTGACACTCATTTTTTTTTAGTTTTGAAAACTGAAAAAAAATAAGCGCGTTTCGTAATCCTTTTTTTTTCCTTCTGTTTAAAAATTCAGTTTTTAAATCAAGGCTGTTTTTAAAAACTCTAAAAACTAATTTTTTTTTTAATGTTGATTTTTTTTTTGAGACCACCACCACCCTTCACCGCCGATAGCCGGCAGCCACCAGCCACTGCCGGCCACCACCACGCCCTACAACCGCCACTGTAAATCACCACAAAAAATTTGGGTTATCAAACACCTAAAAAAAACTCAAAAAAATGAAATTTAGGTTATCAAACACCCACTTATTTTTGTAAAAAAAAAAAATTAAACTGCCCTTTACTTTTTTTATAAAAAATTGAAAATAAAAAAATTTTGTCAAACAGAACCTAAATTTTGGACCATCTGTGCGCGACACAATTGCCAAAATAATCAGATGGAGCATCAAAATTAGGGAAGAGATATTGTTTTGGTACCATAATATTATTGGAAACCCACTTGTGCCATTTGCCGCTTATTTACAGGCCCGCTACATTTTAACTCTGAAAAGTTAAGGGTAGACAAACTACAAAAAAAGAGGGCTATAGCAGCGCCCTAAGCCGGCGGCCATACGGAGCCGCTCCTATAGATTCTTTATGTCGGTAGCTAAGAGCTGACCGCCTCCATAGAGTCTATAGCAGCAGTCAATGTCGGCGATCGCATGCCCTTTGGTGCTATAAGTTATATTTTTCACCCAAAACATTAAGCGCCATGCTTGGCGCCCAAATCGGCCTTATACCGGCGCATGGAACCGCTGCCATAGATAATTTGCTAATTTATCTCTACTTTTTTCCTTCAAAAATTGATTGTATTACATTTTTCTCATTCTCTTGGTAGGTTCATTATCTTCGTTCTAGAGACTGCTACTGGACAGTTGATCTTTCTCACAATCTCACTCGATGGCTCGTCCTTCTCCCTCCATTTGTCTATTCCATCTGATCTTTCTCTCCCTTTTTCCCTTTCTTTTGCCTAACAGATTCTCACGTTTCGATGTGGGCGAGTCCTATTACAGGTGTTTCATCCAAATCCGGTATGTGCCTATTTCTACCCATTCTCAATTAATGATTTTCAACGGTATAAACCACTAATTTGTGTTCTGTAATTTTGTAAATTTTGATTCTCTTTTCAGAAATTGATTTGGTTTGATTTGATTTGGTTAGGGTTCATGATTATCTCTTTTCAGGAATTTGCTTTGGTTTTGATTGTCTCTTTTCAGAAATTTGCTTTGGTTTGATGTGGTGGGTTCATTATTGTCTCTTTCTAGGAAATTGCTTTGGTTTTTCATATTGTCATCTTGAAACAACTCTCTCGCTCTCTCTCCACTCTCTTGATTTTGGTTTCCTTTTTGCATCTGTTCTCTCTTATTACATTAATGACATTCTTGACTGGAGAAGCTATCTGCAAATGTTTGCCTCTTTATTATGTTAAATATTAATTGACATGACTATATGTGGACTTGATTTGCATGAACCCTTTGTTTTCTTTTGTGTGGTCGTTTGTTGGTTACGATGATGTAAGGTTGCATCATAGATTGCAATTGTCTTGTCACACCTCTATCCTTCACGATGATGTATTTTCTGATCTCACAAGGGTGAATTCAGTACTTGACTATATAGGAGGATGTTACGAAAATTCTTTACGCCCTAGAGTCGGCATTGTGTATACTTGAATGATCAACCGTAGAAATTTTCTTGAGGAATTTTTGCATAGGCTTATGTTAATGTGGGAAGTTGTTACATAGATTTTGTAATAGATTGTGTATTCTTCAGGAATTGATCACTATATAGTGAATGGTATGCTGTAGTACTGTATGAGCGTATTCATATGCTGGTTTTTTAAGAAGACTTATCTAATTTCTTTTACACTGCTCCGTAGTTTGTTTTTTTCTCTCTTGTCTATATGTTATGCCATTTATTTTTTAGAATTTATCCTTTAATATTTTGTTTTGTACTCATCATGTGATGCCTTGGTTATTTTCTATCTCATCTTAATTAGCTCCTTGCTGAGAAAATGCCTGAGTTGCTGGACTTTGATAAGGATGTTGTTCATCTAGAAGCAGCCTCTAAGGTATCCCATTTTGTTACATGTAGAGTTGATCTCTAGCTGCCCATAACTTGCAAAAAGGGAACTTTATTTAAATAAAGTTCTTCTTGGCTGACCTGATACCCAATTTCAAAGGAAAAAGAAAAAAAAGAAACCCATGGATCCCCTCCTGATAACCGGAAATGCTTGCCTGTCTCAGCTCTTGATCTTTCAAACTTTCCCTTTGTTGATGAATTGCAGGCTTTTCTCGTTTGGTTAGTATTGCTTTTTCTTTTTATAAGCCAGGGAGTATTGCAGCTGCAAGGGGGGAGCAAGCGGTTGAGATGCAAGTGCAAAGGAAACTGAAAATTGCTCATTATGGTAGCACAAAGTCAGTGTTGAAGAGGAGAAGAATATTACACCTAACTCGGGTATGGATAATTATGGGTTATTTGAACTAAAAAGAGCAAATAATGATGACGGTGGTGTGTTTGCAGGCCTTATTCATGTTGATTACCATGCTGAAGAATGGGGAGTTCATGTCCATGATGTGAAGTATGTTCCATCTGTCTTCGTGATAGCTCACTTAATTAGAATTTTCACTTAAATTGTGATTTGGAGGTTCAAAACACTCAACTTTTTGTACATGGAATGCAAATTGATAATTTATAGTTTTAAATTTTGAGTTTGGGACAAAAAATGTGAATTGTGTTTAATAGGCTTACATTCTTTGTGCTATGCTGAACTGCTAGATTAACACGTGTCCAAGTTGGAGCAGATTGGACTTAGTGTCAAAGAAACGACAATCATTCAGGTGGGTGTATTTTAAGTTCCATGAAATGTACATTTGTTAATTCGTTAGTAGGCTGCGGGGCTTGATTCTCCTTTGCATCTTTCGTAAGTGTTGAAAAAAAAAAATTAAGGCAGTATGGAGAAACTTGACTGAAAATGCCTGAGTCGAATGCGTTACACTCTTTCCTTAAGATAATATTTGATCCCTTATAATCTGTTTAGGGTTGTAGAAAATCTGCCTCCCAAGATAAAACTGGCAAAACTCTGTTGATCACAGTAGATTGCAATCAACAGACAGAAATTTGAGAGAGAGAGAGTAAAAGAGAATTCGAAATATGAAAATGATATGACCATCAGTCCTATTTATAGACACCAAAGGGTGTCTAGAACAGGTGCAAACAATTGTGGCAGTTAAGTGACTCTGCAGATGTCACTTAACAGTCACAATCTGTAGACACAATGAACAGATGTAATATTTGAACTAAAAGGCACCTTAAACAGATGCCATTTCAAATTTAAACAGATCTGAAATATGTTTAATTTTGTTAACAGTCACACTGTTTTAGTCCAAAATTACAACTCACAGGTTGAATTTGTCACAAAAAGTTAAGTTGGGCTATGGGCGAGGGCTCTTAGCAACGATGCGCACGTGCGAAGTGCGCCTAAAAGTGCCAATAGCGCTTTTACGCCCCCGCCGTCGCCGGCGCTCGCATGCGGTGCAGTGCACCGCACATGTGCGAGTGCATAGCCATGCATACCAGGTGTTTCTAGAACAATATGGTATGTCACATGACTATTTAAATATTCTTAACTTTTTCATTTCTCAAGCCATGTGGGAACCCACTTTATGATTATTTTCAATCTTATTAAATGTCAATGTTCGAGAGTTAATATCTCTCAAACCAATTAATCAATTTGATTGAATCTTTTTGCAACTTGTTCCTTGTAGTACAAACTTTAATAAGGTAAGAATCAATATTGGAAAATTCCCAACAATTTTTTTTCCAATTTTTCAAAATTGAATTTTATCACATTCCTAATTTAGAAATGTACATCTCTCTATCCTTTGGTAGGTCCTAGTAAGATAAAGGTGTCTTTCGACTTGAACCTTTACCATATAGCAATAAAGTCAATTAGAATTCAAAGTAGCATTAGCCTTGAACTAAGAATCCTTGGTGATTGATTATCACTACTATGTGCAGAACTTTTCAACCAAATTTCCAAATACCTGCACATTTATGGCCATGTGCTACATCTTAGGATTTTCATAAGTGCCATAGAGACTAGCTCAAATCTCGTAGAAGCGGCCCCACTTCCTGCACTTATATAGGTAAATCTACTAAGGTGCACTTGTATGACTTGCACCCTCCTTTAAGGACATAGATTTATTAAGGGAATAACTCCCACCCTCCTCTTGTTCTCCATACAAGTATGCACTACCTTGAGATGGCATGAAGATTAAAATCTTCATCTTTTAGTGCATCTTTGGTTATAAATACAACGTGTTTTTCCATTGAACTAGAAGACTAGAGGTTATTCTAGTATCTAGTTGGTTTCCACGTGTATGTTACCTCTCTAATTTCATGAGCTTCAAACCCATCTCTCTGGAAGTTTGCCATATTATATCCCTGCCTAGGCCTTTCGTAAAGGGATCTGCCAAATTTCCTTTGGACTTCACATAACTAATAGTAACAACTCCTTTGCAAAGTTGTTCTCTCACATAGCTATGTCTAAGACTTATATGTCTAGACTTCCCATTGTATACCTTACTATATGCCCGCGTTAACGCTACCTCGTTATCACAGAATATAGAAATTGCAGGCATTGGCTTAGGCCATAGAGGAATTTCTATCAACAGGTCTCTTAGCCATTCCGCCTCCTTAACCGTCATTGCCAAAGCAATAAACTCGGACTCCACGATCGAATGTGAAATCAAAGTTTGTTTCTTGGAACCCCAAGAAATAGCACCTCCACCTATGGTAAAAATTCAACCATTTGTGGACTTTGTTTCATCTGAGTCCGTGATCCAGTTTGCATCTGTGTACCCTTCCAAAACGGCAGGAAATTCTTTATAAGTTAATGCATAGTCCATTGTGTCCTTAAGATACTTAAGTACTCTTAACACCGCATTCCAATGGACTTGCCCGGGGTTATGAGTAAATCTACTCAAAACACCAACTGCAAATGCTATATCTGGCCGGGTACATTGCATGATATACATCAAGTTGCTAATAACACTAGAATACTCTAGCTGAGAGACACATTTCCCTTCATTTGCCCTCAACTTGATAGAAGGGTCATATGGGGTAGTAACCGAGGCACAATTCTCGTGATTAAATTTCTTTAAAATTTTCTCAATATAATGAGATTGTAACAAAGAAATAGAATTCGAGGATCTAATTATTTTCATTCCCAATATAACATTGGCTTTCCCCATATCCTTCATATCAAATGATGAAGATAGAAATATTTTAGTTTCCAACACAATATCTAAATCAGTACCAAAGATTAACATATCATCCACATACAAACATATTATCACACCACGTCCTTTATCAAACTTAGAATAAACGCATTTGTCACATTCTTTTATTCTAAATCCATGAGAGAGAACGACTTGGTCAAATCGTTCATGCCACTGTTTAGGATCTTGTTTTAAGCCATACAAAGATTTGATAAGCTTACAAACCTTTGTTTCTTGGCCCTTTAGTACATCACCTTCCGGTTGTTCCATGTACACCTCCTCATCTAAAATATCATTTAGAAAAGCAGTCTTGACGTCCATTTGGTGTATAACTTGTTTGTTAATGTTCAATAAAGCAAACAATAATCTTATAGTGCTAAGTCTAGCTACCGAAGCATAAGTGTTGAAATAGTCAATTCCTTCCTTTTGTTAAAAACCTTTTGCTACAAGTCTAGCTTCATACTTATCTACGGATCCGTTTGGCTTAAGCTTTCACTTAAAGATTCATTTGCAGCCTATTGGTTTAAACCCTGGTGGTAAATCAGTCAATATCCAAGTTTGGTTTGACATTATCGACCCCATTTAATCATTTATAGCTTCTTGCTACAAGTTAGAATCTCGAGAAGTTATGGCTTCTCGATATGTAAGAGGGTCATGTTCTACGTTATACATATGAGAGTAATCACCTTCATTTCTACTTCACTCAACTAAGAATTAGTAGAAATTTGGACCATAGGTTTTTTTAATCCTTGCTTTCTTACTTCTCCTTAGTTCACCTCCTTCTCCCATTTCCAAAGTAGGGTGAACTTGATCCTCACCGACTGTGTCTTCACTTTTCCGATTTCTAGAGAAAGAATTTTTAAAAAATTCTACATCTCTAGATTCCAAAATAATATTTTGGCTAACGGATTTCGTTGATTCCATGGTTAAGAATCTATACGCTTTGCTATGTTGAGCAGAGTCTATGAAGACACATTCGATTGCCTTTTCCCTCAATTTGGGTCTTTTAGGATTGGTTAGCCTTACTAATATCCTACACCCCCACACTTTAAGGTGCCCAAAAGAAGGATTTCTCTTCTTCCATAACTCGTAGGGTGTGACATTAGATATCTTGTGGGGTATACGATTAAGTATATATGCAGAAGTCATGAGTGCTTCCCCGCACAAATTCTTAGGCAAATCAGAAGTAAGTAATAAGGTATTAATCATTTCTTGCAAGGTCCTATTTTTCCTCTCGGCTACACCAGTTTGTTGTGAACTATAAGGAGCTGTAACTTGGTGTAGGATACCCCAAGTTTCAAATAGATCATCAAAGGAAAGATATTCACCTCCCCTATCCGACCGTAAAATTTTAATCTTACGATCTAATTGATTCTTTACTTCTACTTTGTAAATTTTAAATTTATCCAAAGCTTCATCCTTAGTCCTTAGTAGGTACGTGTAAGTATAACATGAACAATTATCTATAAATGTAATGAAATATCTTTTACCACCCCTTGTTAGGTGACATTCCATTTCACACAAGTCCGAATGTACTAATTCTAATAATTGTGTTTTCCTCTCAACCCTTTTAGATTTTATACAAACTGAACATTTCTCTAAACTAGGTGAAGTATTTTGAGGCATTAAACCCAATTTTACCATACTTCTCATGCGTTTGTAATTAACATGACATAGTCTAGAATGCCATAAATTAAATGGAACAACAAAATAAGCAAATTTAGTATCTTTATTAGCAAGAGTAAGCTTGTACAATCCATTGGTTACATATCCCTTGCCTACATAGTTTCCTCCTTTGGTCAGAATAACACTATTTGACTCAAACAGAATCTTAAACCCAAACTGATTAAGCATACTAACAGATATAAGATTCTTCCTAACATCGGGAACAAAAAGTACATCCTTTAGGGTAAGCTTCTTTTCAAATGAGAGATAGAGCACCACAGTTCCTTTGTAAATGACCTTGGCTGTAGATGAATTTTCCATGCAGAGATGATGCCCCTCCGCAACTGGCTCGAGGTCCTTGAAAAAATTTCTATTTTTAGCAGTGTGCTTGGTTGCACCGGAGTCCACCAACCACTCATCATCTTCCCCCATCATGTTGGCTTCGAAAACCACTACAACGAAGTCCTCGTTGTCAACCACATTGGCATGGTCCTTTTTCTGCCTCTTAGCCACTCGGAAATTCTTCTTAAAGTGGCCAATTTTCCCACACTTCCAACAAGCCTTTTTAGGCTTGTCTTGCCGGTTGGTAGAAGCAGAAGCTTCACCATCAAGCTTACGCTTAAAGCCACTTAAGGAGCCATGATCTACCACAAGAGCCTTGGAAGACTTGTTGTCTTCCAACTCAAGCCTATCCAAGTTTCGAGAGTTCTCTTCAACTTGGATATACTTGACCAACTCTTACATGGTCATGGCATCCTTCTTTTGTTTCAACTGCTTTCGACATTCTTTCCAAGCTAAAGGTAATTTAGAAATTATAGTAGACACTTGGAAAGACTCGTCAAAAGAGTGGTCCTCCAAAATAATTAAATTTATAATCATTTGCAGTTCATGAATTTGAGTAATAAAAGACTTGCTATTTACCATGTGAAAGTCAAACAACTTACTGATTAGGAATCTTTAATTCCCAGCGTCCTCCGTCTTGTAATTGCTGTCGAGATCATCCCATAGTTTCTTCGCGGTGCTGTTTGCGTACTTGATCTCGTACACGTCGTATAAAGTGTCGGACAGCCCTCCCAAAATGTAGCCCTTACAGTAGGTGTCATCCTCCTCCCACCTTTGCTTTTGCTTCATGGCAGTTTGCTTTATTGCTTCGTCTGCAGCTTCATCCACATAGGCAATCTTTAATGTAGAAAGAACAAAGTACATCTTGCTCTTCCATCACTTAAAGAAAGAGCCATCGAACTTAGCCAGTTTCGAGATGTCGTTGATCACAGGCATCCTTGAAGTATTATCCATCATAGCCAAAATATTGTCTTAAGTTGTTGAAAAAACATTATTAAGACAGTATGTAGAAACTTGACTGAAAATGCCTGAGTCGAATGTGTTGCACTCTTTCCTTAAAATAGTATTTGCTCCCTTATAATCTGCTTAGGGTAGTAGCAAATCCGCCTCCTAAGATAAAACAGGCAAAACTCTGTTGATCACAACAGATTGCAATCAACAGACATAAATTTGAGAGAGAGAGTAAGAGAGAATTTGAAGTATGAAAATGATCTGACCATCAGCCGTATTTATAGATACCAAAGGGTGCCTAGAACAGGTGCAAACTGTTGTAGCAGTTAAGTGACTCTGCAGATGCCACTTAACAGTCACAATCTGTAGACACAATGAACAACTGCAATATTTGAACTAAAAGGCACCTTAAACAGGTGCCATTTCAAATTTAAACAGATCTGAAATTTGTTTAATTTGGACAACAATCACACTGTTTTAGTCCAAAATTGCAACTCCAGGCTGAATTTGTCGTAAAAAGTTAAGCTGGGCTCGGGGCGAGGGCTCCTAGCGAAGTGCAAAGTGCGCCTAAAGTGCCAATAGCGCCTTTACGCCCCCGTCGGCGCGGGCAGGCGTGCGGTGCGGTGCGGTGCACCGTACATGTGCAAGTGCATGGCCATGCATACCATGTGCTTCTAGAACAATATGGTATGTCACATGGCCATTTAAATACCCTTAACTTTTCCATTTTCCAAGTCATGTGAGAACCCACTACATGATTATTTTCAACCTTATTAAATGCCAATGTTTGAGAGTTAATATCTCTCAAACCAATCAATCAATTTGATTGAATCTTTTTGCAACTTATTCCTTGTAGTACAAATTTTAATAAGGTAAGAATCAATATTGAAAAATTCCCAACAGTAAGTATAGGAGGAAAGGAATGTAATAGCTTTCAAGGGGGTGGAGTTACTACTATCCAAATTCGGGGACACTTTTTGGTTTTCTCTCTTTCGCTGGGCCGAAGAAGACTTCTTTTCTTTGCATGCCACCTTAGCTACTTGTTTAAACAATTTATGTTGCTTAAGTGTGTTTGTATATGGGCCAAGCCCGTTTTTAGCACTGTTTTGTCATTTAAATTTACTCTATTAGAAAAAAAATGTCTGAACAGTACTAAAGCAATTTGGTTTCTGTTGCAAATATGATGAATAAGTTTTATTTGTAACAAGTTGTCATGGTTGTGAATGCAAATGGACCTAGAGATGCCAGACTTGGGAGTTAACACTGATGATGTGCACGATCTTGATAATTTTGTGAATGCATGGGTTTTGTCAAGTGTTGAACACCTCTAGAAGGTTAATGATAATTTTCGTGAACAAATTGAAGTTGTATGAAAGTCTATGATGCATTTTAACAATATGTATTACTAGATTTCTTGAATTATGAATCATGGATCTTGATAATTTTGTTAATGGTTTGATGAATGTGATTTTTTCTTTTACTTTGATCTTGATTTTGCGTACGCCTTGTTGTATATAAATTGCAAAAAGAAAAATAAAGACCTACAAAGGCGGTCAATGTCTTATAATCAATAACATGTCTAGGCGGTCAGTGTTGCCGGCATAAGCCTATTTATTTAAGAAATTAAAAATCTGAAAAAACCTATAGCGGCGGTCAGTGTCGTTGTCTATAATCTTCTAATTAATTTTTAAATTTAAAAATTATTTAACTATGGCGGCGCCAAAGACCGCGGACTTAGATACCGACTGCTAGTGAAACCAACATTAAAGGGCAGATAAGGGGGAGATATGCCGGCGTTTGACCACTGGTATAGACCTGTATGATCGCCGACATATGTCTACCGCAACGGGACCAAAGGCGTCGCTGCCCTAGCGCCAGCAAAACCTATGCCAATGGTTTTTTGGCTTACGGCAGCGTTTCCCGGCCGCCGGCATAGGTGGTTTTTCTTGCAACATGAAAAAAAAAATAGAGAATGAGATATTGAATAACTTAATACGCTGCTTCCTAAAGGTTTTATCGACCTTATTCTAACCATACCTATCCCTTTATTCCATGACAAGTAGGATACAATCCTCTGGCCCTTTGATAAGGGTGAGTGCATGGTAAATTCAGCCTAGAACATACTACTTTTAACCATACACACCTGCAAGGTGATTGGAAGTGGTTATGGAAAATGCCCTGCCCGCCTAGGATACAAAGCTTCTTCTGGAAATATGCCCACTACGCTTTTCTGCTCTAAACCAAGCTGAGATGGCTCCTAGTTAATCCTGCCCCACGGCTCTGAGGAAACGGAGACGATTGACCACTGTTTATGCGAATGCCACATTGTTCAAAATATATGGAAATCCGTAAAGCCCGAATCCATCTCCTGTACAAAGATGGCCCAACCCCTACATGTGTGGTGTAAGGTCAACTCCCAAAGTGGAAAGATAAACAATCCGAACAACATCCCTGGAACACCCTAGCTATTTGCCTTCCTACTATCATTAATCTGGGAGCATAGGAATAAACTAGTTATCTAAGCCCTTCTTGTGATATGATAGCTAAAGAGGCAAGCACGTGCGCAAGAGAATACTTTTTCTTATCAATACGAAAAATGACAAGACTCGAATATCGACAAGTATTCAAGTTCGTTAGACTCCACCCCAGCCCCAATGGTTTAAACTAAACATGGGTGGTATTGCCCAACCAAATTCTTATAAAGCGGGCGTAGCGGTGCTGACCGCTAGACACCTTAGAGACTCAAACAACAATACAGCTGAATGGTGGGCTGTCGGGGATGAACTAGTACCGGCCTAAAATCATAATTATAGAAAGATCATGTTAGATATCAATTATCAAAATGTTACTATAATGCTATTAAATGATACACCCGTTTTTCATATGTATCGGGACATAAACTTTTGTGCGAACTTCATGATAAAACGGAGGGCAATTAGCAACAGGGATACCTTTTGTGGAATCATGAGCCCATTTTTTTTTGTCTACCCTCCTAACCAAAGACGTAAGTGGGAGAGTCATCTCACGATCTGTAACTCAACAAAATAATAATTAATAATAAACAAATTTTTACCAGTCTTCCACAAAAACAAAAAAAAAGAACAGTTGTGTGCATTTTTTTTTATATGTTTGGACATTCCCTCACACCAAGAAAAACAGTCTTTACCGAAGGACTTTTAGCGATGGATCAAAATCCTTCGCTAAAAGTCATTTAGCGACGGAAAGCCCCGTTAGTAAAGATCCACCACTAAAGGCTTTTTTTGACGGAACTGCCCGTCAGTAAAAACCTTTAGCGATAGATCTTTACCGACAGAGTAGCCGTCGCTAAAGGCTTTTTCCCAATTTTTAATTTTTGGTAGAATTTTTAAAATATTTTTGAAAAATATTAAGCCACTGAGTATTAGTGACGGAATAAAATCCATCGCCAAAAGTAATGTTTAGAAAATTTTAATGGCTTTTGGCGACAGAATACATCCATCTCTTAAAAAACTGTCGCTAAAAGTCATTAAATAATTTGAAAATAGGACCTTCAGTAAGGACTTTTAGCAACGGCTTATTCCGTCGCTAAAAGCAGATTGTGGCAACAGATTGTTTCCATCACCAAAAGTCATTTAAAAAAATTTGAAAACAGCACTTTTAGTGACGAACCTTTAGCGACAGATAATGTCTGTCACTAAAACTCTTAAGAACAAAAACCCTAATTTCCTCTCTTTCTCCATGTCGCCTTCTCCTCTCTCTCTCTCTCTCTCTCTCTCTCTCTCTCTCTCTATTTCTACCGGCGTCCTCTGTCTTCTATCCTTTGTCCTCTGTCCCCCACCCCGCCTCCCTTCCCCCACCCCGCCATCACCTCTGTCGAACCCTTCTTCGGCCAGTCGTGACCACCACTGCTGCGGTCCACCACTGCCGCACCACCACTGCCGCTACCTACAACTACATGTTAGAATTATACGTTAGAGATCATTATATGTTAGAATTCTCATTGCATGTTAATTTTATGTTAGAAATAATTACGTGTTAAATATATGTTAGATTAAATTGTTAAATTATTATTGAATTTGTTATAATTATTGTTGAATTTATTTTCTTATAGGTAATGTATGAAATCGCTGTTAAGGTGTTAGTTTGATAGTCTGTATGAGACTAAAATCACCGTCTTTGGGTTTGAGAGAAAAAAAAATGATAATCAACTGTTGAACCTTAAAAACTAATAATAAAAAGTATCGACAGCAGACGACCAATTATAATGACTAATTAAATGTTAAAAAATAATTATTAAAATAATCAACAACTGTGATCCTAATCAAAAGCTATAATGCAATGATCGAGTGACATCAACAACAACGATCTTAATTAAACCATACTTAAACCCTAAATCCTAAACCCCAAACTCAAACCTTAAACCCCAAATCCAAAATCCTAAACCCCAAACCCTACATTCAAACCCTAAATCCTAATTAAACCCTAAATATAACCCTAATCCCTACACTGTAATTAAACTCGCAACTATTATTAAACCCTAAATACAACTTAATCCTAACTAAACTGTGAACCCTACCACCACCTAAACCCTAACCCACACCCTAACTATATACATCCCTGAACCAAACTTTAAACTAAACCTGACTATTTATCCTAAACCAAACTAAACCAAACTTTAAACTTTAAACTAAACTATATACCCTTCTATTTATCCTAAATTGTGTCCCTACATCGCAATATTCTATCTAGGAAAAAAAGTCGTAGATGATGAAGAGGAAGCTAGATGTAGAAAGTGTTGAAGATGATGCATATGAGGATGAGTCTACAGATTAAGATGATGAATTACAAGATGAAGAGAACGATGAGTCTCAAGAAGAAGAGGATGATGAGTCTGAAGATGAAGACGATGATGATTCTCAAAATGAAGATGATTGCCTTGTAATGCTATAATGTTTATGACTTGTAATAAGTAACTTGAATATATCACTTAATTTTACTATATAACAAAGTCATCTTCCCAATAAGACATGTACTTGATTACTCCGTGGTAGTATGTTAACTTACTCGTTCATTCGGTTCTTAGTAGAAAATATATATACTAACATAATATTCACTGTAAGTTTCTGCTATCAATTATGGATAGGCTACGGGCCATTCGTGGTCGCGGTGGACACTGAACTGCGTCCACGCTACTGGCTGGGCCCTCGACATTGCCTGCTCATGACAAGACACATAGCATGGGCATCCAGCAGACCTGGCCTCAGCTTCAGCCCCAGCCCCAGGCCAAGCCCTCCCAGCCGCGTGCTGATTCTTTTTCTTTAGTGGGTTCGACGACATTTGGTATATTTGATATTAGCATTTTAGCAATGCCAACCTTATATTTGACAAATTTAATGTTGGTATTTTGTAAGATTTCATCGAGACTGTGGACCCACATGTGGGGTCTGCATCAATCTCCAATAGAAAGGCGAGTTACTCTCACCGAGGATGGGCAGTAAGTAAAACATGACATAATGTAGTTGAAACTTTAATGATTTTGATAATTATTACTGTTCACTTATTTAATGCTATTAATGTTATTCTTTATCAGAATCCTAGAGTGTTAGGCGAATACGAAGATCGGAGTTCTTGTGAAGGGCCCTTTCTTTGAGCCGCTGTTATACCGGAAGGACTGAGATGTTGGGAGGAAGGAGGCCCTATGGGAGGAGTGGCTGGTATTGTGTAATACCTTGAAAATATCAAAAATTAATCTAACCGTGAGTTAAATTAATTAAGGAAGGCAATTTTAATTAAGTAGTATTACGTGAGTGATAATTAAGTGTTAAAGAGCTAAATAAGGGGTTAGTGTAGCATTGGGGATTAAAATATAATTTTGAAAAGTTGGGGGGAATGCAATTTTAAAAATATAGTGAACGGGATACATATTTTTATTAAGTAGGATCATTTTGATGATAATTTGGTATTAGGGGGTTAACTGAGGGGTTAATGTGGTCTCAGGATCAAAGTGTAATTTTTCAAAGTAGAGGTCAAAATGTAATTTTAGGAAACTTTAGGGGCCAAAGTGTAAATTTTGAAAATTGACAAGAGGAGTCATGAATTTGGGAGAAATCAGCTCCGAAGTTGCCATCTCCTAGTTTCTCTAAGGCGGAGTAAGTAAAATTAAGTTATAAAGTATTGTTGGATAAAGATTGGTGAAGGGAATTATGAAAGAAATTGTGGGGTGAAAAATGCAAATACAAGAAAGTTGTGAACGGTAGTAGTGGTGTGAACAGTAACCGTGAAGAAGATAGAAACAGGGAGGGAAAATGAGAAGGAAAAAAGAGAGAAGAAAAAGAGGGGAAGAAGAAGAAGACAGAGAAAAGAAAATCCCAAATCTATCAGGGTAACCTTTTTGTTTCAAACTATGAATTGTGAAAAAAATTGTGAGTAATTGAGTTGAAGAATCCGTTATGTATATGTGTGTGCGTGCGCGAGCGTGTGTGTGTATGTGTGTGTGTGTGTGTATATATATATATATATATGCATAAATTATGATGAAATTATGTATAGTTTGGGTGTACGAAAGCTTGGAAAGGAAAATATTTGAGAAGAATTTCTGCGTTTAGTGTGGGTTCGGTGTGTTCCAGGTGTGTGTTTATTAGTGTGTTTCGGATGTGAATAGAAATGGGGATTTGGGTGGAATAATTAATTAAATTGTGTGTTAGAGGTGCAAAAAGATGGAATTAGATGAAATTGAGTGGAATTCGGGATGGTGGTGCTGAAAAATGGAATTCATATGGAGTTTTGGCATTTGGCAGTGAGAGGGGAGAGCTTGAAGATGAAGACTGTGTGAAAAAAGGTGAATTAGTTTGTGTGTGTTTGATGTGAATAGTGACTATTTTTGTCACTAAAAGTGGAATTTAATGAATCAGTTTAAAATTTAAAATTTTAAAAATAGTTAGGGTCAGATTTAGCTAAAATGCAAAAAAGAGACCCTAGTTATTTTTAAAAGACCTATATTGTGAAAAAATTTCGGATGGTCGAGAACAAGATTAACGAATGCAGGAATTTTGGAATTTACATTGAAATTTAAAATATCAAACTAGCGCGATTTTGGGCAAAAATTTTATGAGGACCATAGGATGCTGAGAGTTTTCTTTCCCAAAATTTTGGTCATTCCGAAGTTGTTAATTATTTTTTGCCGAACTAGCTTTTAAGCGCTCGATCCGGATACCGGTTCTAAAATTCCTTTTAGCTCAAAAATGACATCGGCACGCTTAAAATAACATTTCAAAGTGTTTTTGAAATTTTTCTGGTGTTGGAAATCCTCTGGGGGCATTTTGGTAATTTGTCACCCAGAGAGGGATATTTTGGTAAATTTTTTTTCAAAGGACCTATTAGTCTAGGAAGGAATGTAAACACCTGAAAGGTTGTTTTAAAGTAGATTTAGAGTGTGGGGATGGTAGTGAACCCTCAAGGGGCATTTTGGTAATTTTACATAAGTTGGGGTGTTTTGGTAAATTTTCTCTTGAAATTTTTGAGGGACTATTTGGTCTATAAATGATATAATACATTTAAAGAGTAATTTTAAAGCGTTTATGGGGGGTTGTGTAGCGGTCATCAGGAGGTATTTTAGTAATTTGACATATTGGCTCTAAATTTTTAAGAACACGTGTTATTCAGCGTCCGCACTGACGGGAACAAGGAATGGTGTAATATGTCTAAATGAGTTTTGTTATCAATAATGCATCTATAAGACTAAGTAAAGGATCCGATTGTCGAATCAGATTAACAAGCTGTCATAAGACGCTAGGAAAGGTTAAATTGAAAGGGATAGAAAAGGTGTGCGTGGATGTCTGAATGATGTCTAACGAGCTAGGTATTATCTGACTAGGTGATGCCGCTCGTTGTGGTCAAGAATTGCGAGTTGCTTCGGTGATAAGCCAATAAGGTAAGGATAATGCGGTTCTGCTATGCTAATTAATTGTTTCAGTTAGTATGACATGTTGATGACGTTTATGTTAAACTCTTGTTGTTATGATTGGGCTATGGTAGTTATTGTGAACCGAAAAATCATATGTTTGGAAAACATGTGGGCATAACAAATTATGCTAGCAACAATGAAAATATCTTTTTTTTGGAAATTCCATTATTTTATTTAGGACTTGACCTTCATGGTCCCCCTGCCTAGTTGCTTTATCTCGATTTTCCGATTTTGATCAAACACGTTAGACATGCTTGTTGGCTGCCTTACCATGCAGTATTGTACTTTGGATTCAAGGGAAAGACCCATACATCTGCATTTGTCAGGGAAGAAAAGTCAAGAATGCATTGTATCAATGCTTCTACTATAGGCAAGCTTGACCTTCATCAGCTCATATTGCTTAATATTTTCTCAAGTTGTTGGACTAGATTTGGCAAGTCAGGCTTCAACTCCAGTTTATTAAAAAATCATATATATATATATATATATATATATATATAGCATATATAGGCTTAAATGACTAATTTTTTCCCTTAAAATATCCTTTTCTAATTAATATTTTCATTAAAAAAGGATGATTAAGTTTATTTTTGACTTATAATATTTCTTTCCCATTAAATATCCTTTTTAAATTAGAGTGTTATTTAAAATGACGATGTTTTTGATTTATCGCAGGGCATCAAGTCTCTTTCCTTAGAATACACATATTGAGATATATGGTTTTGTTGGAGTTAAGGATTGTTTTGGCTTTTGACTTAGAACTTTTTTCCATTAATTACCTATTTTTAATAAGAGTGTTAGTAAAAGTTAAGTTTTTTTCTTTTCTTTTTCACTTCTCACATGATATCAAGCCTCTTTCGTTAAAATATTTTTATTGAAATATATGATTTTCTTAGAGTAAAGGGTTGTTATGACTTTTATTGAAAAAAAGGGAGGAAAAAACCTTACGAAAATCCTATAAAATCACCCTTGAATTCTTGCATGCTTTCTAATTATTGAAAAAATTCATATCAAATCTCATTGCCTCCATTCACGTTAAAACTAAACTACCTTAGACCTAAGCCCACACATTTATTTTTAAACCAATTATATCAAGGCCTTGTTGCCCATTTCCTTGCAAGGAATAAGTGTCCTATTCATCCATTTAATTTTCCTTTAGTTCTTATTTGAGCATGCTAGTTTTAGGTTAAATGGATGGATATCAGATTAGCGATTGAACTTATGTTTATGTGTTTACTTTTGCTTGAAGAAATTCTTTTGAGAATAATATGTTGTGCGGCATCTCCATTTCTTTCATTGGAGTAGTTTGTAATAGGATTTTTAGAGATATTGTATTCTATTATTTTCCTATATATTTCCAGAAAGCCTTGCACGGAGATGTAATTTTGCATGCACATTATTCAAACTGGAATCTTCTTAGCATAAGTTATTGGAATGCTAATAGGGCTCAATCGAGTCCTTGCACACTTTATTGTATGGTGCGATTATGTTGTTATAAATTACCATGCAGATGATTTATTACATTGTGGTTTTCATGATATGAAATTTATTGTGAAAAATTACTTGAAAAATATGTTCCTAACTCACGTACGTGAGAGATAATTACGAGCTTATCAAAATTTTAATTTTATGATGTGGGGAAGGTTAATATTTTTTTCATTTTAATTTTCAAAAATAAATAGTAAGATGTATAATTAATGTCTTTTTCTTTGTGCAAACTAGTGTAGTGAACAAATGGCCATCAATAATATCATAGCTGATCTCGTTAAGGGTGAAAAACTTAAAGGAGATAATTATGACGTTTGGCACAAAAGAAGATGAAATTCATGTTGAAAGAACAGGAGCTCAAAGAGCACTTGACCGAATAGATGGTCGCGCCCACTTAGGGGTAACCTTAAGAGACTACGCTACCTACCAGAAATGGCATGAAAAAGATTGTAGTGCGCACTACACCTTGTAAAATGATATAATCAGGTCGTTTAATGAACTTCTAACTTGCAAAGCTGTATGGGATCAACTCAAGTTCTCTTTTGGTGGAAGCTCAACTACACAGCTCCCTAGTCTTGTGATTAAGTTTAAGGCATACAAAAAAGGCCCTAAGCATATCATGAATAAACATCTTAGGATAATGTCTAGTATGATTGGTGAGCTAAGGGATGATGGTCATGCGCTCACAGATGAGCAGTAAGTAAGGGCTGTTATAAGGTCCCTTCCTGACCCATGGGCCAATATGAAATAGATATTGACCCATAGTAAAAACATCAAGAACTTTTTTGATGTTTCATAGCATGTCATCCTTGAGGCTAAGACTTGAGATGCTGATAGGACCCTTACTTATGTCGCCAAAGGGGGATTACACAATATAAATGGCAAGCGCGAAAGACAAAGTAAGAAAGACAAGAAAGGTGAGGCTAGCACTTCTACGCCATAGGAAGGAAAAATAAAGAAAAGTAAGAGAGGAAAACGTGGCGGAAGAAAATATTTTTCTAAAATCAAATGGTTCAACTGTCAACAGCAAGGACACTTCGCTCGTGATTATACTGAGCCGAAGAGGGTACCTTCTGAATCTCTCTCAATTATTTGTTTCTTCACATATAATGGTTTCTGATTCTTTACTTTTGTGATTTGTGGATACATGTGAAATAAAACATGTAGCACGTGATCAAGAGGGGTTCGTAGATTATCACCGAATTTCAGAGGGGAAGTAAACAAATCTTAAGGAGAAACAACAGCTTCGAGGAGGTACTAGGGGTTGGTTCTTACTAGCTTAAGTTGCACACTGGGCGAACAATGCTTCTTGAGGATGTGCGATATGTACTCATTGTTCGGCTTAATCTACTTTCAGTTACTGCTTTATTAGGCAATGGTTTTTCCTTTAATTTTAAGGATAATAAGTTAGACATCTTTTTGGGTAATGTTTTGCATGGACATGGTTTTTGCATGGATAGTCTTTTTCATTGCATTCAATTGATTCTCAGTCCTCTTATTCTTATGGGTGAATGATAATATCGTGAATGATTCTGCAACCTGGCATGCAAGACCGGGCCACATAAGCCAAGATAGAATGACTTGTTTGGCTAGAGAAGACCTTTTGGGCCCATTCACAAAAGTCAATCTACAAATATGTGAGGCTTGTTTGACCGCTAAAGCATGCAAGAAGCCTTTTGGAAAGGCTGTGAGAGCAACTTAGCCACTTGAGCTAGTTCACTCTGACATATGTAGACCTACGAGTATAAAGGCATGCCATGGCGCCTTACACTGATAGATCATTATATGCGATCTAATTACATGTATCTGGTATCTCACCGCTAAGAAACTTTCGACTATTTTAAATGCTTTGTCGTAGAGGTTGAGAATCAGAAAGAGAAGAGTTTAAAAACTCTTCGCACTGACCAGGTACATGAATATTTGTCTGATCACTTCAAGAAGTTTGTAAGGAATAAGCGATATGCAGGCAACTTACTATTCCTAATACTCCTCAACAAAATGGTGTTGCAAAAAGAAGAAATAGAACATTGTTAGATATGGTTAGGTCTATGATGGTGCAAGCAAGCCTCTCAATATCTTTCTAGGGTAATGCCCTTTTGACTGCAGCCTATGTACTTAATTGTATACCTTCACAATTAGTCAAATTCACCCCATATGAGCTTTGTAATGTCCGAAAGCCAAATTTTGATAACTTGCACCCATGGGGCTCAACAGGTTATGTTCACAGTACTTCTCATAATTATAAAAAACTAGGGCCTAGAGCTAAAAAGATAGTATCTTCTTAAGATATTCTAATAACTCGAAAGGCTATGTGATGAGAGCTAAAAATAATACCTTCTTAAGGTATTCTGAAAACTCTAAAGGCTATGTGATGTATGGTAAACATCCAAATGGTGGAAAGATTGAAATAGAGTCTTGTGATGTCGATTTCATAGAGTGATTGTCCTAATATTGGAGACGATAGTAATAACCTTGACTTCTATGAGTTAGAGGAGGTTGAAGCCACTTTACCATCTCCAAGCGAAAGAGTGGAATTAATCTCCTCTCTTGTTGTCACTGAAAATAGTATTAGTGACCCTCAACCTAGTGGGAGCATCCCAGACAGTGGGAGCACACCACCAGAAACATGAGGTCAAAATGATTCTCAGCTGCATAGAGATGCGCATAGAAGAGTTTCGCGTTGTCGTTATGAGATTGATGGAGAAATTCTTATGTGCACTCCAACTGATAAAGATGAGCCCACTTCTATGGAAGAAACCTTATCTTTAACTGCTAGTAATGAGTGGATGGCTACAATGAAGGTGAGTTGAGCTCAATGGTGAAGAATCAGGTCTGGGAGTTAGTTGACCTTCTGTTAGTCATAAAATTGTTAAAAACAAGTGGGTTTTAAAAGTCAAGCGCAAGGTAGATAGGTCAATTGAAAAGTATGAGGCACGTCTTATGGCAAAAGGCTATACCACAGCGCAGTGTGGACTATTAAACAATGTCCCTGGTGGTGAGTTTTGCTTCAATTCACCTGATCCTAACTATTGTCGTCTAGTAGGATTCAAAATATTTTTAGATGGACGTTAAAACTACGTTTCTCAATGAAGAACTAGACAAAGAGATTTATATGGCTCAACCTGAGGGTTTTGAAGTTAGGAGACATGAGCCCAACGTTTGCTGACTCTACCGTTTTATATGGTCTCAAACAGTCATCTAACAGTGATACTTTAGATTTCATCATGCCATTACCTCTATAGGTTTTGTAATGATTGAACAAGACCATTTCATTTATGTAAAACGATTTAAGAAAAGTATTATGATCATTTCTTTGTATGTGGATAACATTCTTTTAGCTGGGAATGACATGAGTTCCATTGTCACATCACTAAACAGTGGTTATCCTCAACTTTTGAGATGAAGACCATGGGAGAAGCTAATTATGTGCTCGGGGTTTAAATCATACGTTATCATCCAAATAGATTTCTTGGTTTGTCTCAATAGACATACATAAAGAAAGTCATTGAACATTTTTGTATGCAGAACTCAAAACACGTAGACACTCTAATGGACAAAAATGTACTTAAGCACGACCAATGCCCAAGAATGATGAGGGAAAGAATCAAACATCTAAAGTTCCTTACGTGGCTATAATAGGGAGTTTGATGTACTATGTGTTGTGCACGCGTCCAGACATCTGCTATGCAGTTGGAATGGTGAGTCGTTCTTATAGTAATCCTGGACTAACTTATTAGAATGCGGTGAAAAGGATTCTTCGATACCTACGTGGAACCCCTCAACTCGTCTTGTGTTATTATGGTGGAGACTTGAGAGTGAGAGGATACAATGATGCTGATTGGGGTGTGATAGAGATAAGCGGATATTAACTTTAGGTTATGCATTCATACTAGGAGGAGGAGCTATCTCTTGGTGCATCAAGAAACATACTTGCATTGCCCTATCCACGATGGAGTCAGAGTATGTTGCTTGTTCAGTAGCAGTCTAGGAAATTGTTTGGTTGGGATTATTTTTACAGGCTCTAAGGGTTACGGCTCACGCAGTGACAACACAGTTGGGCTAGATTTTGTAAAGGATCCCAATTATCATGAGAAGGCTAAACACATAGGCCTTCGTTAGAACTTTACTTGCGCAAGGAGAGGAGACCATGAAGCGCACACACTCACTCACACACACACACACACACACACACACACTACATAGGGTTTCATATGTTTTTTATGGCATCTCATGTACTTGACATTATTTATTATATTTTTCATTCCATGATTTAAGTTTATTTTAGAATGAATGCATTATCTTTGTGATTACATATATATCCTTATTAAGAGTGTCATCAGGCTCGAATTGACCGACTCACATGGTTTGTTCACCTTGGCTCTAAGTTAGCGAGCAAGATGAGATATAATTATCTTCGGCGTCGAGAGGGCGAATAAGATGACACAGCTAGTGATGCAAACATGTTGCCTTAGTCGGAGCTAAGATAAGACCTAAAAGTTAGGTCAATCATAGAGTATCTCCACAGCTCTAGGTAGCCTGTGTATAGCTGAATATGAGATTTCAGACAGGCACTATGAGAGTGACTGGGCTAAAAATCTCAAGGTAGGCGCTTGTTCAACGACTAGACTCTGATTCATGTGACGTATTTTATTATACATTTATGTAACACGCCCTCGGGGGTTACGCCATAACATGCAAATTATACTGCATGTGCATATGCAAAATGCAGACCAACAGTGGGAGTAAGGAATGAATCCTTGCTACATCACCGTGTGAGCCATTTGGATCGAAATATTTTTGATCTATATAGTACCCTTTTTACTTTAGACTATGTCATGAAGAGGATATTCGATGTCACTACTTTAGCATGTATCCTTGGATCATATGTGTTAAAGGATACACTGGATTCCGCACCCATCATTAAAGAAGAGAATCAAAAACAATAATAGAAAATAGAGGCACACAAGATTTATGTGGTTCGGCAAAAGCCTACTCTACGGTGGTAGCAGCGATTTTACTATGTTTGTCACTGGAGATTACAGACCTTTGTCTCTTTACTACAAACTCTCTCAAAGAATGGCTCATCTCTTGTTCTACTAAAAGAAGGACTCTTCTCTCTTTGACCTAGTCAAAGAAGGACTCTTCCTCTCTTTTCTCTTGTGATTAAAACACAATACAAGACAACACATATCTACTTAGAGATAAGTAGTGACTTTCTTTGAATAACCGATGTGGGACAACCACACGTTCTGAATTTTTTATCCAAGACATATTATCACAATATGATGCGGTCTCGCGAGGCATGTCTAGAAAAGTGATTGGGTCTAATTGGAATGACATGATGGTTTTGAGAAGAAAGTTCAATATTACACTAGGTTATGTGATTCATAGCCTAGGCGACTTTGTTAATTTTCATTTCGATATGAGCCATGAATATATAACATATGAGAGGTTTGGCACTGCTCACTATGAGGAATTTTAGAGTGTTTAATATGGTGTAGTTGAACTATCTAGGGTACATACGAGTTTGAGTGATGTATTGTGTTAGTTTGGTGATAACTTAATAGAATACTCCTCAACGTTGGACAACCTTTCTCGTAGGTCGCACGTTTCATTTCTTGTATGAGGATATGAGTGAACAAAGATAAGAAGGGATTGCGGGGTTTATTTGCCCTGCATGGGCGAGTGGGAGCTGTTAACAAATTGGGTCGGTGGACCCATTATCTGCCTACTAACAGATAATATTTATTTATTAATCAAGATTATTACAGTTAGCTAGAGAATATTTATCTCTTAAGTGCTTGAGATAAATACGGTCTTTATCTCCTAAGTGTTTGAGATAAAGTCAATCTCTAATACTATCTCTATATAAAGGTTAAAGGTATCCTAAGACAAAAAAATAAGTCACAAGACATAAGTCTTTCCTGCAAATAAAAAAATTCACCCCCCACCCCGCGTTGCACTCTCTCTAGAGCATCACAAGCTCTAGGATTTGGTTCGTAAATGAAGAACTCGACTCTAGTAGCTATTTTCATACCTGCGAATAAAGATCAAGCGTGTCAAAGACTCGTAACAACAAAGATCCTTCATCTAAATTTTACGGATACTTTACACGGTATGTTCCCAAACCCACTACGTGTTACATTGTAAATGTCTAAAATTTTAACACTTTCTAAAACTTTAAGTCCCACTTTAAAATTGTTTGAAATTAAGCTATCTTTAAAATTGTTTGAAATTAAGCTATCTTTTTCATGCCACTAACATGACTTGCCACTAACATGACTTAACACAGACATGAGCATCACCACCTCTTTTTCCTCTTCCTCCTGTCCCTTAAGAAAACATCAAGAAGTAAATAAGTTTGGTAACTGAACATATAGTCTCAAACAGAGGCAGAGGCAGCAAAGACGATGGAAGGGCACGTGCCCACTTGCTGCGGTCCAAATCTTTATTTCTCTGTATGATCTTGCAGCTTATTGATGATGCCACCACTGGACGGGACTGTCCCCCTCCACCGGTCATTTCATCAGTGGCATCTGAAATATCTCTCGGGTCATCTCATCCCATAATGCCTTTGCTTCTTTCCGAATTTGTTTTTTCTTTTTTGCTTGACTTTTGTTTGTGTTTTAACTTTGGATCAAAAGTAGGTTTCAGTTTAGCTCCATCGTTGATTGCATAGGTTTGAACTTACCTTTTGTCATTCTGGTATTGTATATACTAACGACTCCAAATTATGATGTAATTGTGTTGGCTCTTGGAAGTAAATGAACCTCCTCTTCTTAACAACAATACAATGTTGTTAGTTCTTGGTAGTTTCGGAAAGTTAAACTAGGCAAATTCTTGATGGATATGCCCTATGCATTCATAAGATATTTAGTGTTTTTTCTCGTAGCTGGTTCAACTAATTTACTCAAAGCTTTTACCACGAGATGTTCTCTGCTTCAGTCTCCTCTTTGATACTTGTTATAGGAGTACCTATCTGAACCAAGGCCTTTCAGTAATTATAGTTTCTACCTTGTCTGATCTCTGGTGTTTGACGCGGAAGCTCCCTTCAGAGTGAAGAAGATTTTAAAAAACTGTTGTTTACTTACAATCGCAGCCGAGGCTTAGTAGATGTGTGAGATTCCTATTTGTTTAGGTTTAATCAACAACTGCACTTTGACAACAGTTAAATTTAAGAAAACTAATTTTTCTTTCTATAAGATGCCCACGTTCTATGAAGTTTATGGCTCCGCCACTGGTCTCAAATATGTGGTTTCTCATCCTTTACCGAAGAGCTTGTAGAAGGGAGACAATAAGACTGGTATTAACTAAATACCAGTCCTATTAAGGGGTCTCACCATATCCCACCGAACTTAGCCCAAACCACTTTCTTAGTTCTTCTTTTTGCTATGTGGTTTAACGGAACCAGTTTACAGTCGGGTTGGCAGTACTCTAAGAATACCATTTAGATGGCAAAACTTGATCCAGCACTTCTGTTTGCAGATTGTATGCCCACCGTTGATGGTCTGTGAATGAGAACCTTTTGGTTATACTATTTTACTAGTTTTGATCATGTGGTTTACACATCAAAGAGTTTTATTTAAACTAACATGCTTTGATATTAAAATAAATATAGAGAATACATGATATTCAAAATTATGTATGGAAACAACTCTAAAGTGATTCTTCCAAAAATTTATAGAAACACGAGCACAACATTAAGAGTCATTCCTGCATCACGCTAGTCCTGAAACACACCAGAAAGCTAAAATGGTGTGAAAGCAATGTAGTATATAGGGCGAGAGAGCGTATTCGTATCCTCACAAGGAATTACTAGTGGAAGGGGAAAAGCGGCAAAAAGGGTGAGACTTTGAAGATTTCAGTTCTAACTTCCCAACTCTAGTGCATTCGCTAAGAACAATTAAATGTATGTTACATGAACTTTTATTGATACAAAACTAAAAGAACAAAAGGAGTGAAAATTTTAAAATTAGAACATATGCCAGGCAAGAGGCGAGGAGATCCAAGATAATCAACGTAATAGAATATTAGAGATGAAGTGCATTTTCAAACATAACCCTTACAATCTCAAAAATAAACTTAATACCTAATAATCCAATTAGACAGTTATTAAAGCAAATCAATTAGTAAAAAATAAGACCAGAAGAAATGTGGCACAGTGGTATTTAAGAATATATCTAGCAGTCCACATGTTTGGAAAATATTCACCAAAACATCTAAGAATGAAGCTGAAAGCAGCAAATATTAAAATAATAATAATAAAACAAACCCCAAGTTTGGTTTGTGCTTGTGACTTTATACTTGCATTTTCTCTAAGTTTCCCGTTTTTTCCTCTCGAAAAGAGCTCTAAGTATTAGAGTTAAAGAAAAAAGTTAGAAATTAGAAAAAAAAAAAGAAAAGGCCAATCTTTGAGTTCCAACATGGTAAATCCTTAACCAGAAGATGATTGAGGGAATGTAACATATTGCGTAAGACCAAAAGAAAGAAGAAAGAAAATAACAAATTACCTTGTTGCTTAGCTCTTTAAGTCTTGTTGCTGGATCAATCTTATTTCCCTTGTAAATGTGGAAAGGTACAAAGAAACAAACACATCCTACCCAAAAAAGAAAAAAAAAAGTGATTCAGTCAATATTATTCTGAATCTACCAAGACTCCACCAAAATTAATTAAGTTGGAAAATTATATGGAAAAAGTATCATTTAAAAAAAAAAATTTGAATTTGTGGTACTTCGAATGAAGTCATACTGCAAGTCTAACTTCTTTGGGATTGGATCTGCATAATGACGGAAAAACGATAATGGAAAAGAATGTAACACCATATGTACTCTAATATGTCTATCTAGTTCTATATTACATATAAAGACAATCGTTTTTTTTTTTCATATAATATCACTTTGGTGTGTCACATGCTTCCTTAAGTGACAAGCGATAACCACTAATTAAGCGGCGGATGGGGCTAAAGAATATTAAAGATTTAAGTTTTCAAAAGTGGTGGCTATTCCTTCGTAACCAACTTAAAACTAACATTGATCTCGTGCGTTACACATGAGAGTAACAAATACTAAAAGCTCATACTTATATATTGAATGGGAACAAAAAAATGAGTATTGTTACTTCCGCCTTTTTATGAGTTTATACCACTTTTAGTAGCAATAGTAGAATCCCACGTGTTGAGGTTTGTATATTTCAATACTGATGAAGAGTACAAAAACGTATGAAATATAAGAGAAAACTAATATGACACACACACGCACACACACACACACACGTATAAGTGCGTATACAGGAACAAGTTTTGTAAATTAACGAAACAAGAGAGAGTTGGCATTTCTTACAAATCTATAAATCTAATGCCCATATCGGTGGCATTGACCATACTATTGATGATATTCCTTCAAACAAATTTGGGCTAAATATACTTTAGCATCCCAAAAGTACGAAAAATCTCACTTGAGAACCCAAATGTTTAATTTTCACAATTAAGGGTCCGAAGTTTCAATTAAACCATTATTAAGTATTTCCGTCCAAATCTCTAACTTTGGATACCAAACTGTCGAGGGCAAAATTGTGCATCCAAGCTTGGACGGAAGTACTTACTAATGACTTAATTAAAACTCCACACCCTTAATTGTAAATATCGAACATTTGGGTCCTCGAGTGAGATTTTCACGTACTTTTGGGATACTAAAGTGTATTTAACCCCCTTTTTCATTTTTTGCTTCTTCTTCTTAAGGAAGCACGACTGAACATACATAGTTACTTACCCACCCGCCCCCCTCTGCCCC
This sequence comes from Escallonia herrerae, assembly GCA_033070095.1. Classification (NCBI taxonomy): domain Eukaryota; kingdom Viridiplantae; phylum Streptophyta; class Magnoliopsida; order Escalloniales; family Escalloniaceae; genus Escallonia; species Escallonia herrerae. The sequence goes on from JAVXUP010001585.1 coordinate 181,757, forward strand.
CACCCGATTGCCCATCAGGCACCTTACCTAGTCCACTGCCTAAGCCTCACCCACAGCGAAACATACATAGAGACTCATCCACACACACAGACACACGCACACACTCACACACACGCACGAGTACACACACGCACACACATTGCTACGGAACGTAGCAACTACAAAACAATATATTGAAGAACAAAAAAACAAGAAATTTAAAAAAAAAATAAACCAAACGCATAACACAAGAATTACGAGATTCACCAATATGACTATGTCCCTGAAGTAGTCCCAGATTTCGATTTCACTATTCAGCAATGTTACAACCAAAATCCTAATCCTCCACTATTTGTTGTGGTTTTCTCTCTTAACCCAAAAACAATACAAGATCACTTATATTTATTTAGAGATAAGAGGTGACCTTTCTCTAAATAATTAATGTGAGACAAGACAACTTTTATACTTGGGCTAAGTTGTGATCTTCTTTCAATAACTAATGTGAGACACCCTCATAAAAACTAGTTTTCAAGTCACTACCTCCATTGTAACAATGTCTCTGGGTTGAAATAAGGCTCCACATACAACAATATCTCACTTGGAGACTGATACAACTCCAGTGCTAAAACTCTATACAAATGCTGGTCATACTCATCCAAGAAGCATCAATGAAGACTAATCAACGTTGAGCAAAGGCTCAACTTTTGCCTGTCAACCACCTTCGTTAACAAATCCGCAAGATTCTTGCTGCCTTCAATCTTCTACAATTTCAAATGTCCATCCTCTAATAGAGACCATATAAAGTGAGACCTTAACTGAATGTGCTTGGTCTTCGAATGAAATGCTGAGTTCTTAGGAAGATGTATTGCACTTTGACTATCAGTCCATAACTTGTAATCTACTTGCCCATATCCCAGCTCTGTCAACAATCTCTGAAGCCAAATTATTCCTTTCTTGCTTCTGTCACAGCAACATATTCTGCTTCTGTTGTAGACAATACAACAATCTTCTATAACTTAGAGATCCAGCTTACTGCAGTCCCTTCTACAAAAAAAAAAAAATATCCTGTGGTGCTTCTCCCACTCTCTTTATCACCTGCATGGTCTGCGTCCACATAGCCCCACACATCTATGTTATCACCCTCAACATAAGCAGAACCTAGATGTTCCTCTAAAATACCTGAGAATCCACTTCACTACTTGCCAATGTTCCTTTCCTGGGTTTGTCATGAATCTGCTCACAACTCCAACTCCATGTGTAATATCCGGCCTTGTACTGACCATGGCATACATGAGATTTCCCACAGTAAAGGGGTGCGGTATTTGTGCCATGTATTCTTCATCTTCCCTATTCTTGGGACTCAACTCCATTGAAAGCTTGAAGTGGGCTGCTAAAGGAGTCATCACAATTTAAATCTCCTCAAAACCTTCTCAATGTACTCTTTCTGTGACAACCATAACCTTTTATGTTTTTTGTCCCTGGTTATCCTTATGCCAAGAAGTTGTTTTTCCTTACCCAAGTCCTTCATAGAGAAAGTATTTGCCAACTTTTTCTTGAGTTCATTAATCCTTCCCATGCTTGAACCTACTACAAGCATATCAACTACATACAGAGTTAAAATAATGAAGTCTTTACTATTAAACTTCTGAAAATAAACACAGTGATTGGAATCGTATTTAGTGAAGTTTGTCTGCTTCATGAAACTGTCAAACTTCAAATAACATTGTCTAGGAGCTTGCTTTAGGCCATACAAGTTTCTCTTCAACCTGCAAACCATTCCCGTCTTTCCCTTGACTTCAAAATCCTCTGGCTAATGCATATAGATTTCTTCCTCTAAATCCCCATGGAGAAATGTTGTCTTAACATCCAGCTGCTCGAGATGTAAGTCCTCTATAGCTTAAATGCTTAATATCGTATGAATCAAAGTCATATTCACAATAGGAGAGAAGATATCTTGGAAATCAATACCTTTCCTCTGTCGATACCTTTTCACAACTAGTCTTGTCTTGTATCTCTTTGTTCCTCCAATTTTATTTTTAATCTTGTATACTCATTTATTGTACCGAACATTCTTACCTGCAGGGAGCTTTACCAAATCCAAGTTTGGTATTGCTCAAGTGAAGCCATCTCATCTTTTATGGCTTTCTCCCACTGTAACCTAGATACATCTTGTATTTCTTCTTGATAACATTCTAGCTCACAGAATCAGTATACAAAATATAATCTAGCAGAAGACAAAGTTTATCAGGAGCTTTCCTTACTCGACTACTTCTTCTGAGGTTAAGAGTTTCAGGCACCTGTTGTTCATCGCCAGCTCCAATTTCAGTATCGGTTGTCTCATCAAAGACTTCTGGATTTTTCATCCTAGGTACCTGTCCATCTTCTGTCTCATCAAGTTCCATGTATTCCTTGTTTTCTTTTTCAATTCCATGTTCTTATAACCTGTGCTTATACAACCGTAATTCATCGAATATGACATCCTTACTCCTGATGATTTTGTTATGTTCGTAGTCCCACAAACAATAACCATATTCATCACCTCCATATCCAATAAATACACACTTCTGAGATTTAGAGTCAAGTTTTATCATTTCTTCTTTATCAATATGAGCATAAGAAATACATCCAAAAACACTCATAAAAGATTAATTTATAGCTTTACCTGACCATTTTTCTTCAGGAATACCACCATTGAGAGCACTGGCTGGACTTCTATTAATTAAATATACAGCAGTATCCATAGTTGTTGCCCAGAACTGTAGAGGTAAATCAACATGTATCCTCATGCACCTTGCTCGTTCCATGATGGTTCTGTTCATCCTCTCTGCCAAGCCATTTTCTTGAGGTGTCCTTTTAACGGTTCTTATTAACCTGATACCATTAATGAAATAATATTCTTGGAACCGTCTGTCACAATACTCACCCCCATTATCTGATTTTAGGCATTTTACCTAGTTCCCTGTTACACTCTTAACAAGAGCTTTCCACTTCTTAAAATTGTCTGACGACATATATCCAGGTCTTTCTACTAGCATCATCTATAAAAGAAACAAAGTAGAAATTACCTCCAAGAGACTTTACTTTAGTAGGTCCACAAACATCCGTGTGAACTAATTCTAGCCTTTCAATCTTCTCTCTTTACCATCCCTCCGGAAACTGACCCGCTTTTGCTTTCCATAGACACAATCCTCATAGAAATACAACTGAATGTTCTTCAAATTCATCCCTGGCAATGCATTCTTTGAGTGCAGAATTCTCATACCACTCTCACTCAAATGTCCAACCTGTGATGCCATAATGTGGTTCTTTGATTTTCTGTTAAAGCCAAAGAGATAGAATGATTATGGGTACCTGAAAAAGTGTATAGGGTTCCTACTATTTCACCTCTTGCTACCACCATCGACCTTTTGATCACCTTCCACTATTTTTCACGAAGTGCCACAAAATAGCCTTCAAGGTCCAACCCACTGACGAATATAAGGTTCTTCTGCAGTTCTGGAATATGTATAACATCCATCAAAACAAGGATTCTTCTATCTAACAGTTTAATTTCCACTTTTCCTTTTCCAATAATGTTACATCGATATCCATTCCCGACAGTCACATGTCCACAATTACCATGAACACAATTACAAAAACAATCCATATGAGGCGTACAATGAATCGAGGCTCTTGAGTCTACATACCACACTTTGGAATTATCATCCACTATAGCAGAGAGACATAAATCATCATATGTCCGTTCGTTTGAACTTACCATGTTTGCCCCTTCATCATCACCTTGTCTTTCCCATGCTCCTTTTTTCTTCTTTGGTTCCATACAATCATTCTTCTTATAACTTTTCTTGTTACAATTCCAGCACACTATGGTTCTCCTTTTGGACTTCGACTTGCCTCTTGATTTTGATCTTCCTCTTGTAGGACTTCTTACCCTATTATTCTATTTGTTATTTTATCTACCTCTAGATTTCACGGACAAAGTAGTACTAAATGATATATCATCACCAATTGTCTTTCTCGGCATTTCGTCATTCATCACAGAGCTCACAATATCATTAAGTGTTAGCGTTCTAGAGATAGTAGAATTACTCACTGTCAACACCAAGTTATTCTAACTATCAGGCAGTGAACATAGAAACAACAAAGCCCTGATTTCATCATCAAAATTAATGCCGACAGATTTCAATTGATTTGTAACGCCATTAAAATTATTTAGATGATCAACAATAGAACCATTTTCAGACATCCTCATATTAACTAGTTTCTTCATAAGAAATACCTTATTCGAAGCAGAAGATTTTTCATACAATTTCTCCAACGCTTGCATCACAGTATCACTAGTTTTTTCCTTAGAGATATTGAATGTGACTTGTAGTGTCAGGCTAAGCCTTACTGTAGCCAAGCCTTTCTGTCCAAAATTGTCCACTTGTTCACATTCATCACTTCAGGTTTCTCTCCCACCGGCAATAGATACAAATCCTTCTGATACAAGTAGTCTTCAACTTGCATCTTCCACCACTGCAAATTCATACCATTAAACTTCTCAATCTTTCCTTTACCTTTTTTGACCATTGCTCCCGGCCACTCAAACATAATACCTACGTGAGTAAAACTTGAATCCAAGCTCTGATACCGTTGTTACAGAACGCAACAACTACGAAACAATACATTGAAGAACAAAGAAACGAGAAATTTTAAAATAAATAAATAAACCAAACGCACAACACAATAATTACGAGGTTCACCAATATGGCTACGTCCCCGGAGTATGACCAGATTTCGATTTCACTATTCAGTAATGTTACAACTAGAATCCTAACCCCCTACTATTTGTTGTGGTTTTCTCTCTTGACCCAAAAACAATACAAGATCACTTATATGTTAATTTTAACACCACAGAAAAAATTCAGAAGCCAAGACAAGGCTCCACGCGCCTCGACATGCCATCGTGCTCATGGAGCAGCGTCTGGAGCTTATTGGAAGAAAGCGCGTGAGGAGCACGCGCCCGCGTGGGGGCATGTGGACGCAGCCTAGAATCACTACAAGAAAAAGGACTTTTAGCGATGGATAATTGAGTCGCTAAAAGTCCTCATTCCGTCGCAAAAGACTTTTAGCGACGGGGTATCCGTCGCTAAAAGTCTGTTGTTAATAACCCCGTCGCTAAAAGTTTGGCAACAGAATTTAGTGATCCGTCGCTGAAAATCATAGTTTTACCGACTGAATTAAATACTTTTAAAGACGGAAATTTCCGTCGCTAAAGGTATTTTTCCAAAATTTTCCTTTTTTTTTGCAAAAAAACTAAAAAAAAGGACTTTTAGCGACAGAATATCCGTCGCTAAAAGTCTGTCACAAATAGTTGACCATTTTCAGTAGCTAAATTTCGACGCTAAAAATCCATCGCCCACAACTTTGTCCATCGCTAAAAGTCCAATGTCAAAAAATGAAGTCTTTAGCGATAAATTTCCATCGCTAAAAATCAAATCTGATTTATTTGAAGTACTTTTAGTGACAGAATTTCGTCGCAAAAAAAAAATATTTATCAATTTTTGTTTATTTAAATATTCAAACCTATGTCCATCGACCATTAATCATAATCAACCAGTCTAACAACAATTTCCTTCTTAAAGCTAGCATTCATTCTTTATCAAATTTCAAGTAATACAAATAAGATTTAAGTCATACACCATCAACTAAAACTCAATACCAAACTAACAAAATTAGATATTCATTATTTATTGTTGATCACATCATACAAATCTATAAAACAAAATTACAATTTTCATTGAAACATACAAAATATAAGTCAGGAACCTTGCTCCAAAATCCTGAGGTGGCCATCGAGTCTCCAGCAGCACAAGATGTAAGCATTAATCCTGCAGAATTGTGGTGAAACATACAAAATATAAGCCAGGACTAGAGGAATCTGTGCACATCAATTGCCTAACCTTATTGGTGCAATCTATAAAACAAAATTATAATTTTCTGAAGCAGCAAGTGCCTAAACCTGGAGATTAGCATCGCCGAAGGAATTGGAGTTGGTCAATTAGCTAGAAACAGTCTGGGACTCGGGCTTCTTTGCCACTTTCAAAGCCTAAAACCGTCAAAATCAATATCATCCAAAACAACAAAATCGCCAATACCAACCCAAGAAACCCTAAAACCACACATAATTACAATTTAATACTAGCTTTTACCTTCTTCTAGGCTTTCTTGGCAAAATACTTGGCAATGTCCTCTTCGGTGATCTTTCTTGACGACGAGGAAGTCGAACGCTTCCTTCTCCTGTCGCGGTCACTGTTGTCACGGCGGAGCATGCTGCGGCTGCCAGAGTGTTACGGCTGCGATGTGTCACGGCAGGGTAGCAGAGGAGGTGGCCGGAGAAGGACGGACGAGTTGCCAACAGGAAGAGAGGGAAGAGAGAGAAGAGGGAGAAAAGAGAGAGAAAGGAAAAGCGGCAGTGGGACAAAGAGAAATGGAGTTAGGGTTTTTACATTAAATGACTTTTAGCAACGGATTTTGGCTGTCGGTCAAGGTCCGTAGCTAAAAGTCATAAAATTTTAAAAAATATACTTTTACCGACAGATATAATCCGTCGGCAATACTCTGTCGCTAAATAATTTTTAATTTTTTTTCTCAAGAGCCAAAAAATTGACCAAAAATCAAAAATTTGTAAATAATTTTTAGCGACGGATTTTCTGTCGGTAATAATCCGTCGGTAAAAGTCCGTCGCTAAAGATATCCACCAACAGACATTCCGTCAGAGTATATATTTAGCGACGGACCCTTTATCGACGGATAAATCCGTCGGTAAAGGTCATTTTAGCGACGGATTTTTGTCCGTCGCTAAAAATCCGTCAGTAAAGATAATTTTTCTTGTAGTGAATGGTACATGGCGCATGCGTGTTCGCAACCTTGGCTGGCGCATAAGCGCGTGTGGCAGCTCGTGGTGGTGAGGTGGTTGGACGGCTGGCTTGGCGCGTGACTCCGGCGTGCGGCTTGGATGGCTCGTGGCAGCTCGGCTTGAGCACGTGGCACTGTTCATCTTCTTCATAAAAAAATCCTAATTTTTCTAGCCACCGCCATGCCGCGAGGTCAACTTTCGAAGGTCATATCTCTCTCGTTTTTAAGCCAAGTAATGAGTGCCATATGTCATTGGAAATCTTATGCGACATAGATTATACTCTGTATCAAATGATCATGATAAAAAGTAATTATCATGCTCCGAACTTGAGCCCCAAAACTCGAGAAAACCAAAGTTTTCTTCAATAATAAAATCATGATTTTTCACAAACCATGCATCAAATAATCACAAATTTTTATGGAGTTCATCCTCAAGAATAGGAGAACAAAGCCATATAATTATTTTTTGGAAAAACATGCTCAAATATTTTGAATTTTTCTTGATGGGTTTCATTCATGTATCAAAAAAAAATGTAACATGCACATATTTTATACTAACATGTTAAAGGCGAATCAACAAGTAATCACGTTTTGATATCAATATTAAACAATTGCATGCGCCTACCACGTAACATACCGTACGAAGTACTAGAAAAATTCTGACGAAGAATCCTTGTTGTTACGAGCTTCCGACATACTTGATCTTTTTCACAAGTATGAAAACGGCTATTAGACTCGAGTTCTTCGTTCACGAACCAAATCCTAGAGCTTGGTGATACTCTAAAGAGAGTGCAACAGAGGGAGTGATTGTCTTGTGACTTATTGTATTATTATGACTTGGGACATCTCTAGCCTTTATATAGAAATAGTATTAGAGAATGGTTTTACCTCAAACACTTAGGAAATAAATATTATATTTATCTCAAACACTTAGGAGATAAATATCATCTAATTAACTGTAATAATTCAGACTAAAAAATACACATTATCTGTTAGTGGGCAGATAATGGGTCCACTAACCAATTTATCAACAAAAAGAAAAAAAAAGATCTCAAGGCCCCCAATCTATCATGTGAATGGCTAGATGGGCGGTAGAGAAATAATTATTTCTCCACCGATAGATGTGGATTGATCCCAAGTTCTTACGCTAACTGAATAGGTATTCACCTAGGTCCCTCTTTTGGTTCAAATCTCCTTTCTGCCACCAAGGCAGGCTAAGCCAAGGATTTCTAACCTTTCAATAATCTTAGTGCGCTTTCGATGTAAAAATTGCGTACGTAAAGGTAAAGAAAGTAGGTATACTGTGTGTGTTGTGTGTGTATATATATATATCTTTTCTTTTACGATTTTTTTAAGTCCGTCCGCTACATAATGTAGCGGACGATACTTTTGACAAAAATACCCCTCACCCACACAGTTGACTGTTCAACAAAAGTGTCTGTCCGCTACATAATGTAGCAGACATGTATATGCAAAAGCAAACAAGCCCATTCACATTACATTTCTCTCTCTCTCTCTCTCTCTCTCTCTCTCTCCCCCCCCCTCTATGCTCTGAAGTACGACAGAAGATAGTTCTACTTCGCAACTTAGCTGTCGCGGTCGATGCCTCCTCAGCAACATCGCAGGCCACTCTCGCGGCCTCCTTGGCGCTTCGTCGGTGGCGCAACATCATAGATCTAATTCTTTATAATTCATCTAGTATTTTCTCCTGATTTTTCTCTAATTCAGATCTGTTTAATTAGTATTTTCTCTTGCGTGGAGCTTTGGATGGTGATGGTTGGGGCGATGGTGGTGGATTTGTTTGGTGGATCAATTGGTGAGGTGGTGGAGATGTTCGTTGGTGGTGACCTTGGCAAAAATGGTGGAAAATGGGTGAGATGGTGGAGCTGTTTACCAGATCTGTTACTTTCCAACAAGGATAAGGTTTAGGCTTTCCTTGCCTTTCGAAAGTGATGCGTTGTAACATCCACCGACTAAAACAACTAGCTGGAAAAGTAGCTAGCTTATGAGGATTTTTGACTTTTTTCTCTCCCAGCCAGGTCCTCTGTCTCTGCAGTGGTAATGGTAGATGATGATGGTGTGATGGTCTAGGTGGTGGTAAAGTTGGGTGATGGTGGACGGTTTCGTTATCGAAGATCTGATACGTGAACTTAGAATCTGAATAATCACTAAAGAAATAAAGAGCAAAATGACAACCCAGCAAGACAAAGTTCAGTTTTCTACTGTCCGCTACATTATGTAGCGGACAGGCATAAGGGTATTTTTATCAAAAGCATCGTCCGCTACATAATGTAGCGGACGTACTTTAAAAAAACGTAAAACAAAAAAATCTGGACCGTCCACAGATTACATAAGAACATGTGTGAAATACATAATTTATTTGGTCAATTTTTATTTTTCATTCTAAAGCATCCACTTTTTTATTAGTTATTGCAGTCGGCAGTCTTTGAAAGAAGTGATCAATAGGCACTACTTTGTTTCTTCATGCTTCTACTACTTTTAGTTTTCTGTTAATTTTTCACTTTTACCCTATCTATATGTATCATATGAGTCTCTCTCTATTAGCACATTAATGAATTCTATACCCTGCGTGTTGCACTATATTACCTATCCCATCCCTAAATTATCCATGTAAGCTAGTTATGTTAAAGAAATTGAGTCAATTTACTAACGAGTCACAGATACTGTTAAAAAGTTTAACAGTACGACTGTCAATACCGAAAAAATAAATTTTAAAAATACGTAACACTATCAAAAACGGTCGATATTATGTTTTCCTTAATTTAATCATTACAAAACTCCCTCTCTCTCTCTCTCTCTCTCCCTCCCTCTCTCTCTCTCTGCCCTTCTTTAATTTACCCCGCACACATACACAACCTAGCTTTTATCTCCCGTAAAACTCTCTCTCAACACTCCCACCCACCATTACCACTATCACCCAACAACACCACCAGACCACCATCACCGTCGCCCAAAACCGCTGCCACCATCGACACAGCTGCCGCCACCGTCTCCATCATGTGTGTTTGTTTTTGTGTGTGAGTTGTGTGTGTGTGTTATGGTATAGCAAAGTGAGTTGGTATTCAGGCGGGGGACAATCTGGCCCCCGTAGATGCACATCGGGCAGAGCTTGGCGGTGGGTAAGGACGGCAGTGGATCGGAGTGGGTGGCGACGGCTGCGGTGGGGATGGATGACGGCAGAGGAGGTGGTGGTGGATCCATGTCGGAAAAGATCTGGGATTGCGCCAATCACTCTGATGGATGGCGCCGGTTTGGTCTTCCCCTACTCTGACGGATTCCATCTTCCACCATTGCCATGATGTAGCCAACACCCTAAAGATCAAACAAATATGACCAGCATCAGACTGATGAATATGTTCTACCAAATAGGTGTTCCTGTACCCACGTGTAATTACTTTACTTTCTCTGCTTTATGCACGGGTTTAGCTTCTGCAATGACGATGGTGGTTTCGACTTCCTCAGCAATGGAGTTCGCAGTTCCATAGTTGTCACCTGTCACCATTATGCTCTCGACTTTCATAGACTTTACGAGCATTAGGCTTTAATGGATCAGCTATGGCAAAAGCTCCGGTAATCTCCCCATTTATAGATACAAGAATCCCAATTTGAGCCAACCCTTCAGTTTCTGCTAGAATTTCTTTGGCATTGGTTGGAATTATGGGTGGCAAAGTGGGTGGGTTGGGTTTGGGTGTGAGTTAAACGGGTTTGGTTTAAATGGATGACTGACCCATTTCTATCCATTTATTAGTGGGTCAATTGGGTCATTTTTTAAATGGGTTGGTTTCACCCATCAAACCAATAACGACTCATTTAATTGGTATAATACACTGAACTTACAAAATTCTCTCTCTCTCTCTCTATTTGCTACTTCATCTTCTTTAACGAGTCAACTGCCGCTGGCCACCATTGCCGCCCCTGCCATTCCACAGTCACTGCCATGCACAGCTAAAATCACAAGCACAATCACCAAATGCTACCGCCGCCACACCCACCACTACTATCGTGGCACAGAGCTACCACTTCACCAAATTAAAACCACCAAACAGCAACAGCAACAGAAGACAACAACAATTAATTGTCTATCCTACTCCGCCCCACCGCTACAGATCGCAGTGAGCAAAGCCGGGAATCTACGAAGTGCACCAGCCACGGGTGTCCCGTCCCTCGCATCAGCCGGTGGCAGCACCCTTCCGTCCGCAAACAACAACCGCCCGTTGACCGGCTGGGCATCCGCATCCACACCCGCCTCCAGCTCCGCCGCGAACCCCCCATCGCCGAACCTCCGTTCCACCTCCAGAAACTTGCCCAGCGACGACGGCTTTAGGTCGTCGTCCCTGCACAGCCCCCACCACCTCCTCCGCCGCCGATCCTCCGCCGCCAGCGCCGGCCCCCTCTTGCCCTTCTTGCTCCTCCGCCCACCAGCGCCGATGTTCCCGGCATGGACAGCCGCCGCATCGCGATGACTCCCATCAGAGTGCCTAGCGTTGTGCTGCGGTCGTGGAAAAACGAACCAGTTGACTGCACAAGAACCCACATTCGCTCAAAGCATTAGAAAAATCATTGGTTACATGGTGCAGAAAGGAAGCATAATGGGTTGATGGGCACCCAATTAAAAGCCACTTAAACCGGTGGGTTATTGGGTTCAGTATTTATTGACCCATTTAGACCCATTTATTTAATGGGTGGGTTTGGGTGAATTTTAAGTGGGCGGATTTGGGCGGATAAATGGGTTTGGGTTATTATTGCCACCCCTAGTTTGAATGTCGATGTGCTGATGGAACATCAAGCTCTTGTTTCCCACAGACATCGCCATGTGGGTGTGTGTTGAGTGTGTGGGTTCTCTGTGGGTGTATAATTGTGTGTGGGGGTTGGGTGGAGTGGGGGGGTTGGGATGGGTTGGGTTGGGGGGGGGGGTTGTGTGTGTGTGTGTGTGTGTCTGTGAATGAGAGAGAGAGGGGAGTAGGACAGGGACAGGGACACCAGTGAGCAGCTTCCAGGACTGCTTTGTAATTTTTTTTTTCATAATGACAGTCTTGTCCCTAAAGTTTTTAAAAAATTCAGCTTTCATTAACGGACAAGACAGATTTGGCTCATTTCTTAAAATTTAAGTACTTATTTGACACATTTTAAATGTTAGGTACTTAAACTGTACTGTGATGATACTTTAGTATAAAGTTTTGACATTAGTCCTCCTTATTTTGACAGGTAAATATATACTCCGTGGTTGTTAAGTTTTATTGTCCTATCCTTTCACTGAGAGGTACATAAATTAATTTAATTACTTCAGCTCATAACTATTCCTTGATTACTTACCAAATTAATTTTTATTTTGAATAGTTTCCTCACGTTATGTTTTCTTACACAAGGATTATTAGGCCAAAATCTTAGAACGCATTGAATGGTTTATCGTATGGCTAATATTGCAGGTTTATTATTCTTTTGTGATCATTTAGCAATCTATTTCATTCAAGTGAGGTTATTGTTTCATATGTTTGGTAAGTTTGGATTCTATTATATTTTAGCTTCCATACTTTATTTTTTTCTTTTTGAGAATATAGAAATATATACCATGAGAACCAACTATTGTACAAGTAAAAGTCAGTAGGTAACTAGCTGAAACCCAAAAAACAACATAAGGAAAAAAAAAAAAACCAAAGCTGGATGACACGCCCATCCAAAAGTAGCTGAACAATAGCTACATAAGCAAAATACCGCAGAGAAACACCTAGCCTATACCAATTCAGTGTCAGCCACTAGTGCAGTGACCTATGCAGAAGTTATCCAGGTTTGCTGGGTATCAATAATTGAAGAGAATGCAAAAGAAGTTAGAGCAGATGCGAGGTCCAAATTGCAATCGTTTTTCCCGGCTATATGTACAGAATAAAACTCCTGCAGCTATCAAGCAAAATGGGCATGAGACCATAACTACATACATCTCTCTGAGTTTGATCCATCATCTGCGATAGGAAGCCAGAGTGAAGAAGCAGAAAAATAACGTGTGAATAAGTGAGGGTAAGCATCCAGTTAAGGGCTATCAATAAACCTCCTGCAGCTTCCATACTTTTTCCTTCCATTCAGAAAGGCCTTCCGTGATTGCTCGGTCATCCTAACAAGCTTTTGATTTCAAATTTTGAAGCATTAACGATGTTATAGTCAAGTTGTGTGTATTGTTTTTAGGGATAAATAGGGAATGACCCCTCTACTATATACGGTGTGCGATTTTCCCCCCACAACTTCAAAATTAACTACTAAACCTCCACACACTTACGGAAATTGGGTTCTTTAGACGGAAACTGTTAAACTAAACAGCGCGTGGTCAACACATGCGCTGACTAAAGTTTTTTTTTAAATGACAATTTTGCTTCTTCTCCTAGCTCTTCAATTTCAATTTCTTCCTCTTCTGAACCTTTTACCAGGGCACCACTGGAACGGTGCCGGTGCAGGCGTCAAAGTAGCCTTCCACTACCATCGATTACCGCGCTGCTGCAACAGCCCCGACTCAATCCTCCCACAAATCCATCTTCCTTAGCTGCGACCCCAATCCTCCCTCAACACCCACATCGCGAGCCACTGCCATGATGCCCCACCACGAGCCTCTGCCTCGACAAGCCAACGCGACACGCCGTCGCGACCCCAATCACACCACCGTCATACCTCAACACCACCTACGCACCATCCCAACACCACATACCATGACGACCCACTGTCGCGATCCACTGCCACCACAACCCCCATCGTACCTTCGTCACACCTCAACACCATCCAATTAGCCCACCTCCGCCTTCAATTGACCCACCGCCACCAGATGACCCACCATGGGCAACCCACCACTAGCGTCAACTCCAACCCAACACCAAAACCGCAGCCATATATACCCACCCGCACCACCACGGCCGATCAAGCCATACAAACCACCACCGGGGCGGGGTTTGTAGCGTCGGGGAAGGAGGACGGTAGGTGCAGTGGTGAGGTGAAGGGATGGTGGGTGCAGTGATGGGGAAGGGTGAGGGTGAGGGCGGCGACGGGTAAGGAGGAAGGTGAAGAGAAACCCTAATTTGGAAGCCCAAATTTGGAAATGAGAATTTTAAAATTTTAAACCCTTATTTGAGAAGGACTAATGTTACAAACCCTAATTTTTTAAACTAATTTGAGGTTAGAAGAATGGTATTAAAATTAAATAGGGTAAATAAATAAGGGTATTTTGATCATTTCACGCTATTCATAACGGATCTGTCTAAGTTGCCCAATTTTTATAAGTGTAGGGAGGTTTAATGGTTAATTTTGAAATGAAAGAGAGAAAATCGCACATCATGTAAAGTATAAGAGAATTCTCTATTTGACCCTTGTTTTTATAGGTTTGACATTCCCTTTCTTATTCAGTGTTATTGGTGGTCAATGGTTGGTTTAAAATGACTACTTGAAGCATTATGATTTTCTGTACCATGCGTCATTGTACAATGCCTTTCTGTTTTCTTTTCATTTTAAAAAATGCATTTGAAGCCCAAAGTAGTTGGTCATGGTAAAGAGAGCCTTATATTACTCTATAAGACAGTTTTACTAATATTTTCTTTTCTTTTCTTGGGGAATATGAACTCTAAAATCTAAACCCTAAATGCTAAGAATTAACATCGGTTATCACTACTTACTCTCTCCTTTCTAATTAAGTGATTGTATTTTCTTTTTAGACTATCCCAAAAAAATTATTCCTTTCCACGTTTAGAAAGATTTCATATGTATTTTTTCATGTTTACTCTTTTTACACTTTTTTTATTCTATTTCTCTTTTCACATTTAATCATCAACCAAGTCATTTCTCTCTCCTAACTCACTTTCTTCCCTCCTCTCTTTCTCTCGCTTGGGATAGAATGAGAAACTTATTAAATATGATCCATGTCCTAAATAAGTGTGCAAGTGAAACACAATCAATTAATTAGGAACAGAGGGATTATGTGATATCTTTTGTGGGGATTCTTAAAATAAAGTATTGGTGGTTGTAAGCATAACACTCTGTTCCCACGTCAATACAACACACAAATACTCAAAGTGACCTGTTTAGTAATATAACAAACTAAGAATGTATCTCTAGTAACCTTTGCAAGCAAACTCACACCGGGGGGGGGGGGGGGGGGAGGGAGTGCGTACGCGTGTGCTTGTGCTAAGCAAAGACTAGTATAACCTAAGCAAACTAATTAAGAATGTGTGTGTAATAAACTAGGAGTGAAGATGGCAAACGAACAACGCAGGCGTAGTAAACATGATTCTAATAATAACAAATTAATAGATGTGTGACACGAATTTTGTGGCTTTTAATATATAGTATATAATAGTTAGTGTCTAAAAACGTGCCAAGACTATTATTTTTGCTAATTTTTTTGCTTTTGATGAGGTGCCTAAGTCCCTAGTTAAGTCGGGAATCTAATATAATGACATCTCTTCATAACTTGTAGTCTGTATATTCTCTTTCTCATTTGGTATTTCTATTATTATTTCTTTTGCCATCCAACAAATCAAATGAATTTCATATTTCTCTCTTTTTTACGTCAATATATCTCAATTAAAAATGAATTCCCCCCCCCCCCCCCTCTCTCTCCCCTTCCCTCTCCCCCCACCCCAATTTAAAATTCATATTTTGCATCCAAGTTTTGAAACTTTCCGATATTGTAGACAAATCCAATGTTTTTTCATAATTTAATAAAACTAATCTCCTCCATTGTAAATCACATACACATATAATTGTGCACATATAATTTTCTCTCATATTTTATTTTTACTTATACTTCACATTTTTGTTTACTTATTGGTTAGTTTTACTAAAAAAAAAGCCTTCAACGCATGGGTTACTATTATCATTACTATTAGGGAAAGACTATTAGTACTATTTTATATTTCACTTCTTCATTCATTGCTCAAAGACTAACATTTGTTACCAAAAGTGGTAGAGAACTCATTAAAAAGGCAAAAATAACATTATTATTATTATAACCACTCATTTTATTATTACCATTGAACATATAAGTACGAGCCTTTTTATGATTAACTAGTTGAGTACACGTGCGATGCACGTGAACATCAATATTCAAAGGGTTATAGTTAAAAAAAAATCAATATGCATCATAACAAAAATCAAGTAAAAAATTAAGAGAAAGTAAATACACAATTCGACGTATTGGTTACTAAGCAACTGACATATGAGAATATGAGTGCAAGTCAAAATATTTTGCTCATAGAAGGCATTCATAAATATGGAACAAGAAAATTTCAACCACGTATATTACATAAAAGACCGAAAAATAACTTAATGTTAGAATTTATCAAACCACGAAATAGCAGTTATCCGATATCAAGGGTTACAGTCTCTTCAGATAAACTTAGTGGCTAAACTATTTCAATAACCCCTCCTATATTCTACCGGTCAATCGAAAAATAATATTGCACCAATATTAGAGATAGAGATATACATTCATGTTGTATCAATGTAGCTAGAGTGTTGGACGTCTAGTTAATACTAAAAATGTTTCATCAATTAAAGATTGTGATAGTTGTATTTCTTGAACACTAACTTAGACTAAATGTTATATACTTTAGATCTTCTTGATGTCCATTTTTAGTTAACATGAATGTTTATATACTATTTAGTCTCGTTAACTTTTCTACTTAAGGTGTAACATGCCAAAATTTTCTTCACTATATTTACTTCAAGAACTTTGGTTTATTTTTCCGTGTATCTTGTGAGTGTACTTAAATAAGTATTTTACTAACATGAACTGACTGCAACCCGTATCACTTATACAAGTATGGTTCTCCACAATCGAGTGTGTTTTATCTCAATAATTTTCAAGCGGCCTCTGATTTGAATATTGGCCATTATTCTCATTTAAATTAGAAGAAGACAGTATAAAAAAATAAATTCAAGTGGATGTGTGATAGAAGTTTGGAGTAAGAATAGAATCAAAAGATAGTATGGAGGATGATTACTGTATCAGATTTGTGAAACAATAATGTGCTTTGCTTTTAGAAAACAGCTAAAAATTATAACGATGCCATACAAATTTCGGAAAACATGTTCAGTTTTATAAATAAGAAGAAGTATCTGGCTAGGGCCTCAAGTATGCTACAATTCTTATTTCATTATATATGAGTCATTGACATGTAACTTCAACGTTTTTAAATTAAAAAATTATTGTGTGGTAATTTCTCAACCGCAAATGAAATCATAACTTTGTAGGTTATTTTCGACCATGCTATTTTTGCATGGCTACGAATAGGTTTCTTTGTTAATGTGATTCACAAATAATTTTCTCTTATCTAATATATTTTTTAGCTCTTAGCAATGATTTTCATTTACTTTTCTCTTTGATTAAGCCTCTAATGCATAATTTATAGAAGCAAGAAAGTGACTTCATCACATACAAGAATAGAATATTCAAACCGTACACGTGGTCAAATTACGTTTACATATTCAGAATTTTATAATAAATATCTTAATAAATTTTATTTGGAGGGTTGAGTGTCTCGCTCCGTATTCGATAGCTCTACGTATCTAGTACATGGGATGTTTTCAAAATTATTAACGACTTAGACACAAAATCTGTCAATCATATTGCATATTAGTCATTTAACATCGAATAAAATGCTCCATCCTGAAAAGTAAAGGCTTGACTCCAACCATTTTATGGTAAAAGTTGACACCTAAAATAGACCTTATAATTATCATGCCTCCTCTTATAAAAGTCAAAGTTTGTAAATATTAGTAAAGCTTAGGGAGCTTACATATATAGAGTTGGAAGCTAGATAAACCCTTAAAGCAACACTCATTATATACTCAAAAAGGATATTAGCCTTCGCTATATTAAGCAACTAAGCTTAAAATATATAATTAAGTTACCTCTAATTACAAGAAAATTGATCGATAGTGACAACTTTTTTTAATGATAACCGGAGAGTTGTCACTATTGCCTATCTTTTGTGACAAGTCAAGTTGTCACAAATGAGTTATCTAGGGATAACAAATAGTGACAACAGTAAAGTTGTCCATGAATGTCGTCACTAATCACATGACGAGAACAATGTTCCCTTTTTAGAAAAAATTTTGCAATATTAATGGTGATAACATAAGTACTATTGTCATTGTTATGTATGACAAAGTAACGTGTCGTCTTAATACTACACCGCCTGAATTGCCTTGTGACAAGATCGATATTGTCACATCTTTAGGCGGGATATGAAAAGTTTGCGGGAAATTTACAAAAAAATGGGTTTTGGAGTAAAATATTTGTAGATGAGGGGTTTATTTTGAAAAATTGTAAAAAAGTGGGGTGACTTTTCAAAATTTCTGAACAATGGGTAGACTTAAGAAAAAATGGGTTTTTTAAAATCAACTAATCTGGACTTCCCAAATTACCCTTCCCGCCAAAATCATTGACCACTGTTCTGATACAAGTCATTTTCTGCAAGAATGCAAGTACGGTTATGCAAAAATACTTGTCAGTTTCTACAGATATACAAGTCGTTTCTGCCATTCGAACTGATACAATACTAACTTTGCCTAAAAAAGGGCTTATATTAGAACACCCAAAGATTTACCTGAAAGATTTACCTGATATGAACATAAATCTTGACAGATTTGTGGGAGTCGTTCCCAAATGACATTGATTCTCCGTAAAATTTATGCTGAAAAATCACTCAGACTAATCTCATTAGCACTCTAATTACATTTAATCAATACTCAACCAAAAAAGCTGTTTCCAAGAACACTCAGATTAGGTTTTATCTAAACTTCTATTTTCTTCTGACTGTAAATGAATTACTAACTTTGCCTAAATGAATGACTTATATTAGAGCACTCAAAGATTTACCTGATATGCACATGGTGGGGTACAATATACATAGATTTTGAATCAATGTCAGCATACTTTCTCGCTAATGCCTATCAAATTTCACTTGCAAAACAAGCCAACAAAACAAAACCAATATTTTCATACAAAATTTATTTTTTTCTCCCAAGTTTTAGACCACTTCATATTCTAACCCAAGAGCTCCAAAATCTTCTACCAAAAGTATCTTACTAATGATCATTATTGGCACCATGGAGCACCATCTTTTGTCTATACTGGCGATGAAGGGAACATTGAATGGTTTGTTGTCTGTACTGGCGATAAAGGGAACATTGCTCCAAAATTTCAAGCACTATTGGTCTTCATTAAAGTATTACCACAAAACTGTCGATAGCTTTATGCATCTCAAGAATATCTTAGGAAATACAAATTTACAGTCAGAAGAAAATAGAAGTTTAGATAAAACCTAATCTGGGTGTTCTTGGAAACAGCTTCTTTGGTTGAGTGTTGATTAAAAGTAATTAGAGTGTTAATGAGATTAGTCTGAGTGATTTTTCAGCATAGGTTTTACGGAGAATCAATGTCATTTGGGAATGACTCGCACAAATCTACCAAGATTTATGTTCATATTAGGTAAATCTTTGGGTATTCTAATATAAGCCCTTCTTTTAGGCAAAGTTAGTATTGCATCAGTTCGAATGGCAGAAACGACTTGTATATCTGCAGAAACTGACAAGTATTTTTGCATAACGGCACTTGCATTTTTGCAGAAAATGACTTGTACCAGAACAGTGGTCAACCATTTTGGTGGGAAGGGTAATTTGGGAAGTCCAAATTAGTTGATTTTTAAAAAAAAACCCATTTTTTCTTAAGTCTACCCACTGTTCAGAAATTTTGAAAAGTCACCTCACTTTTTACAATTTTTCAAAATAAACCCCTCGTCTACAAATATTTTACCCCAAAACCCATTTTTTTGTAATTTTCCCAAAGTTTGCTGGGAGTAAATTTCACTTGAAAAGTTTGTCTTTCCCACTGTGCCGAAATACAAGCTAGTCGGAGTCCCTCATCCCTAGAGCCTAAAGTGTGAACCGTCGCTTCTCTTCTCCATATGGTCAATCACCACCTGATATCTCAGGTTTCCTCTCTTATACTGTCTCCCCCTCAACCCCCACCGCTGTAATCTTTCTAATTCATGTTGAGAGAATTTCACTTCTACATTTTGCTAATTGCGGCGTGCCATGGTCGCTCTCTCAGGTTTTTCTTCTCTCTTACTCGATTTCAGTAAAAATATGCTTATATATGCATGTGCATCCATAGAATCGACCAAGTTATGGATTTGGGGCTTTGATTTGGGGTATACTATTTCTCCAGAAATATGATTGTGTATACATGACTAGCAAATTTTGGATATGATTGTGTATACATAGAATAGCGAATTTCGGAAATCTAGTAATCGGTTAAATTTATTATGGAGAACTTTTAGATTACGTTATGCAGTCATGGATGTGGTAGTTTATTTCTGTAATTCATAATCTGATGGTCATCGGCTGTCAGGGGAAGAAAATCAGTCTAGGTAGTACACTAATTTTAAATGACCTTTGAGGTAGGCCATAACAAATCTGTTAAAGAAGGGAATCCCATGCTTAAAGAATAGGCTCATGTACTATATACTTGAAATTCTGGAGCAAAGTAATACCCCAGATTGCAATATAAGCTTAGAGATTGAAACTTTTCCTCTCTCTTGGGGACATGGTGTTGCCTTGGAAGCAAATATGTTCCAATTCAATATTGTGGTATTAGTTTTGATATACAGAATTAAGATGCAAATTAATGTCAAGCAGATTTTTTTTTGAAGTCGAGCATCCTTTTTTTTTCGTTATCAGAAGAATGGTTTGCTAGAGCTAGGAAATGATTCTGCTACAATTACCTATGTATGGACCGTTCTTCCTTGCTTCCTCTTTCCTGATTGGGTTTTAAATGTGTTCCTATTGAAAAAATAGCAGCAACCTTTAAATAGTGCTGTCAATGAACAATACCTTTAGCTTCTTAGCCTCCAATGATCTATTAGCAGACCACCAATATTTACATTCTAATGATTCCTCTGTAGCCATTGCAGGCTCTTGTGCCTCTCATAGTCTCTGTTTCTTGTATCATGGGCTGCAAGCCAATTACAAAATTTCTTTCATTTTGTAGCCAGCTAAGAGTGGATGTGTGCGCCTTCCCTGGTTGAGTTCTTTAAGTTAAGAAAATACAATGAGAGAAAAAGACCGTGGGTCACTGAAGATGCAAAAAAAGAGCATGTAATATATTGGTTCTTTATGGTCGTCCTTTTTTTACCTCTTTTTACTTTAGTCGAATTGATGTTGTTTTTTGCATGTGATTGCAGGAAGAGATGGAATAAGAGTTGACAGAGTCTCAAGTAGAGGGTGCGGAACCAATCAAGTTATTTATCTCATCGTGTTGGCTAGTTGTAGTCTTGCTCATCCTCGTCTAATCATCAAATAGCAATGGTGTTGGAGGTAGGATACAAAGAAAAGGGCTGAGCGTCAACAACGGGAGCTGGCTGCAAATTTGCGAGAATTGTTTTACTAAGGCAGACGAACTAGCTGCTCCAATCTTTGTTGGCACAAGTGCGAAAGACCGCAACCATTCTTCCTCTAGATGGTGAGTTGAATAGGAATTAGTTAAATATTCTGTTTGATTTACTTAGGAAGCTTCACAATTTCAGAAAATTTTAAGATTATGCACCTATTATATATGGGTTCTAGTCCTAAATTTTATCCAATTTTGGAAGCTTCACATTATGGAAATATTAGCTCATATTTCTAGTGGTCTGGACTAGCAGCTCTAGTTCTAGTAAATTTTATAACTCTTGACATCCTTTAGAATTAGTAATCATCGAGTATCAAGTATGGTTATAGTCATCTTATATGTTAGTTTGATGATCATGTTATGTTTTATTTGCAGTTAAAAACAATCGTTGGGATAGAGCACAAGGTATTACAGACAAAGAGCCAGCAACACCCTTTCTCCAAGAGTTATTGTACTAAGTGATTTCGTAAATGGAATGCCTTTAGTTTTTGTTAAGATTCAGCAGAATTCTGTAATGAAAGGTATTTTTGTAATGGATGATTTTGAATTCAATTCCATTATGTTAAAGTTTATTCTCATTATTTGTGGAAGTGCAATGTGTACGGTGCATAAGAAAATTGTAACAAGTGACAAGTTACTGTTACTTGTTGCTATATGAATATAAGTTACCCAACTAGTGTGATAGTGACAACATAAAAAAAAATCAAAATGGCGGCGATAAGAACTTGTTCATAAATATTCTAGTGACAATATAAAAATGACAGAAATGAGAATTTCAATTGTCACGAATGACAGTTGTGACAACATCGAAGTCGTCGTATATTAATTGTGATAACATTCTAGTCGTCATTAATGACAGAGTGTGATAAGTCATTTTGTCACCAAATCTCAATTTCAAGTAAAGGTTCTATTGTGACAATAATAGTTATGGTGACAACATTTGAGACCATTAGGCGACAGCAAAGTTGTCACTACTGTTCATGCAAAAGTAACAACTTAGATGTTGTCACAACAAGTTTTAGATTTAGTGACAACTTGTACATGGTTGTCACTTAAAGTTTTTAGTGACGGGCCTATAATAACGACTCTATTGACAACGCAAACTTGTCACTATAATTTTTAGTGACAATTTTTTATTTTGTTGTGACAACAATTATTGTCACTAGAGACCTATTTTCTTATAAACAAACTTTGGATATAGAATCATTTTGTCACTTGATGTAGAGAAGACGGAGAAGTTATAGTAATTAAATTATGGGAGATGTATGAAGGTGTAGAGTCATTTACATGAAAAGGGAACATGACAGCGGTTTGAGATAAGCCAGCAATTATCGAGGCGGTAACATTTGAAAAGCATTGATATAATATGTAAAAGTGTTTGTGTCTAAAAATAAATTATACATATCCATTATACACATGCGCACACTCAGACGCACACGCGAGCGCGCATGCGCGCACACACACAACATTAGGTCTTACATCAAAGCGCAAAATAGCAGAAAAGTTTAAGCATGTCCAATTTTTTGCCTTATCTTTTCCATTGAAGTATATTACCAAATTTTCATTGCCAACATAAAAGACAGAACCAGTTATTTGTTAAGAGAAAATGAGAGTAAAATTCATCTATAGTAAGCAAAAAACATTATTAATTAATGGTCATTTTAGAAAAAAAAAAAAGAAATTGTTGAAATTAGTATATAAGATACTATGGTCATGTGTTTCACATCCTATTCTACACCAAGTATCATGTTTTAAATGACATTGATATAAATGCAACAAGTTGTAAAGGACATTAAAATAAATTCATGAATTAAATGAAAGTGTCATGAGAAGTAGAAGAGACATCTATCTATTAATTAGAACTTTTATTAAAGTAAAAAAGATGGACTTGTTAAAAGAACCTAAATTTTAGGCATGTTAATTGTACTTAAAATGGCAATTGAGTGATTCAAAAATATATATGAAGGGTATGCTTCTCCAGAAAATGATTTACACACATCCACACTTTTATAAGTAGTATAGATTTAGCAGTTGTTGCTCTGTGTGCAATACAAGGGGTCAATACCAGTATGTCTGTATATATATATATATATATATATATATATATATATATATATATATATATATATATGGGAGCCGATCCACACCCACCGGTGGAGAAATAAAATTTCTCCACCAAACCGCTACAAAGAGTAGCGGTTGGTATTTTTATTGTAAATACACAACCGGAACAAAGTGTTGCGGTTGCGCCCCCCATGGACCCCCTTCCCCCCATTGGCCCCCCTCCCCCTTCCCCCGGTCTCCCCCCCCACCCCTCCACCCCCTGCCCAACCGCAACAAAGAGTTGCGGTTGGCCCCCTTCACCCACGTGGTGTCCCCCTCGGCAGCCACGTGGCCTTCCCCCCTCCCCCATGGCCCCCCTTCCCCATGGCCCCCTTCCCCCGTCCTCCCCTCGGCCGCCACGTGGCCTCCCCTTCTCCCCATGGCCCCCCCGTCCTCCCCTTCCCCATGGCCCCCCCATGCCCCCAACAGCAACAAAGTGTTGCGGTTGGCCCCTTCCCCCGGTCCCCCTTCCCCTTCCCCCGCCACGTGTCCCGTCCCCCTCTTCCCCCACCACGTGGCATCCCCTCCCCCCGCCACGTGGCCCCGTCCCCCCCACCATGCCCAACCGCAACACTTTGTTGCGGTTGGCATGCTAACCGCAACAATGTGTTGCGGTCCCCCCACCCCCACCCCACGTGGTGTCCCCCCCCCCCCCCGTGATTCCCCCCCATGGCCCCCCTTCCCCCCGTGATGCCCCCTTCCCCATGGCCCCCCCGGTCCTCCCATCCCCCATGGCCCCCCATGCCCCTAACCGTAACAAAGTGTTGCGGTTGGCCCCTTCCCTCGGTCACCCTTCCCCTTCCCCCGCCACGTGTCCCGTCCCACTCTTCCCCCGCCACGTGGCATCCCTCCCCCGCCACGTGGCCCCGTCCCCCGTCCCCCGCACCATGCCCAACCGCAACACTTTGTTGCCGTTGGAATGCCAACCGCAACAATGTGTTGCGGTCCCCCACCCCCACCCCACGTGGTGTCCCCCCCCCCCCCGTGATGCCCCCCCATGGCCCCCCCTTCCCCCTCCCGTGATGCCACGTGGTCACTCACGGATTTTTTTTTCTGTCTTCTTTCTTCTCTTTCCTTCGCTTTTTTCTCTTTATAAACTCTCCTCCCCGAACCCTTTCTTCCACTCTCCATCATCTTTACCAACTATCTTCGTACTCCATATCTCACTTATAACAATACAAACAAAAAAATTTTACGCTAAAAGCTTGGTGGATAACCGCTAGAAGATCGGTGGATTTTTCTTTAAATATATCAAGTCAAAACAAGTAAGTATTTTTTGGATTTTCTTGTAATTCAATTCAATGTTAATTTCAAAGTTCAAAAATAGTCATTGTAGACTCAAATCGAAGATAACGAAAAATACAAATTGAAGGAAACAAAAATCAGATCAATCCGAGATCGGATGAGCGGTATTACATTTATAGATTCCAAAATAGCGATTTTTTAGGGCGTCTAAATTAGGATTTTCACAAATTTATAAAAAATAGCTAGAGCTAGATTTTGCCAAAGTTAGAAAAAGAGACCCTAGTTATTTTTAAAAGATCTATATCAGGGAAAAAGTTTAGATTTTTTAAATACTGGAAAGGGGTTAACTGATACGGGGAACCGTGAAACTTTGCACTGTAATTTAAAATATCAAGCCAGCGCAATTTCGTGCGAAACTTTTATGAGAACCCTAGGATGTTGGGAAGTTCCATCCCCCAAGATTTCGGGCCATTCCGAAGTTGTTAGCTATTTTTTTGGCCTACCTCGATCCGGACACCGGTTCGTGATTTTTGGGCGAAAAGTCCGTAGAATACTTTTTAGATCAAGAATGAATTCGGGAAGCTTAAAATAGCATTTCAATGAACTTTTGAGATCGTTCTGATGCCAGAGGCATTTTGGTAATTTGCCACCCCGAGAGGGGTGTTTTGGTAATTTTACGGTGTTAAGTTTTTCAAAGGACTTTTCTAGTCCAAAAATGTAAGTAAAATACCTGAAAGGTTGTTTTGAAGCCATCCCCCAGGATTTCGGGCCATTCCGAAGTCGTTAGCTCTTTTTTGGCCAAACGGGCTTTTAAGCGCTCGATCAGGATACCGGTTCGGGATTTTTGGGCGAAAAGTCCGTAGAATACTTTTTAGATCAAGAATGAATTCGGGAAGCTTAAAATAGCATTTCAATGCACTTTTGAGATTATTCTGATGCCAGGAACATTTTGGTAATTTGCCACCCCGAGAGGGGTATTTTGGTAATTTTACGGTATTAAGTTTTTCAAAGTTGTTCTGAGATGTTTGTTGGGTCGATAGCTGCCAGGGGGTATTTTGCTTAAGTTGGGGGTGTTTTGGTAACTCATCCCCTTTAAAATTTGATAAAGGAAATATTTGGTATATTGGTATATAATTGATGTAATACATTTAAAAAGTAATTTTAAAGCGGTTTTGAGGTGTTGGGGCTGTAGTGGCCATCAGGGGGTATATTGCTAAATAACCATGTTGGCGCTAAATTTTAGGGAACTAGCGTAATTAAGTGTTCGGAGTGGTGAGAAGTGAGGAATTGTTTTAATACATTGAAATAATGAGATAATTACTTCGTGAGTTCCCTTCTTGTGCTTGCTGTCTCTTTCATTTGTCTGAGACTGAGATGAACATCCCGGAGCACGGGACATTATGTGAAAGGAGGGCCAGTGAAACATAATCACTGGCAAACAGGATGTAGGGCGTGCGAATCGAGTCAGTCGTGTCGATTGAGTCCAGTCAGTCCGGTCGGTGTCTGCATTGCATTTGACTTTATCATGACATTGTGATTTTAATGGCTTATATTTGATTGATGTTTAATTTGGCGATTTAGTGTTCACGTGCATTGTAGTTGGTCAGTCAGTTCGGTCAGTTCAGTTCATTCAATATGGCGATAATGTTGTTCTGTTGGGCCTTAAAGCCGCTCAGTCTGACTAAAAGAAAAGAAAACATGTTGCTTGATCCATTGAACTGATGTTATGTCATTCTTTGAAATTCTGGATTCTTGATATCGTTGAGACCGATTATCATTTCTCCCAAGGCTGTCACTTCGCTGTCTGCGTTGTTCCTCGTATTATCTTTACTGGGCGATTTGCGCTCATTCCTTACCTGTAATGTTTTCAGGTAGTCAGGGCGGAATAGGGGAAATCTCAAGAAAAGGTAAGGAGTCAATCAGTAAATCCAAAAGTAAGACAGCAATATGCTCATTTTGGGAACTAGACATTTTGTGTAAATATTTTCGCTGTGCTCATGTTGAGCTTTACGATGAAAAATTTGTAAGGATGGCTTTTTGGTAAAACCTTATGTATATTCAGGGATGTATATTCAAGGATGGTTCTAGAATTGCTCTGTATCAACAGGGTTTCTAATGCAGTCAGGACTGACAATATGGCTCTGGTGACGTCACTAGGGTTGGGGGTGTCACAGGTTGGTATCAGAGCCTAGGCATGTGATCCTGTAGAACTAGACATAAATATTAAGTGTGTACGGGGGCAGAAAGGTGTTGAAGTTACTTGTACCGTGTTGTAAGTCTGATGTGAGTTCATATGCCTTGTAGGAGATTATGGCTGGAGCTGGATGGATTGATGAGCACGTCATGGCCGGGGACGAGGAGGAGGAAGATCCCGAGGAGGACCCCTGGCCAAATGACGAGGAGCCCGAGGAAATAGATTTGTCCGGACTAGAGGATGGGGAGGAGGAACAGGAAGAGACTGAACCTGAGGTGCCGGTGGGATTTGTGAAGGTTGGTAACACCGTATACCGGACACATCATGTGGAGAACTTTTGGAAACGAAGGTATATTGACGTAGTGAGGGAAAAGGATCACCTGGTGTATCAGGTGAAGGAGATGCGAGCCATGGAAGGGCAGGAGGTAGAAAAGTTAGAGCGACGTCGTCGTGAGGGGTTGGCACGAGCGAATAAAAGGGAAGAGTATACCTTTGATGCGGGGAGAAGGGTGGTTCGGATGATGCAGGATGGGTTACGAGAAACTCATCCGGCGAGGCCGATGCCTAGGGATCGCCGCGAAATGCTCCTCGATGAGGAGTATTGGTACATGGCACTCACTCAAGAACGGAATAGATTTTCTCCAGATTAGAGCGAGAAGGAAACGGAGGGAGGGGTAATGTGTAAAAATGTATAAAGTTGACTACTGATGTGTAGGAATGGATAGCGTTGACTGTTGATGTATATCTTTGTATAACGTTAACTTTATGCTATAACTGTTGTCTATACCAAATGTTAATTGTGTTTATGTCAGGAATGGCTCGTCAATTGCGGAACCGGATGATACCCCTAGTGGAAGAGGCTCCTAATTTAAGAAGGCCACCTACGGAAGCATCTTCGGCATGTGCCGGGGGCGAGAATGAGGAATATGCGGAAGCTGAAGTTGAACATGATAATAGAGAGGACTTAAGAAGAGAACTGGTAGGACTGTTACGGGAAATTGTAGGAACTCCTGCTGCACAGCCAGCAGCGGTATTTGATGAAAAATATTTTCCTTAGCGATTTTTAGGGCGTCTAAATTAGGATTTTTCACGAATTTATAAAAAATAGCTAGAGCTAGATTTTGCCAAAGTGCGAAATAGAGACCCTAATTAATTATATCAGGAAAATTTTCAAATTTTTTCAAATACTGGAAAGGGGTTAACTGATACGGGAAACCTTGTAACTTTGTAGTGTAATTTAAAATATCAAGCTAGCGCGATTTCGCGCAAAACTTTTATGAGAACCCTAGGATGTTGGGAAGTTCCATCCCCAAGGAATTTGGGCCATTCCGAATTCGTTAGCTATTTTTTTGGCCGAACGGACTTTTAAGCGCTCGATCCGGACACCGGTTCGGGATTTTTGGGCGAAAAGTCCGTAGAATACTTTTTAGATCAAGAATGAATTCAGGAAGCTTAAAATAGCATTTCAATGCACGTTTGAGATTGTTCTGATGCCAGTGGCATTTTGGTAATTTGCCACCCAGAGGGGTATTTTGGTAATTTTACGGTGTTAAGTTTTTCAAAGGACTTTTTAGTCCAGAAATGTAAGTAGAACACCTGAAAGGTTGTTTTGAAGCTGGTTTGGGGCGTTAGGGTGATAATGAACCCCTGGGGGCATTTCGGTAATTTGTCGCTCATCGGGGGTATTTTGGTAATTGAACATTGTAAAATTTTTCGCAACTGGAGGAAAGAGTAGGAGTGTAAGACACCCAAAAAGTTATTTTAAAGTTGTTCTGAGATGTTTGTTGGGTCGATAGCTGTCAGGGGGTATTTTGCTTAAGTTGGGGGTGTTTTGGTAACTCATCCCCTTTAAAATTTGATAAAGGAAATATTTGGTATATAATTGATGTAATACATTTAAAAAGTAGTTTTAAAGCGGTTTTGAGGTGTTGGGGCTGTGGCGGCCATCAGGGGGTATATTGCTAAATAACCACGTTGGCGCTAAATTTTAGGGAACTAGCGTAATTAAGCGTTCGGAGTGGTGAGAAGTGAGGAATTGTTTTAATACATTGAAATAATGAGATAATTACTATTGCTAATGCGTTGGTAAGCTAGGTTAAAGATCCATTTATAGTTTTGGAATGTAAATATTATGGATACTAAGTTGGTTTACGATTATATTTTGTTCTTAGATATATGGATTTCAACGCCGGACCTCATGATACATCAATCCTATACGATGACGATGACCACGTCGCGAGGCACGTATTTGACGGTGTCGATAGGGGTGTTTTGGAAACAATTCAAAGCACAAGTCACCTTGATGAGTGGGTACTAAACGAGGAACAAATACAACTATTACACCGTCAAAATTTATCTATGTTCACCGATCCCGGGATTTGGTCTCGACACGACGATTGCCTTATATCCGCTCTAGTTGAACGATGGAGGAGCGAGACGAACTCATTTCACTTCCGGTTTGGTGAAATGACTATTACATTAGAGGACGTCGGATTTATACTTGGAATCCCATGTCACGGCAAACCCATTACTTCGAGCAAAACGTCTGCATCCATAGCGAAGATGGCTAGGCAGTATTTCCCGGGAATTCCAAGGGAAGCTCTTACAACGAACGGCATCAAACTTAAATGGCTGAGAGAGCAGTATGGCGTGCTACCGGATGAATACACTCCTCACGATTTCGTGACGTATACGAAAGCATTCCTTCTGTATATTATTGGAGCCATATTACTTCCGACGCATTCGAAAAACACGGTGCATCCGAAGTATATGGTGTTCTTGGAGGATCTTGAGGAGGTATACTCGTATTCGTGGGGTTCAGCTGTCCTTGCGCACCTATATCGAGCACTGCACAAAGCTACGAGAAAGGGTGCCAAGTCCATTGCCGCCTGCCTCACTCTATTACAGGTTTGAGCATTTATTTTCTTGGTTGACGTGTCAATATATTCGGGCATTAATTACTAATTCCAGATAATGTTTGCATTCACAGGTTTGGTCTTACGAGAGGCTACCCACGGGTCGTCCACAACCGGGAATATTCCGATGAGACGTGGCCTAGGGTGTGGGCCTGGGGGCCTACGACCAACCGGAGGAGACGGGTAGACCCGCACCACCATCTAAAGTTCTATCGGGGGGAACTAGAGATACTAATGCATCCCAGGTGACGTGGCAGCCATATAGCAAGGTGATGCATCGGTTGGATGAGTGGTGTTGGCAACTTCCGGTGTCGTACGTGCTGGCAGGTTTGGTTCGGGTGCCGCTTATTCACTTCGAAGTATGTGAGTTTCAGATGCCCGATCGAGCTATGAAGCAAGCTGGCTGTCTACAAGGGATACCAAAACCCGCTGTAGACATGCGGCCATACAGGAGTGGTCGAGGGCCGAACTTCGAGGTGCCTGATGCCTTGAATTTGTTGAGCGACGAGGTGCAACAGTGGAATACCTGGCAAGAAACATATGATAGCCTTGTATCGCTGAAGGCCGACAGCATCAGCATTGAGGAGTACCTGCAATGGTTTCTCAAGGTGACGCGCACGAGGGTGAATCGCCCTTCCCAGGCGAGGAAGACATCGTATGCGCCACGTGAGGTCTATGACCAGTTCTGGGCATTGAACATTGTAAGTCATGCTAGTGTTGTTTCAATTTTTATTTGCGCACCTTATCGACCATGCCTGAAATGATTAGCCATATTTTGTATGCATGTTTTTTAGGTTGACCAGGGCACTGAGGTGTTCAAGCAGCTGGAGTCGTTTGACTGGTTTGTCGCGCAGGCTCCTGACAATCTCAAGAGGTCCATTGAGAGGTACAAGACTGAAGTTCAAAACTTTAGTCTTGCGTACCGGGGTTACCAAGGGGAGCCGTCTAGTCGCTTGCCTCCTGACGCGTACGACTATCAGCCCCAGAGTCAGGTGTGGGAGCCGTCTACTCGCTTGTCTCCTGACGCGTACGACTCTCAGCCCCAGAGTCAGGTGTGGGAGCCGTCTACTCGCTTCCCTCCTGACGCGTACGACCATCAGCCCCAGAGTCAGGTGTGGGAGCCGTATACTCGCTTGCCTCCTGACGCGTACGACTCTCAGTGCCAGAGTCAGGTGACCCAAGTAGGAATCCAGGCATCGCGCCCAAGCATCCGGTCGGATAAAGGACAACCGACGAAGCCATTGAGTCCGGCCAAACGGGATTGGATCGACCGGCACTACTTTGGGCATGAGCCAATCGCTACAGCAGACTTTCCAGTTGCGGATTCCTAGGTCACTGAGATATCAGACGTTGGCGCCGGAGACAGATCTTTCAAATTTTGTCATGAACGCTATATAGATCTGCTCCGGTTAGAGAGCTAAATTATAACCGTTCTGAACTTTGAAGCTTAACATGTATCCCTCTTTTTATGGAATTCATGGTGAATAGCATGAAGGAGTTCACAGAATGGAGGAGGAGGGGGCAAGCAGGGTGAATGGAGACCATCTGCAAACGTGTTTCCTATTGAACGCAGACTATCAATGTCCCGCTGCTGATGCGAACCTTATCATGATACCTGTCATCATGCAAACCACTTCTTCCTATTAGTTCTCCATCCAGCGAATAAAGTGGTCCACATATACGATAGCCTAAGGGAGGACGAGCCTGGACAGCTGCTGGCACAGATGTACAACGAGTACATCACTTTAGTGGTTAGTTTATATTTTTTGACCTTGGCTCATAGTCTATTGTTCTTGTTATCATAGGCTTGATTCTCGTTTTTATTGTTGGATGCAGACTACTATCCTTCGCTAGCGTGCGGACGGCCACAGGGTGACCCTTGGACGGTCGTGATGATAAAACCGACCAAAGCAATATAACGGTCACGATTGCGGGATTTACGTCCTCAAGTACATGGACTACATTGCTCGCTCGGAAGTGCTCAAACACTCCTCGTGGACTAGGAAGGATGCCTTGACGTTTAGGTATAGGATAGCCTGGGAGCTGAAAAAGAATGTAGCTAGACGCCTTCATTACCATTATCCTGACGTGCGTGGCTAGACTGCGTATGGATTATTATTACTATTGTTGGATTTTGGATATTAAGCTTTGAAAATTGAATTAGCCTTATTATAAAAATTGGTGCATTTTGGACAATGGGCTAACTAGCGTGCATAAGGTGCAATGAGCAAAAAAAAGTGACAAAAAAAATTACAACTTTTTTCGGAAGCTATCAATTGGGCCCTAAAGTGTGCCCGAATAGGCCCTTCCTAGGAAAACTCAAAAATTAATGTGTCTCGTTTTTCGCCGAAATTCTTACAAATGGGCTAACTAGCGTGCCTAAGTGCAATGAGCAAAAAAAAAGTGACAAAAAAAAACTACGTAAATTTTCGGAAGTTATCAATTGGGCCCTAAAGTGTGCCCGAATAGGCCCTTCCTAGGAAAACTCAAAAATTAATGTGTCTCGTTTTTTTCCGAAATTGATACAAATGGGCTAACTAGCGTGCCTAAGGTGCAATGAGCAAAAAAAAAAGTGACAAAAAAAAACTACGTAATTTTTCGGAAGTTATGAATTGGACCCTAAAGTGTGCCCGAACA